>VWZT01014314.1:207773-225181 GCA_013397055.1 Pachycephala philippinensis | reverse complement strand
GGCACGGCACGGCTCGGGGCAGGGCAGAGCTGTGAGCCTTGGCACGGCTCGGGGCAGGGCAGAGCTGTGAGCCATGGCACGGGTCAGGGCAGGGCGCAGCGGCCCCGGTGTGGGGTACAGCAGTGTGGGGTACAGTGGTGTGGGTACAGTGGTGTGGGGTGCAGCAGTGCGGGTACAGCGGTGTGGGTACAGCAGTGTGGGGTACAGTGGTGTGGGTGCAGCACTACAGGGTACAGCAGTGTGGGGTACAGTGGTGTGGGTGCAGCACTACAGGGTACAGCAGTGTGGGGTACAGTGGTGTGGGTGCAGCACTACAGGGTACAGCAGTGTGGGGTACAGTGGTGTGGGTGCAGCACTACAGGGTACAGCAGTGTGGGGTACAGTGGTGTGGGTGCAGCACTACAGGGTACAGCAGTGTGGGGTACAGTGGTGTGGGTGCAGCACTACAGGGTACAGCAGTGTGGGGTACAGTGGTGTGGGTGCAGCACTACAGGGTACAGCAGTGTGGGGTACAGTGGTGTGGGTGCAGCACTACAGGGTACAGCAGTGTGGGGTACAGTGGTGTGGGTGCAGCACTACAGGGTACAGCAGTGTGGGGTACAGTGGTGTGGGTGCAGCACTACAGGGTACAGCAGTGTGGGGTACAGTGGTGTGGGTGCAGCACTACAGGGTACAGCAGTGTGGGGTACAGTGGTGTGGGTACAGTGGTGTGGGGTGCAGCAGTGCGGGTACAGCGGTGTGGGTACAGCAGTATGGCGTACAGCAGTGTGGGGTGCAGCTCTGTGGGGTGCAGCAGTGTGGGTACAGCAATATGGGGTGCAGCACTGTGGGGTGCAGCACTGTGGGTACAGCAGTGTGGGGTGCAGCTCTGTGGGGTGCAGCAGGGTGGGGTACAGCACTGTGGGGTACAGCAATATGGAGTGCAGCGCTGTGGGGTACAGCACTGCGGGGTACAGCAGTGTGGGTACAGCAATATGGGGTGCAGCGCTGTGGGGTGCAGCACTCTGGGGTGCACCACCCCGCCCCGTGCAGTGTCACAGGGACACGGTGGTCACTGGCTGTGCCCCAGGGCTGTGGCTCGCTGCCTGCCCCTGCCCTCCTCTCCCATGGGATCGCTGTGGTTCCCCCTCCTGCCCCGCTCCAGCCCTGCTGCAGTGCAGGCAGCCGTGCCAGCAGCACCAGCTGGTCACCACGTCCTGCCTGTCTGCTGCTTATCAGGAGTCCAGCCACAGACACTCACACTCCAGCAGTGAATTATGATATAAAAATAAGCACAGGCCTGATTATTCCCTTTGTCTGCTTTTTGCAAACAGATGCTCCATTATTTATCGAGCCTGTTCTCAAACTCCACCGATGTGTACATGGGTATCTTAGATTTTGCGGGCACTTTTGTGTGTTAATTTTTAAAGTGCATTCTTTAAAGTGCCCTGCAGATGCATGTTGTGTGTGGTATGTTTGAGGCACCTTCTGCCCCAGGACAGTGCAGTCAGCAGTGACCAGAAGTGATAGCATAGGGTTAAAATGGTTCTAAAAATCGCGGTAGCTAAAGTAGGCCTTGGGAACGGGAATGGGCACTGTCTTTGCTAAATCTTGTGAATCTGCACCTGTGTACCCCCCTGTATGGTAGATGATAAAGTTAAATGCGATGATTGCTTGGTAATTAAAAATAATAATTGTTTAATCGCAACAAGAATCATGAGAAAGGAACAACGAACATGAGAAATGTTGTGGGAAAGGGGCTTAAAGCTCATATTCGAGTAATTACAATAGAACAATGTATAGCTAATGATTAACATATGATTATACAACAGTTATGTAAGGAAAGGGTATAAAATGTATCCATCTCAAATCCGTGTTGGAATCAGATTTGGGTCTGTACCCCGACTCCCAGAGCTCTCCAATAAAAGCACCTGCATATAATCACACAGTGATTATGTGTTTCTACGCTAACAGAAGAACTTTGCTTCCCAACCCCATCAGAGACGTAGATCCCACCACAACCTTGACCTGGAGAAAGCATCTACCACAGCCTGCCCACACTGCTGCTCAGGCACTCAGCTCAAGGAAGGGGAAGCTTCGTTGTGCTGACTCAGTCAGATGGCTTTCTGCTGGACAGTGTGGAAACGTGCTGAAGGAATGGTCACCGACCCCGATCGTGTCATCTCATGACACACAGAAGGCTGAACTCTTCAGAAGTTGCCCAGTGCATGTTCTCTGCTCTGCTGAATGACCAAATAGGTGTTTCTAGGGCCTGCATCGACTTATTTTGCTCAAACTGCAGGTTTTCTGTGAGTATAGGAGCTCACATGATGAAGAATTACCTTGTGTTGAACATATTATCCCTTATCTGTCTGCACGGCATACACGTGGCAAGCAGATTCATTTAAAAAAATGAGTTTTACATTGAGAATATTTGAAAATGTCGTGCCTACCAGGGTTGTTATGCACATGGTGGATAGAAAAGAGCACCTGCCTGCTCATCGTGCTGCTTGTGACATTCTCAAATCTCAGCCCTGTCCCATCTACCAGTGCTGCAAGAGTGTGTCCTGAATAAGGGGATTTGGTGAAGCTCTGCAGTACTCAGCAATTTCAGCTCCCAGGGATACAGAGGAGCAATTTCCCTCATGCTCCTTGCCATTTCAGGTTTCATTTCCGAAGAAACTTAAAGGAAAATTCAGCCCAAATTACTCTGTATTTGCCTCCCATCAGAGCAAAATTGTATGATAGCTTTTACTTGATTTCTGCATGTAACCCCACGTCTTTCTGGAGTATTTTTCGGATGGATCCCGCTAAATAAGAAGGAAATGCAGATGTCTGAGAGGGTAAAACCCAGCCCTGAATCACTCTCAGCAAGCTTGACTCACTGCAGCTCTCCAGCCAGGGAAAATGAGGCAGGACATCTCCTTTCTAAAGTCCTTTCAGCTCCAGTCAGAACTTGAACTGAGGCAGCTGTGCTGCCTCTCTGGGTACCTGGAGCCCCTCAGCCTGTGCAGGATCCTGTGGGAATGGAAAAAGGCAAGAAACACTGACCTAGGCCAGACTCTCTGCTGCTGATGCCAAATCTGTTTGTTCTACTTCTAAAATAATAATAGGAGAAATTTTCTGAGCATCTTTGGCGCCAGACTTCTCTTCCCTGGGTGCTTCAAAGGAAAAAAGCTCCTTTTTTCAGACCTCGCTGAGGTCGCTGAGGCTGCGGCACAGCAACACTCCACGGCTTTCAAAAGCATTTTCAATTAACACAAAAATCTAATGAAAGCACGTAATCACAGGTGCTCAGCTGCCATGGGACTAATGGGAGACGCTGACTTCAAATGCCGCGTCTTCAGAAACTTGGCTAAAAAAGGCTTTTTATGCGTGTTAGTCTGAGACGGGCCTTTCCACTTGAGCCTCCAGCCAGGGGGATGGTGTTTACTTCATTCTGACTGAAGGAGAAACCACTTTGCCCTGTCGGGACTGAGACTGGTCCTGATGCCTAAAGGGGCCAACCTAGAAACAGAGACCAGATAGGAGTAAGGGAATAAAGGTGGATATTTATTTGAAAGGCCTTCAGAGGCACACCCTGGGCAGGCCAAAGGCTGCACCCAAGATGGACCCCGAGTCACGAGTTCTTCACACTTTTATAGCTTTGCTCCATTTGCATCTCAACCCAATTTCACCAATTAAACTTTAGCTAATGATGGAATTTCCCCTCAGCTTGCCCCCTTCTCAAGATGCTGGGTTACACATTTTGGGCCTAGGCCGGGCTGGGTGTCCTTGGAGAGCAGCCTGGAGAGGCTTTGTTCTGTCTGTCTCAGCATGAGAGAGCAGCAGCTCCCAGGCTGCAGGACACTGCAGAGTCACACACTGGGAATGCAGCATTGGAAACATATAAAAGTTAAAGCCTAAAGCATCAGTCCCAGGCAGCAGGAGCCCTGTGGGCAGCCTGGGGAGCAGCCTCAGGTCCTGTCAGTGCTGCCCAGCCCAGAGCCACCACTCGCTGTCTGATCCTTCCTGCCACCAACCAGGACCTTCATCCCTCAGGAGGTCTAGCAGCAACCATCTCCTGGGTTCTTGCCCTTGTCCTGAAAGAGTTTCACTTCCATAAACCAAATTGAATCTGTCTAAATTACATGCAGATGTGCATGGCTGTGTGTGGCTGAGAGGGGAACCCCAGCTCTTCTGAACAGCCACAAATCACTCAAGCTGGGCCACTTTTGTTGCTTCTGATAGCCAGGAAGAAAGGCAGTGCAAATTCAATAGTGACCAGAGTTTGACAGTCATGTATTAGATTTGTGCCCTGGCGAAGCAAGTAAAAGGAACTTTTATTATTAAGAGTCCCTACAGCACAGAATATCTGAGCATGAATTCGCCGGGCTGATTCAATTGGAAATAATGTTTTCAAAAACAAGATGCATCTGTTCTCACCTCCCCTAATGCGATTATTTAGTGCCCTACTATTGTACTGTTGCAAGGAATAAGATTCACTGGATGCTAAAAATGACACAAAAAATTGATTCAGGCAGAGGAAGTGTGTCTGGAGCACCAGTGGTGACCCGAGCAGCTGTGCCACACTAGCACACTTCATGGGAAGTGCTTTTTATAGCAGCACCAGTAAGTGCTTCACAAATGTGCTGCTCCTGTTTTGTTCACAGTCGGCTAAAGGCAGCACATTGTTTGGAGTTCTTGGTGCAGGGACACACAGGACGTGTCACTTCCCAGTGATGGGAACAGTTGGGGTGGGGGAAAGAATGGTTAAACCACATAAAGTGGAGAAGAAATAGCCCTTGAGTGCCTTTTCTCCCAGAATACAATTTCTCATTCTGGTGTCCAAAGCCATGGTTGGTGCTGGCGCTTTTTTCCCACTTTGAAAACCAGAGATGTCATCCCTTTGCTCCCAGAATTGTGTGAACTCTCCACCCGTGCCATGGACCCCTCCGAGGTGATGTCATTTCTAGGGATGTTTCAGAGTTAGTTGTACCGTGATTTTTTTGCCCTAAAATTAGATAGGAATGCAAGAAATGCCACACTGCCCCTTCAGACCCCTGGCCTGGGGTGCACCTCACCAGGTTCTGTGCCTTTCACCATCCTCTCAAACAGCTTCTCACACTAATTTATGCCACTCGCCTGCACCAGGCTCATTCTAACACTAAACTCCAACACTGGATAAGAGAGGCTGTATCACCCCAATCCCAAACCTCATCAGAGAGCGAAGTCAGATTTATTTGACAACTGTTTTCCATGGAAATGTGTGGAGCAGCATCACACTGCTGCTGAACGCCTCAGTAATTGACTTTCCCGTCAGCTCTGCCAAGCCTACATTAGCGGGTTCACCCTGCTCATCTCTCCTTCACACGGCTCTCTCCCAGCTCCTCGAGCTCCCCAGATCTTACACATTTTGTTGGAATCAGCCCTTGCACCCAGAGCTGCTCCTGGCCATCACCCAGGCCTTGGGGCAGCTGTTGGGTTTTTAGTCTCTCCTTAAAACCGCCATCTGGGCTCTCCAGTACCCACAGGGAGAAATGCACTTCAGCTTCCCTCAGTGCCACTAGATGCCACTTCTCTTTCCATGTAAAGATCAGGAAATCTGTTTGGATATTCTTCTGGTTCCTTCTGCACTGGTAACAACAATTACATCATATTCCTCTAATAATGTTCTATCAGTTCAGTAATGTTTCGTAGGGTTTCACCTATTCTCCTCTGCATAGATGACTGTGGATATTCTATCAGCATGCCTTTAGATTTTATCAGTTTTTTATTTCTCGTTTATCTTTATTGTTACCAGTTTGCTACTTTTCCTTTTCCACAACAATGCTTGTTGTGGTTTGTTTCTGCCTTTTAATTTCGTTGCTGGCTCCCATTCAGCCGTGAGCCAGGGAGGGCTCCCAGCCAAAGCTCTCTTCCTCTCTGATTTGCTGGGGAAAATTTATCTCCATATTCTGGTATATTCCCCGAGGCTGAGGGGGCCGCAGTGTCCCGGGAGCTGCTGGCTGGGGCTGTGGTGCCAGTGTTGTGTGAGCAGCTGTGCAGCACCAGAAAGTCACTTAGAAAGATCCACTAGCTTGATGAGCTGCAGCTCAGCCCCCAGAGCCTCTGCAGTGACACAGCAAGGTTCAAACAACAGAACCTGGGTGCTACACTGCAGGGAAGGGGGTTTCCAACTCCCTGTGGGCAAAGTCTTTTCCTCGTGTGCCTGTCCTTCACTCCAGAGCCCTAACACAGCTCGGGGCAGTGGAGAGATGCTCTTTGGGCAGTAGAGAGATGCTCTTTGGGGAGTGGAGAGATGCTCTTTGGCTGGCACAAAGAAGCAGTTGTCTCTGTGGCTCTGAAGCACTGTATCCAGACGGTTTGGAGCAGGTTCTTCCTTTAGCCAGACAGGGATTGAGCCATGCCCACGCTCACGGGGGTCTGATCCACCCACATCCGTGCTCTGCCCGTGCCTGGACGGAGTCCACAGAGCACATTTGCCCCATGCCCATGGAGCAGGCAGCCCTGGGGATGGGGAGGAGGCAGCTGGCAGAGCTGCTGCCAGATCCTGGCTCGGGGGAACAGGGACAGTGCACGGAGCACCTCCGGGCCGGCAGCACAGTGCTCCCACCTCAGCGTGTGTCCTCCTGCCGCTTGGCACAGGAGGGTTTTTGCTGATGGGAATTTTGGGTCCTTTCATCTGCTCTGCTGGAGGAAGTGCTGCACGATCCCACCACTCTGCATGATCCCCAGTGCTCTGCACCCTGGAGGGGACACAGACCCAGCAGGGAGCCACCAGCTGTGAGACTCTTCCCTGTGCTTTCTCCAAGGAGTCCTGTCTCCTGGGTCCTCTCCAGCCCCAGCCCTGCCTTAGTGGGGGGCAGTGGAGCACCTCTGAGAGCCTGCAAAAGCATCTGTTGGGATCCAATTTCTCCTCTTTTAAACCTCCTCCAGCTTTTTCTGCCATTTAGTGGGAGCTGCAGAAAGCTTTCAACAACCATGGAAAATTCAGAGTATTGGGATTTAAAGCCAGCAGTCACAGGGGTCCTGATGTACCTGGCTGAGAGAAGGCTCCATTTGCTTTGCTCTCTGCAAGCCCACTCCAGCAGCGCTGTTCTGAACAACACACCAGTTCCTGGAATCTCAGACACAGCCTGAGATTGCAGTGTTTTTAAGACATAATGAAAAAGGTAATTTTCCAGCCTCCCTGCAATCTTCATCATTGGGGAGGTATTTTGTGCAATTTTCAGTGCTGGCTATAATCACGCTCCCAGAGATGAGAGCGTGCTGCCGTGACTCTGGGGGTCCTTTGAACCCTGCCATGCTTTGGACCCCCAAGTAAATGGAAGCAAAAGGGAGTGCAGCCATTGAGGTGCCATCCCTGCTGGGGCTGCCCACGTACAAACCCCTGTGCTGAGGGCACGGCGAGGCAAAGGCTGGCAGAACAGCCAGATCTGAACCCCTGCTCAAGAGATGAGAAGTTACAGAAAACAGAGATCAGAGGTGAATGGATCCCTTGGATGTGTTGGCACACAGAGCAGACGTCCCGTGAAGGGAGCACTGACCTGTCCCTGGTGGCACAGTGTGGTCTGTTTGCCCCTCTGCTGTGCTGCTGTTCTAGGGGAGACACCCACAGCTCTGAAATTGTGCCAATCATCACCATAATTTTGGCAGGATTAGTTGCTATGCAATGAAAGGGACACGCAGTCCTTCTGATGTCCAGCGCCTTTGAACACATAATGGGGCTTGGAAAAGCTTCTTGCTTGCCGGGGGCTCTGCAGCCCTGGCTTTGTCTGGGATAGATTTGCTGAAGCTGAGGGCAGAGGGGGAGCAGAACAGGCTTTATGGGGGAGACGAGGGTTGGGGTACAAGGTGCAGCTCTGAAGGCACCTGGTGGTGTTTGGCCCCCGTCCCGGCAGTCCCTTTGGGCAGATTTTGGGCTGGGGTACAGGGTACAGCACCTGGGTGCTGTTTCAGCCCCCATCCCGGCAGTCCCTTTGGGCAGGTGTTGGGCTGGGGTACAAAGTGCAGCTCTGAAGGTACCTGGGGCTGTTTGGCCCCCATCCTGGCAGTCCCTTCGGGCAGATTTTGGGCTCGGGAGGCGCAGGAGCAGTGCTGTGGCTGCCACGTGGGTCTCCAGTGGCACGAGGCAGCTGAACTTCCCCTCACCCCACAGCCGGGTCTGTTACATCTGCAGGCTTGTGCTCATGGAACAGGATGTTTCAGAGTTGTGGGACAAGAGCTGAGAAGAGCTGTGAGGAGCAGGTTGCTAATGTCTGAATATGTAGGTGTGTGGGTTATTAATAACAGAACAGCAGCTCTTTAGTCGGGAGCTCCCAGCAGCGAGGCTGGCTGGGATGGGCTCCCTCTCCTGACACTGCAGGGGTGACTCGGTGGGGGCTGAGTTTCACTCCCCGACTCCTTGTACCCACGAATGAGATGCTGAGGGGTAACACAGAGCAGCACAGGGTCTGTAATGCACTCGCAGCAGCAGCTGATGGAAGAAAAGTGAAAAGTTGTGTTCCTGGCAGAACAGAGCCCAGGAGCCCGGGCAGCAGCCTCAGAGCACTCATGAAATAAAAACAGGCTCCTGTGCTACCTGCCAGGAGCCATTAGCCAGAGAGCAAATGATCTACAGAATGGTCTGTGAGGAGAGAACAGCTTGGAGAGGGGGGTGCAGCAGCTCATCTGCCATCATTCACTTCGTCAGGACATCTCTGTCACAGCCTCACACCTCGTGCCTCCAGTGTGAGGGCTTGTGACAGAGATTCGCAGGCAACAGGATGCAAACAAGCTGTAATGCTCAATCAGATGATGTTAAGGATTTCAAGGAAAACAGAAATGAAAATGTCAAACCTGTTAAACTGTGGAGTGCTTTCACCAGAACGTGGGCAGAGGGACTTCGGGAGGTTGTTTAAAAATAGGAGCCAGGGGAGATTGCTCTCACAATGGCATCATTGTGGTGCCCATGCCCTGCTGGGGCACGACGCACTCTGCTTTTTATAGATCTCAAAAGGAAAAAATAAATCATGTGATGCTGAATTTATGAACCCACTCAAAAAGCAGGGGCTCGAAACTTGGCTGTTATCTCAAGTTCAGCCTTGATAGTGTCTGTGTCATCGTTCTGAGAGCCTGAACAAAGAGGCAGATGAGGGGAAGTGAAGCACTGGCAGCCGCAGCCAAGGCCTGGGGCCTCTTAGCGTTGTTTTTAGCTGTGTAAGAACAGCGTAGGACTCTGACACCTTGGAAAGGTGGCATCTTGCACCTTTTTTGCAGCTCTTGAGTACAGATCTCTACTTCAGAACACAGAACAGCAGGCCAACTGCCTGCACTGCCTCTGCATGTGGCTCAGCTCACAGGGGCTGCTCAGCTCTCTGGAGCTGCTTCTCAGCTAAAGCACAGCATGGGTGAGAAGCTGCTGAATTGCCTGAAAGTGTGGTAGGAGCAATGGGTACCAGGAGAAATCTCAGGAACTTTACACATTAAGGTACAGGTGTTTCTCTTCCACGAGGACACTGAGCACTAAAGAGATCAGGAAGGGTCACTGAGCAGGATTCTAGCCTGCTTGTTGCCATTTAAAGCCATTTCATTCCGTGTGGAACTCAGACCTTTGCTCAACTAAAATCTGTAGATGTGGTAGTAGTTTTTTCTCATGTTTATTTACGTGCAAGGCTTTGGCTTGTGCTGTGCTGAATAGGAGAGGCTTTACTACAAATGTGTTTGTTAATGAAACCAGTGCACTGGGAAAGGCAGTGATGCCTAAAGAGGCCAACCTAGAAACAGAGACTGGACAGGAGGAAGGGAATAAAGGTGGATATTTATTTGAAAGGCCTTCAGAGGCACACCCTGGGCAGGCCAAAGGCTGCACCCAAGATGGACCCCGAGTCACGAGTTCTTCACACTTTTATAGCTTTGCTCCATTTGCATCTCAACCCAATTGCACCAATTAAACTTTAGCTAATGATGGAATTTCCCCTCAGCTTGTCCCCCTTCTCAAGATGCTGGGTTACACATTTTGGGCCTAGGCCGGGCTGGGTGTCCTTGGAGAGCAGCCTGGAGAGGCTTTGTTCTGTCTGTCTCAGCATGAGAGAGCAGCAGCTCACAGGCTGCAGGACACTGCAGAGTTACACACTGGGAATGCAGGATTTGAAAAATATAAAAGTTAAAACCTAAGGCATCAGGAGGGTGCAGCTCACAGGGACAGATTCTCCTCCCTCAGCTCCTCTGGCAGCCCCTGACCCGGGCTGGCTTTGCTGCAGGGGCTGGGAGCTATACATCATCTGGAGGCATCAGGCATGGGAGTCCCATCCCTCCCTTCCCCACACAGGGATGTCCTCACTCCCGTGTGCCAAGGAAGGGGTGCCAGGGCTGTGTCTGGCAGCTCTGCCAGGAGCTGTTTGGCCATGGAGATGGACTGGGAGAGCAGATATCAGATGGGGCTACGGCAGGCAGGTGAGCAAACAAACCATGGTGCTGCCCTGCCTTGCTCAGCCCAGAGATCTTCCCTCGTCTCTGGCCCTGGCAGTGCCAGTGCCGGTGCCAGGCAGTGACCTCAAGGGATGGGCACAGGGTGCCCAATGCCCTGGCTGGCCCATGGGCACACCCAGCATCTCCACCCAAGTGTCACAGGAGCTCGGGAAGGTTTCCTTTAGCAGCTCTTTCAGGCCACCAGGATTCCCTAATGGCTACAGCTGCTCTGGTAACATAAAAGTGATTTGTTCCAAGCCTACAGATACAGAAACATTTTGCCTACCCCATTTTTCTTCTTGCCTGAGAGGAGGCCAGGCTAATACATCATCACCAGGTCTGCAAGCAGCATCACAGCCATAACTGATGTGTGAAAATGCTCTGAATCCTCTGCCCGTGGCTCCTACCACAGGCTGGGGACTCTGAGTGTCCCTGCCCTGCCTGTTCCCTGTAAGTGTCCAAGGCTCCTGCCACGCAGGACAGAGCAGGGAGCCCTCATTCCCTGCATGGGTAAGGAGAGATCTGCCCAGCTCTCTGTGCTGAGCTGAGAGCTGGAATGCTGTGCTTTGGGAAGCCTGGAGAAGGAGGGATTTGTAATGTGCCATATGCTGTCCCTTGGTAACCACACTCCAGCCACTCTTCGCTCCATCTGCATCACGAGGCTCCCACTCTCCCTCTCTTTCCCTCTCCCTCCTTGCTCTCTCTCAGCTATTTACAACCTCAAAAGCTCTTCACAGCCACGGCTGCCTTTTGCCTGTAGAGCCCCTCTGAGACAGTGTCCTTTTGCTGTCCCTGTCCCTGTGCTGGGAGCAGGGACTCTCTCTGTGCCCTTGGTGCTCCAGAGCCTCCCTGCCTCTGCTCCGTGCTCCCAGGGAGCAAACAAACGCTGTGAATGCATGGAGCAGGACTGATGGCACGGCAGAAAGAGAGTCTGACCCAACATCCAGGTGTGGGATGACAAAACCACAAGCAGCCAACAGTGCCTGTGAGTAAATTGTGGTTCAGCAGCCACACCGACAGTTTGGGGGGCTTTGCCCACCAGCTTCCCAATTGCCTCCTCACTGGGCTGCTCTACCCCCAAGCACCTGGAGCCCAGGATTTCCATCAGCGGAACACCCACAGTGGATCTGCTTTATGCAAAATCAGTGTTGATATTAATGTGCACGGGTGCTGAGGTTGGTTCCCTGCCACCCGCGAGAAGGAGGAGAGCCACAGAGAGCACCCAGCTGGCCACCCTGAGGTAGGCGCGTGGCTTTGAGTTGGATAAAAAGCACCTCCTTGAGCAGAAATCCCAAAGATGCATGAAGGGAAATGCAGACAAGGCAGAGCTGCAGCAGCTCTGAATCCCCCAGGGCTGGGGATGGGCTCCATGCGCTAAGAGAGAGAGGCAGGGAAACAAAAACTTCGGTCCCATAAAAAGTCGTAACGTTCACCTTATAAAACACACAAACTCAGTGATTTAAAGGGGGGAAAACTACTATTTGTTTCCAAATTTACAGGCAATAACACTTGATTTAGATCCCTGTCTGCCTCCTGTATAGACTGCAGTATAATTTAAAGGACAATAAAGTCTGAGGCCATAACACCATCACTGCAATAAATCAGGCCAGCTACCACCACTCAGAACAGAAATTATTAATCTGGGTTCCAAATGATATGCCTGCATATTGCTTATTTGAGCTGTTTATGCAGCAAGCTGAGATAGCACTTTCCCTCGTTATTATTTTTTACTTTTGCCGTGAAATACCGTCTCCTCCTACCAAGGGGGCATTTATTACCCAATATATATGGGGGCAGCCAAGTGTGTTGTGTGGAGCATCCAACATCGATACAACTTCCCAGCGTCCACGCTCTGCCTTTCCAGGATGTTCTCAGTGCTGAGGGCACTAACTCATCCCCAGCCAGCGTTGGCACACGGCAGTGGCGTGCCCTGGGCAGGCCTGCCAATGCTGCCACATCTTGGGGACAGGATGGTGTCACCCAGGGACCAGAGATCCTACTCCCAACACCAGGCAGATCCTGTAGGAATGCCCAGGATCCCCAGACCTGTTCTCCTGTCCCAGCTGTGGCACTTCTGGGAGGGGTCAGAGCTCCTGGAGTGTTTGTATCCTTTGCAGTTACAGACCATCAGAGGGTTTGGCAAAGTGTATTTACAACACTGACAGAATTCAAAGTTTAAAAATTCAGATTTGAGAGGATTTTTAATACTACAGGGGAGGGAGGAAATTCTGTTAAATTTTGAGGGAGAAAGCATGTATATTCACGAAAAAGTGCTCTGGAGAGCTGATCAGCCTTGGGATAATTGCTCAGTGGGGTTTCAGACCCATGGTCAGGGTGCTGATGTGCTCTGGGCTGGGGCAGTCAGCAGCTGATGTCTGCCTGGTGCAGCTGATGCCTAAAAAGGAGAACCTAGGAACAGACACTAGACAGGAGTAAGGGAATAAAGGTGGATATTTATTTGAAAGGCCTTCAGAGGCACACCCTGGGCAGGCCAAAGGCTGCACCCGAGATGGACCCCGAGTCACAAGTTCTTCACACTTTTATAGCTTTGCTCCATTTGCATCTCAGCCCAATTGCACCAATTAAACTTTAGCTAATGATGGAATTTGCCCTCAGCTTGCCCCCCTTCTCAAGATGCTGGGTTACACATTTTGGGCCTAGGCCGGGCTGGGTGTCCTTGGAGAGCAGCCTGGAGAGGCTTTGTTCTGTCTGTCTCAGCATGAGAGAGCAGCAGCTCCCAGGCTGCAGGGCACTGCAGAGTTACACACTGGGAATGCAGCATTGGAAACATATAAAAGTTAAAACCTAAGGCATCACAGCCACCACCAGTGACAGGGGAACCCATGTCCACACAGGAGCTGGATCAGCTGGTCCATCCCTCTCCCGGCCCTGCAGAGCTCCCTGTGCCAGATGGGCACGTTCTCATCCCCCATGGCCACTGAAACTTTGGGCAAGGCACCCAAAGCAACAACGGCAAGAACGAGACTTTTGACAGCAGCTCAGCAAGAGCAGAGTCTGTGGTCCCCTGAGGGCACACAGGGCCCTGAGGCCCCCTGGCCTCGGAAGGATGCTCCCTTTCTTCTTTGTAATGTCACAGTAATCACCGGGAATTTCCTCGTCATTCCAGACCCAAACACAAAGAGGGGAGGTTGCAGGAGGCTGAGCTCCCTCCCCGTATCATTCCTCAGTAACTCTGAAGCAATGGACTGGAAATAGTGGTTTTTTCTAGGTTTGGGGACCATTCACACATCTTTACTGAGGCTTGATTGTTCAAGGTCCACTGTCCTCTAATAAAAATTATTGGAATCATATGTTCTGTTCGGGGATGAGGAGTCCAGCCTGAAGCAGAGACCACCCCACCAGGGGTCTTCATCCGAATGCAAAACATTATGAGCTCAGTGTTCAAAATTAGCAGAAGTGCCAACTCTCCTGAAATCACTGGGATTTCCTGAGAGGAGGAAGTGCTGCTGTCGCAGGCAAACCCACTCGCAGCTGAACTCAGGATTTTTTCTGCATTATCCAGGGATTAGCATCATTTTCATTTGCAGGAATGATCTGCTTTCATCTGATGTAAAACATGAAGATGTTAACATGAATTTTAACATACTCCGCAGGACGACTTAAAAATTTGTGTTTTTAATAAAGTTCAATTTATTTGCTAAACAAACAGCATTTAAAAAAAAATATTGCCACCTCCCACATTTTCTGCAAACCCCCTTCTGTCTGAAGCAAAGGGCTGCGAGTTACATTTGTACATCATGAAACATTCAGCACTGAAATTGTCCCCAGGAATGTCCCCATCTGCTGCTAGCTTTCTCTTCGTGCTAATTATTAAATATATCTGAACTGAAATAAATAATAGATTTCCTGTAAAGAACCAGAAGTAAAATTTAATGAGCGTTTGGTGTCAGGATGTGTTTTTCCCTCTGAAGTTGCAGTCCCTTAATGCATCCTGAGCCATCCTGAGCTCCTGCCCAGCACACTGAGACTCCCTTTGGCCACGTGCTTTTGTTTCTTTTCCATTTGCCATCGAGCCGTTTTCCAAAGCCAGTCCTCAGCTAAAAAATACCATTTTATAGCTATTCTCAAGCAAACTGCAAGACCTCCTGCCTCTTGGGAAGGCCCCATTCCCCACAGAGCCTCAGCAAACCCAGACTGGAAGAGCTCCAGTTCCCTCCATCATTTCCCTTCCTGATGAGTGAATTTCATGCCTTCACTGGACGTTATATCCAGGAATAAGGGAGTGTTTCTGTTACAAACCATCTCACAATATTACACCCTTTCTAAAATGCAATGTACAGCATTAAGTATAATTATTTATATTGCATCACTTAATGCCACAGGCAGGGCCAGGGCCAAAGCAGCAGCCCCAAAGGTCCTGCCCCGTTCCTCCTTGGAAAATTTTACTGAGCACAAGGAGCCTGAGGTTCCTCTGGTGCTGCCTTGGTAGAGCACAACAGCATCAGGTCTTGGGGCCGGGCAGTGAGAGATGGGATTCAGAGCAATGCTCCTCTGGAGTGTCCTGGGGAAGGTGTTTTCTCTTCTTGCCTCACATTAAAAATGTAGTGAAATTATTAAGAAGCATGAAGGAATGGCAGTGTTATACTGCAGATACAGAAAGCGTGGAGGAAAGAATGAGAAAAATTCTATTTCCCCTCGGTGTAATTATTGACAGGCCTCTCGAAACGTTGCCAGAAAATAACTCTGAGCTGAGGTGTGTGCCTGTGGGACCCACTGTCACCTCCATCCCACGCCAGGCCTGGATGTGCCAAGCCTGCTCTGTGGGGTTCTTGCCCTGTTTGGTGATGCTGAGGGACTGCAGTGATGACGTGTGTGGGAAACAGAGGAGTAGAAACCCCCACAAACACTAATGAGTTTAATTTACAGCCCTGGAAAGAGCTTAGGTTGATGCAATGATAAAAGTACACAGATCTTAAGCAGAAAAGTTATAGATCTGTGTTTCTATAGTTATAAGTAAGAAAATGTATTAGGTGATATGGTGAAGGGTTTTAAGTATGATAATATGATTTTATTGTTTAAGTTAAGAATTTAGATGTTATAATAAAAGTATATGTAACAAGTTATTGGTCAAGAAACAGACGCAATGCAGTAAAAAGTACCAAAGGTGATAGGTTATAAAATCAAAACAAAGTTTTTTGTTAATTGTCTATTGGACTAGAAAGTTATAAATTGCCATGTAACTCTGAAACTTGTGACTTTCTTCGGTTATGGCGACTTGCTGTTAAACCTGTAACTCCTGAGACTGAGGCCTTGTTTAATTTTTAAAGTAGTAAGTCACAAATAACAAAGTTAGTCCCGTCTCTTGGATAGAGCTCTGACAATGTGTCTGCCAAGAGACCTCCACCCCACAGCTCCCCTGGCCACTGGAGCCCGCGGGAGGCCGTGCCAGCTGACACCATCCTCACACTCCACAGTGGAACATTTTCTCTCTTCTCACTGGAAGCAAATGTGTCCCTAATAGTGCAAATTGCTGCAGAAGTGTTAATGAAACACATTGCAGCTGTAAAGTCAGAAGAAATCTGTTACTATAAACTGCGTTTCCATCTCCTTATTTCCAGTTAGACTCGGGGAGTCCAATGGGTCATGTTTGTGTACGGCTCGTCAGGAAGAAGATTCACAGTTACAATACCAAGGGGAAGAGCTGTTTAATTGTTTGTTCTGCATTTTTCGAGGGAAGACACAGCAGGGTCTGGTTGGGATGGAGGTGTCTGTCTGTCTGTCTGTCTGTGGACTCCCTGTCTGTCTGTCTGTCTGTGGACTCCTCATCAGTGGTTTTCTTTCCCCAGAATCCTAAATATTCCTGTTCTTAAATAAGGAACCTTTTCCAGCAATTACCTCTTCTTACCTCTAGGAAGATTTTCTCAATCTGTTATTTATATCCCATGTGTTTCATGTTTTAGGGTGGCTTTAAAAATCTACAAAAAGGCATCTTGTTGATGAAAAATGTTGAAGTTGTCAAGTACAAATCCTGTTTGCATCTTCCCCCCCTTATGCCATAGGAACTCCCTGCACTGAAATGCATTGAACTGTACCACAGTTCATGAGGTACTCATACAGCTGTACCTCTCCACGAGGCTTTCAGATGAAATCTTAAAACACTTAAAATCTGTTTGTTTCTGGTAGAAACTACAGGTCGGATGGTTGTGATGAAGAAGGTTTTTTTGATCTCCCACCACCTGGTGCCAGTGGAGATGAAATCTTTGTCTCCTCCCATGCTGGAATATCTCATTCCTCCTCACATCTGTTTTCCCCAATTTATTCTAAATGACAGTGGGATTAACATACATAATGGCAAATGAAAATCTGATTTTAAATGCTTTCCATGAACTTTCTGCCAAAAAAATTCAGCTCTGTCCCTTCCAATTGGCTTTTTTTTGTTTTCTCAGAGTTAATTGAAGAGTTGTCACTGTGGTAGTCTGTGGTACAACAGCGAGGAGACTGAGGCAGCAGCCAAAGGCTGTGAATTATTCAGAGATGCACATTTCTCCAGGGGATCCAGGTGATGTCTGTTCATGCCCAAGACCTCAGAAGACCCAGAAAAACTTGGGAGTTGGTGCAAGCCTTTCAAGATCTCCCAATCTGGGATGAGGTTTGGTCCATTAGCAGGTCTCTGTACCTGTGCCCGGACAGGAGCAGCCCAGACACACACACACACACACACACACACACACACACACACACGGCACTTCATGCATATTTAAAAGCTGCTTCTCTGCATCTCTCCTCTTCCCCTGAGCCCAACCCTCCTGGTGCTGCCCACCTTTCCCTGCTCAGCTTGGTCCTGAGACTGCCCCGCTCTAGGGCTGCACAGCTCAGCTCTGGGGAACAAAGTGTTTGTGGCTCTGGGGACAGGGGAGAGGAGCTGTGGTGACCCACAGTGAGAGGGGTTGGGACCACGGAGCACTGCCCAGCCCACTGCCACGTACCAGAACACAATCCCAGAGTGACTGAGGTTGGAAAAGACCTCCAAGACCATC
>VWZT01014314.1:186584-206990 GCA_013397055.1 Pachycephala philippinensis | reverse complement strand
AGTGACAGGGGGAGAAGGGCTGGGACAGGAAGGAGAAGTGGAAGGACAGGAGGGACAAGCGCAGGGACAGGGAGAGAAGGGCTGGGACAGAAGAGAGAAGGGCTGCGACAGGGGGAGAAGGAATGGGACAGGGGGAGAAGGGATGGGACAGTAGGGAGAAGGGCTGGGACAGGAAAGGACCCGCGTAGGGACAGAGGGGGGAAGGGCTGGGACAGGGGAAGAAGGGCTGGAACAGGGGGAGTAGGGCTGGGACAGTAGGGAGAAGCGCAGGGACAGGAGAGGATCCGGGGGAGAAGTGGAAGGGCAGGAGCAGCCGCAGCTGCAGCCGCCTCTGACCGTTCCGGTGGCCGGGTTTGGGAAGACTCCGAGCCCCATCTTTCACGGGTCACGGGCCGGAGCCCGGCAGGGCAGTGTTCCCTATTACGGCACAAACTCGCGCGTTGTGTCTTTGTTATGCTAATGTCCCGGCGCCGCACAATTTAAATAGCACTTCCAGAAAAATTAAGTATGTTCATTGACACAGTGAAATGTTTTCACCCTCCATGTAACCTTCACAGTTTCTGTACAAAATCTATCAGTCAGTAAACTATTCATCTGCGAATGCTTACCAATTATTATGCTAATGCATTACAATACATTACAGTGAATTCTTTTTAAATGCCAGGAAATGCAGCTGTCTGGCATCCTACCTCGCCTGTATTATGGAGCTATCAATAAACAGCAGAGCATTTGCAACTGGATTTTGACTGCTTTGTCAGAACTCTGCAAAAAAATTCTTATCATTTAATATTACAAAGAAATTCTGGAATTAAAGTGGTGTAATGTATTCTTCAGGCAGGGGACTCAAGGATGGCACATCACTGCAAAGCCGAGGCTGTTGCAGGGGTGTGCAATGAGCCAGTGTGTGCAGGGACATGGGGTGTGTGGCACAGAGGGGAGCCCAGACGTGCAGCATGCTCTGATGTGTAACTGCTCCCCAAGTCTTGTCTCTTTTTGGAACTGAGTGATACCAAAACTTTGACTGGCATATGTAGAGTGCAAATGGAGATACCAGGTTATATATGGAGTATGGCATATTAGTAGTTCACACTGAGATGATTCCTTCCCCAGATCATGGGAACTGCTTCCAGGTACCAAAAGGAACTCTCTCTTTTGTTTCCTGAGAGAGGAAACGTTCAATATTAATATAAATCTGGCTGTACTCTAAATCATCCAGGGATCACATGATAAAATTCCCAATATATTATCTAGAATTAATATCGCTTGTTGGAAAGATGAAATTGCTTAGTGTGTGTATTTTAGATTTCATTGCATTTTTAGTGCCCTGCCTGTGGAACGGGTGTGCAGAGCACTGAGCACTGAGTTTGCATTCCCAGCAGCACTTTCCTTCCCTTCCCTGAGAACATGTGCCAATCCCCATCCAGCCCCTCGCAGGGCTGTGCTGTGTAGGCTCTCAGAAATGTACGTACTTGGTATTTTTAAACATTTGCAATTGCGTAATTCTTTAATGAATTCATTTATTCCTCCGTAGCACGACACTGAATATAGGAGAGAGACTGAGCATACATTAGTGCCACAGAAACCTCCTGGGCTCTGAGGAGCCCCGACCATCAGGGTTTGGATCCCTGGAGGACAGCAGCTGTCCTGTAGGACAAGCTAAGGCTGGCTGCACTCAGGGCTCTGTCAGATGCGATAATCACATCCTCGAGGCAGAGGAAATCTCCATTTCCTCAGAGGAGGGAACGCCTGGGGCCAGGAGACGCTGCCAGAGCCTGGTGTCCCATGGAGCTGAGCTGGCTGAGCTCGGAGCTGGCCTCCAGCCGGCCCTGCCAAGCGTTTCCTGGCTGGCACGAGGTGGTGGAGAGCAGAGCAGGAGCACTGGCAGTGCCACACAAGCAAATCTCTCTGGAGGTACCAGCTCCACCATTCCAGCTACTCTGTCTCCCCTCCAGGATGCCCAGCCCTGGGGCTTTTTGGTGCAGGGGCAATCAGGGTCCTCACCACTCCCTGGTCCTGGGATGCTCAGCTTTTTGCAGCAGCAAACACTGGGGACATTCTGCAGGAGCCCCTCTTGCCACCAGCCCCATGGCTCCAACCCTAACCCTTTCAGATTACAGGGAGTTGTCTCAGTGTGGGAGATGTTTGGGAATTTTAAATAAAAAATGCAAAGTAAAAAAATGCAGCTGGAGGCATCCATCAAAACTTCTCTATTTGTCTTTTCTCAGAAGCTAATATCCATGAATTTGGTTATTAGAGTCATAATGTTATAATTATTTCATTTAATACTCTAATTATCCCATGTGATTAATCCTGACCATAACAGGAATGTCTGTGAGTCTGGAAGGCATGTTCCAATGGCTTCTGCATTATGAATGTTAATTTGAGTTAACAAGTATGAGAGCCAGAGGAAAAGAAACCAAAGAGCATGAGGACTCTTTGCTTACGAGCGAGTGCAGGGTTTTTTCCTGCCTGTTTTTGGTGGTAACCGGGCCAGCAGCCCCAGTTTCTGCTGGCATGGATTCCCTGACTGTGGTGTAGCACTGGGAATTGTGTCCATGTGTGAGGGCTGTGCAGCAGCTGGGGCAGGGAGGCAGAGGTGGCACAGGCTTTGGACAGCCCTGTGCCCATGTGTTTTTGGCAGCACTGCCCTGCTCATCCCCTGTGCTCCTGCTGGAAATGTCCACGGGCAGAGCATGAGCCCTCGAGTGACACAAATGACCTGCACCTCCCTGTTCCCCTGCCCTGTTGCAGATGGATGTGGTGTAGAGCTTCACTTTGGCCAGTTGGTATTTCAGGGGCTGTTTCAGAGCTCTCTGATCCCATTGCCCCACCAGCTCCTGTTGAGTCCAGCTTCAAAGTCACACTCAGAGTGCTGCCTAAAGAGGCCAACCCAGAAACAGAGACTGGACAGGAGGAAGGGAATAAAGGTGGATATTTATTTGAAAGGCCTTCAGAGGCACACCCTGGGCAGGCCAAAGGCTACACCCAAGATGGACCCCGAGTCACGAGTTCTTCACACTTTTATAGCTTTGGTCCATTTGCATCTCAACCCAATTGCACCAATGAAACTTTAGCTAATGATGGAATTTCCCCTCAGCTTGTCCCCCTTCTCAAGATGCTGGGTTACACATTTTGGGCCTAGGCCGGGCTGGGTGTCCTTGGAGAGCAGCCTGGAGAGGCTTTGTTCTGTCTGTCTCAGCATGAGAGAGCAGCAGCTCCCAGGCTGCAGGACACTGCAGAGTTACATACTGGGAATACAGAGTCTGAAAAATATAAAAGTTAAAACCTGAGGCATCAAGAGAGAACAGAAGTCCCTGAAATTTTTTATTTCCCTCAGCATTGTTGATAGCAGACCTGGTGTAGCCACAGCCAGGAATGGCACAGCAGAAGCTTTTTCCTAGTATCTGCTTTTCAGGTCCAAGGACCTCAGTGAGCAAGACGAGTATTGGCTGTCACACACAGAGATTTCTGCACACACCACTCACTGCAGCTGTGCTGAGCTGGAAAACTCCCTGTGGGCCAGCACCAGCCCAGCACCAGGTCTGACACTTTGGG
The DNA here is from genome assembly GCA_013397055.1 of Pachycephala philippinensis. NCBI lineage: Eukaryota > Metazoa > Chordata > Aves > Passeriformes > Pachycephala > Pachycephala philippinensis. Next base: position 203,435 of record VWZT01014314.1, on the reverse strand, counting down.
TGGTTCCTGCTGCAGTGGTTGCAGCCAGCGCAGGCTCCGGGCTCTGCTCAGACAAGTGTGCATTCACACGCACACCCAGCACACGTGCCCTCACAAACCTCGGGTGCCTGTCTCCAGGGCTTGGCCATCTGTGCCTTTATGCACGGGGAACAGAAACGTATGGACAAAGGGAGTGATGCTGCTGGCAGAGACCCGCGGCTCTGGGATCCCTGCAGAAAGGCTTTGCCTCTCAGAGCTTTGAACAGCATTGTGTCAGAACCAGCCAGTGGTACCTCATGGGCTGGGACAGTGGCTGCAAACAAACCTCAGTGCAGGATGCAAAATGAGGGCATAGGAAAGGTTCTGACCTTGTCTCCTACTGCAGGAGTTGGACAGAGCCAGCTTGGCCCTTGTCACCCTGTGCTTCACCTGGTGCCTGCAGTCACCATTGTCCCTCCTGCTCCACCTCCTCAGGGCCAAAGCAAACACTGCACAGGGGTTTCTTCTGTGCACAAACCATGAGGCTGCAGGAAAGAGCCTTTCAGGGTGAGGAACCATGGCTGGCTCCTGGCTTCTGCGTCCATCTGTCCGAAGAACTGCTGGCAAAGGGGGAAGGCTTTTGCCTCACCTGCCCTGAACAATGCAGAACAAGAGAAATCTCATTGGATGATGTCACTGCACGGAGAGATTTCTGGGGCCTTTACATTCCCATCACTGAAACAGTCAGTCTTTGAGGAATCAGGAATCCCAAAGATGATGCTCCTGCTGTCAATACCTGAGGCTGTCTTGGAGCTCCAGAGCTTTCCTGTTCCCACTGGTGTTTTTTGGCTCCTATCCCCATCCTGGTGAGACTTGAGCCCTGCAGGACCAGGTTCCTGTTCCACCTGGGGCTGAGCTGGACAGGGAACTCTCACTCTCTGACATGCTACTGCTTAGAAACCATCGCTGCTCAGAGGGAAGGAAAAGTAGCTAGTGGGGAACTGTTTTGTCCTGACTACTGCCTGTGTTTTATCAGCTGCACAGTTCTGAATCCATTTGCTTCATTTGTTTCTGAAACGAGCTGCATTGTTTTGCAAAGCAAGTTACCAGGGATAGACAAATTACCAAAATTTACTAAATAGCATAAACCACCTGCGTACACAAACTTACTTTTCCTCTAAATAAAGGAACACCTGGCAGTGTCTGGCTTCCAGGGGTCTGCAAATGTTGTTCTTTAAATATTTCTTCATGTGCTTGCAGACGTTTGCACATCGACCTCCCTAGAGCTGGGAACTCCGGGAGTGCAGGGATGGAGCACGGAGTCTAATTTTAGGTACAGAAATGTGAAAGATGGAGCTAAATGTGGCAAAGCCTGCTGTACAGCCTGAGGTGGGAAGTGAGGCTCAGGAGAACCTCCTGAGGGGTTCTTGTGCCCCTGGATGGCTGAGGGCAAACAGGGAATTGCCCCAGGTCTGTATCATAGATAGGAAAATAAATGTTACCTGGTTTCTTCTCCACTAGTCCCTGACCCACACATTTGTTCCCAATTTAATTCCCCTTGTAATAAGCCCACAGCAAGTGGATTTGCCCCCTCTGCCCTGGTGGCTGTGCTAAGCCCGAGTTTCTGCACGCTTGCTGCTTGTCTTGGGGTGACCTCCTCCAAATTCCTCCAAATTTGGCCCAAACTACCACACTGCTGCACATCTATGCACCTCGGGCTCCTGATGTTCCCCTCCCACCTTCTGCAGCATTTCAGCTCCCTCAGATGGTTTCCAGATCTGCCCACAATCATCTCCTGGAGACAAATATGTATCTGCAGGGCCTGGAGCAGCTGTGCCTCTTCCCAGTGCAGCCGTGCCCTTTCCCAGAGGTCCATGGAGAAGGTGGAGCTGTTCTGGGTGTTCTGGCTGCTCCCAGTGCAGCAATGCCCTTTCCCAGAGATCCATGGAGAAGGTGCAGCTGTTCTGGGTGTTCTGGCTGCGGTGTCACTGCCTCCTTAGCACGGACAGAGCCAGACTGAGATCCAGATGTTGAGCAGCTGCAGAGGGCACACACAGCTGGTGCAGAAGGCAGGCTGGTGGGAAGAGACTCTTCTGCAGGGACAGGCAGGTGGTTCCTAATCCCCCCCAAACTCTGTTCCACGCTCTCCAAAGTGCCTGCCCAGGACTGCCAACACACAGCGGAGCTGCAGCCCTCAGCTGTCAGAAAGACAATCCCAATTCCACTGGAAAGTTCACATCAGACAAAATACTTCTGCTGGGCTGTCTCAGGTATCCTTGGGCTTGTGGAAGCACTTCAGGAGCAGGGAAGGCTGATGGAGGCACAGCAAGATGAAAACGTGCTGTGCAGCACCTCCGAGGGAAGTGCTGGTGGATGCTTTTCAGATGGAGCCACATTAAGTTCCCCAGAAGGAGCAAACCTCATCCTCTATGAGCAGCACCATCCCCTGGACCACCCAGTAAGGCCGTGGGGGTGGTTTGCAGTGAGGAGCCACGGTGAGGAACAGGAGCAGTGGGTGCTGCACCCAGGGTGACCCTCACCCCATCACAGCCTCCTCCTGGAGTCACCCTCCTCGGAAACAGCTGCTCACACCTTGCTCAGAGCTGGGTGGAGGAGTTGCACTTTGGGCATGTCAGGGAAACACTCACAGGGGTGTTTTCCCCATCCTCATTTGGGGCAGGAGGTGCAGGTGCCATGGGAGCACACACAGAGCCAGAGGAGCCCGGGGAGCCTGGCAGTGCCCACGCAGGAGCCACCCCACAGCCCGGCCGTGCCCTCATTTGATTAACGAGCACAAGAACTTGGCTCCAGCCTGAGCCCTGGGTACAGAGCAGCCAGTCTCAGGGAAGCCAAGTCTCCTTTTCTGTGTCTCTGGCAGCCAATTACTCACTTCCAGTGCGACAGTCTGTTCCTAATTCGGCCGGTCAGGGGTTGTTGAAGGAAATAATGCAGCAATGTCCTCTCAGGGGGAGTCTCAGAAACAATATTCCAAGAGACAGGAGAAAATTAATGCAACAATGTGGTGTTTACCAGCCCCTGTCACTGCCCATGCCTGAAGGACTGACTATTAACACCTGGTCAATAAGAAGATCTTTCTCTGCAGATTTTTTTTTGAAAGGCATCAAGGATGATATTGAGGTGCATGAAAATAATCTGATTAGTATGATGTCTCCTTGAAACACTTCTGAAATGTGTGAAGTGTTACTTTTACTGCAGGGTACTTTTCTTCACAAAGTGGAAATCGAAGTGCAGAACAACACAAAAAGCAGAGATCCTTACGACATGGAATAATGAGGCCATAAAACCAAACAATAAAGTTAAATAATTTACCATAAATATCGAAAGCTCTGAAATTATTCTCTGCATTAACTGCCTATGTTTCAAATGATCTTTGCATTCACCATGTCACAGATGGCAACATCAGACAAGAGAGTCCTTGACAAAATCTCGCTGTAATTATTCTTTCCACAGCTGCAGTTATTTTAATGCCTTTTCAGTTAAGCTGAAAGAGACGCACACGTTTTATAAATAAGGGCTTTTAACCAGTTTGACAATGAAGCATTTGAAACGTAGTGTGAAAAAAAAAAAAAAAAACAACCCAAAAACTTTCGCTGCATCTTGAAACCTGGGAGAGCAACTGTGAAGACTTGGAGCAGAAAGACAACCAGTCTTTCTACAGCAATACTCAGCAATTAAGACTAAAATTATGTTGATTGTGATGGTCTGAGATAGCTGTTACTGGCAACTTTTAGAGTTGCTCAGACACAATGCAACAATTAGGTTTATTTTGGCTGGCAGCTCAGAGGAGCCTTTTCTCCATTGAGAAACTGCCCCTCAAGGACAGGCAGGGACTGACTTCAGGAGGAAAATACAGCTTGGACGAGGTCAAGGTTACACACTGCTCGAGACCGAAGTGTCCAGCTGCAGTCCAAGTTTGGTTGGCTTTTCTTGCTTGTTTTGGCTTTTTCCAAAGTGCTTTAAATCACTGTGGAGGGCCCTTCTCCCCAAGGAACACCACAAACCCATCGCCCCTCCTGCTCTGAAGGGATCTGGCCAGCTGGCTGTGCTCTGTTGGCCAAGCTGGGACGCTGCACGTCCTCACTGGAGCTGCCCAAGAGATAAAAGAATGGGCCACCCTGGGACATCGTGTGCTCTCCTCTGTTGGGTTACACTGTGCTGATAGAGAGATAAGCCCTGAAGGCTGCAGAGAGAGCCTCTTTCCTGGGCCTGGAGGTGACCCTGGGACTGTGTCCAGGTCACCGGGGATGGGCGGAGAGAGGATCGTGGTTTGTGGACAAGGCTGGAGCTGTGAGAGGTGATGATTGCAGTTTGTGACCTTCTAGGGCATTGTTTACCTGTTACCTTAACAGGCAATGTCTGTGCACTGCCCCAGGTGCCAGGGGGACACTGTGCTGAACATCTTTCCTGTTTGTATGGTGTTCTGTCCTGTTGTGTGGGGGTATTTAGGGAATTTGGGCTGCGCAATAAACGACTTTGCACCTCCAGCTTGTGTGTGGACTTCTGGCCCATGAGTGATTACTGCACTCCTCAAACCCCCTTTTCTCAGCCAGGTGACCAACACCCCCTTCCCCAGCCCTGTGGTCGTGCTCCCTCTCACCCAGAATTCCGATTCCCTTCAGTGCAGGGCTGCTGCCCCAGCTCAGCCTGGCCCTGACACTGCAGTGATTCCACTCAGGATGCGGCTCTGAAAGCCCAGCATGCTTCAGCACCTAAATAAAAGCAGGCTCACTTTGGAGTGATCCTGCCTTTTGTCATTCCCATCCATTCAGAGGAGTCGGGGAGTTTGGGACATACCAAACAGCACAGCTGAGGACTCCCAACAGTGATGAAAACTTGAGCTGAAGGCACCAAAATTTCAATTCCCATGGGGGTTTGTGGAAATGTAGCCAAGCACAGCAGACAGTGGGGGTCTGGAGGATCTTCATTCCTGCTTCCAGCTCTTTGGAAAGCCTGCAGAACACCTCTCCCCTCGATCCCTGTTTCAGGAGCCTGCATGAGTGGCTGTATTTTTTAAAGCTCTGAGCACTCAACAGCTCTTGTGGAAGACAAAAGGAGCTGAATCCTCTGGAAGTGAAGTTTCCCTGCTCCCAGCAAGTCGCAGCTGCTTCTCCTTCCCACCATAAGCCATTGGTTAGTTTAAAAGAAAAGCGTGGCGATGCAGCTAAAGCAGTGGGAGCTGTACTGGGAGGATATTTTCCCATTTAAACCAAATAAAGGAAAAATGAAAGAGCAGGAGATCGGTGGGAGGTTTTTCACCGTGGAATCCTGGCAAGCTTTGGCATACAAAGAAGACGTCGTGGTCTCCGAGGCTTGCGGACTGGGGAAGCCTGATTAATGGAGGTTATTGTCGGGGAGGCCTGGCTTTTATGCTCAACACTGAAAGGCACCAACCCTCAAAGTATTCAACATCACACAATAACAGATTGTATGGAGTTAGCCTCAGAAAACAAACGTGTTCTCTCTCTATAGGATTATAGAGCATCCATCAGTGGCTGGCGTTAAATACCACCCAAGTGTGTGTAATTACCGATACATGAAATCTAAACATCATTTTAAAGCAGTTGGAACAACAAAACCACACGGAGGTTTCTGTTTCCCTTTCACTTTGAAACATCCTTCCTTTCCTAACCAAAATCCCAGGGAACAGCCTCGTTTGGCCCATGGCTGGGAGGGAAGGGCTGCTACCCCGGATTTCCCTTCTGCAGCCAACGTGTGGCTGCATTGGTCACTGCTCTCAGGACTGGGACTGTTCCCTGCCAAAACCTGTGCTGATCCTCCTGTTAGATTTAGACTGCAAACTAAATACAACTGCAGAGCTGAGAGGGGAAAATGGGATTTTTATGAGACACTGTGCACTGGGCTCATGGGCAGCTCCTAAACCCAGGCTACCCTCGAAATCCCCTGCAAAACCCAAAGAGCTGCCACACACAGATCCCTCTGTATTTATTTTATCAGTTCTCTGTAGGAGAAGGGTTTGGCTCACTCTGGGGTTCACTACCCCGAGGCACCACAGTGAGGGCCTGGACAGTGACCCAGGGAGCAGAAGGATCTCTTATCCTGCTTTCCTTGCTCTGTACTGTAGGATCAGCCACACAATTAAGAGCTATATTTAAGCACTTGAATAAACAAGCTCCACCCTGAAAGATTCAGGCATGCCTCGTGGGGTCCCTGTGTTCCTCAGTTTTGAATCTCAGGCTGATAAATTAAAAGCAGAAAAATCACTTATACAAATTAACTTCATATCCCGCCATGGAGCAAGCACAAAGCTGTTGTCACTTCTGATTTCAAACAGGCTTGAATTAAAGGGGCTTGGAGTATTATTTTTCATTTGAGAAAGGCAGAGCAGTCGCTTGGTGGGATGGCAAGCAGCTGGCTGCAGACAGATGCCCGAGAGCTCTTCCATGGAGTGTGCCTGTGACAGCCTGGCACGGAGCAGGGTAACCACACCAGCATGGCACTGTGTGCCAGATTTATGATTCCCAGCTGGGGGAGAGACCAGGGCAGAGCAGGGCAGAGCACATGTGTCGCTGTTGCTGCCAAGGAGGTAAAATTGAAGAGTCCACTTACCCACGAATTTGTCTGAAGTAAGAGCGTTTAATAGAAGATTGAACAACTTTTATATGTTAATACGCGAAAGTGCTCGGACACCCACCCCTTGGGGTGATTGGTCCAGTTCTGAGACATCCATTTCTAGATGTTTTTCTGGTTGAAACCACAACAGTCCTTGAGAAGTAGGTGCAGGTGCAGAGATTTACAAAACTATAACAGTGTTTTAAAATTCTTCACATGAGAAGAAGGATCTTCACAAAGTACTGTGAGAGCTAAAAAAATTCCCAGCCTGAGGCCTTTTTTCATATCCATACACGTGCTGCTCAGGCACCCAGCAGGGAGGCAGCAGTGCAGCATTTCCAAGGTTCCCACAAACATCAAACAGCATTTTGGCCATGGTGCACCTTCCAAGGCGGCTCCTCCACATCACAACTTCTGGCCAAAGCTGGAGGTGGCTCCTGCAGGGAAGGGCCTGGTGCCAATTCCCATGGCAGCAACGAAGCCAGAGCTGCTGTGACGGGCAGCTGCTTCTGAAGAGCACCTGGGACCTGTGACATTGCAGTCCTGGGGAGCTCTGGAATCCAGAAGTGTAAAGTATCTGTGGCCCAACCTCTCTCCCAGAGCATCCCGGGACTGAAGCCATCCCACATGGAGTAGGAGTGATCCCCAAGGCCTGAGAGCCCTGTGGGGTCACCACCCTGCTGATCCAGCCCCACACAGACCCAGCCCCACACAGACCCTGATGCCTAAAGAGGCCAACCTAGAAACAGAGACTGCACAGGAGGAAGGGAATAAAGGTGGATATTTATTTGAAAGGCCTTCAGAGGCACACCCTGGGCAGGCCAAAGGCTGCACCCAAGATGGACCCCGAGGCACGAGTTCTTCACACTTTTATAGCTTTGCTCCATTTGCATCTCAACCCAATTGCACCAATTAAACTTTAGCTAATGATGGAATTTCCCCTCAGCTTGCCCCCCTTCTCAAGATGCTGGGTTACACATTTTGGGCCTAGGCCGGGCTGGGTGTCCTTGGAGAGCAGCCTGGAGAGGCTTTGTTCTGTCTGTCTCAGCATGAGAGAGCAGCAGCTCCCAGGCTCCAGGACACTGCACAGTTACACACTGGGAATGCAGGATTTGAAACATATAAAAGCTAAAACGTAAGGCATCAACCCAGTCCCACACAGATCCAGCCCCGACTGGACCAGCTCCACACTGCCACTGTGCCACTCTGGGATGTGCTTGGCACCCACTGACAGGCAGAATCCTACATTGTGTGGGTCTGGCTGAGGAGCCAAACGATCGGGAGCTTATTACAGCCTCCCTTTTAATTAAGTGTCTCAAATAGGATCTAATTGCGATGTAATAGCACACGCTATTGTACACTAGTTAAATACGGAGGGATTATTAAGAGTACGTTTTAAAGGCTTTCCAGTCCCGGATTGAGTAAACAGTTGCTAAATTTCAATAAATAAGTTATAAAATCTACATTAAATAAGCAGTTAAGTGTATTTAGGATACTCTCATTTTTCCCAGAATTGCTCCAGTCAGAGTCCTGGGTTATAATCTCAGTATTTCACTGGTAATAGGGTTGTGCCTGCTCATATCTGTTTGTTCTGCCTCAGAGATCCTGCTGGGTGTGGCAAGCTCGGCTACTGACATCTGCAGGTTTTAAACCATTCCCATTCCCACAGCCCAGAGGAGCTGGGAGTGTGCTCAGCCCTATTTTACAAGTACAGAATTAAGGCACAGAAGAGCAAAGTCTTTTGTTCAAAGCCATACAGGGAGTCTGTAATAGAGCAGAACAGGAGCCAACAACAGATCAAAAAATATTTCTCTAAAAATAAGGCTTTGAAAATCCATAAAGGAAACGTGGCTCTAACAAACTCCTCTGTTTCGATCAAAAATGCAATTAGTCATTACTGACTTTGGTAATGAAAGTACAAATGTCCCATGACCCCCAAAACCTAACAGACATCTCCATCCATACTTGTGCCCAGGGAATTCCAGCTGGGATGACAACACTGGATGGGCACCACTGAGTGATCCCTGGAGGCACCTCTTGCCTCTGTTGCACCAGCAAAGTCTGTCCAAGGTTGCACATCACAAAAAAAGAGGTGTTGTTGCCCTGGGAGCCATGGCAAGGAATAATTTAGGGCTCCGTTAAACTTTGTAACGCTGATCCTGAGCTCCCTGCTGCTCCCTGCAGCCGCGGTGTATGGATGCTAAAAAGCTTTAGCAGAGAAGTTTTCAGCTCTCTGCAGCATTCTGTGAGAGCTCTGTCTTTCCCATGCAAACTATTAAAAACAACACTATGGGTTTTGTAAACCAACGTTGCTATCTCACACCTGCAAATTATTTCGGGATTGTTATGATATCAACTAGGGAAATGTTTTGAGATGGGTGTTGCGAGAACTGACCAATCGCTCTGGTAGGTAACTAGCTAGAGGTCCAATAGCCTCTCGCCATTCAGGTAAACTCTAAGGGAATTAAACACATAAAAACCTGTCCATTATTAATTAAATAATTCCATTCTATTGTCTCCATTCCTGGCTCTGTGTCGTTGTTACTCTCTGTCCCCTCTATAACAGCGACAGGGGTGTTCCTGCTGTGAATGACTGGAGCATCGGGTAAAAGCTGCTGTCCTGTGAAGTGGCACAGAGGCACTGGTGGCATTTGGGGGACAGAGGGGCACAGCTGAGCTCAGCCTGGCTGATGGGGTGGGAGCAGCAGCAGCGATGGCTGCACCGGAGGCTCTGGGCACAGGAACCCCTCAGTGATGCTGGAAAAGCCACCATGTGCCAGGAGCTGGGACAGCTGGACTGCCCCGGAGGGTGTCCAGGATGGATTAGCACTGGCAACAGGCCCTGGGCGATGGGAGCCACCGGGCAGGCTCGGAGCACTGAGCTGGGGACACTAAAACCTCCCTAAAACCTTGCCCCTGCTTCCACCTTCTCGCCCAAAGCTTCCCACTCTTGTTCTCCCCCTGTAAAGCAGCCCGAACTGAAACGCTCCTCTCTGAAGTGTCACCTCTGCTGCTCCACACTGTTGAACAGGTAACACTAATGAGGGAGCCAAGAAGTCGGAACTCGTCAAGCAAGTGCTCTGAAAAATTAATGAGAAGCTGCAGAAGAACATAAATAATCCGTGCTCTCCATTAGAGGTAGTTAGCGCCGTTACAGTGATCCAGGGAAAACCTGCCCGGGCAGCACCAGCCATTCTCCTCTGGAATCGCTGTCCTGTAGATTTTGTCAGCTGGAGTCAAAGGACAGTTAACCCTTTAACATCCGGGCTGTTTTGAAATAATTATTGTTATTATAAGTCAAAAGTGACAGCTTAACTGGTCGCAGAAATGGATATATATAAACCAAAATGAAGTTGCATGGCCTCGGAGGAAAAATCATTAGCTCCCTGGTGGGTTTACAAGTAATTTGCCAGCAATAAAAATGCAAAAACACATTTTGGTGTGCAATGATCATAAATAATCCTTGGACAAGAATTCTTTCTAGGACTCACAAGTCCACTCCCTTAATGGCAAGTTTTATTACCCTGGTTTCTCTGTGTTCTGTTACAAAATGTTGCTGTCAGAACAATTTACGAATTACAGCCCTGTTGGTATCAACTTCCATAATTCATATGGAAATTGGTTTCCCCACCAACACTCACAAAGCACAAAGAGTCGTGTAACCACATAGAATGACCTTAATAACACAGTCAGAATATAGAGACCAGGTGCCTGGGCCAGCACTAAATATTGGTGGTCACCAATCTGGGGTGAAACTTCCATGTAAACTCATGTGCCTGTGGTGCTGAGGTCAGTGTGGTGCTCAGTGTCACCAGTGCTGTCACCCAGGCTGGTGGCACCTCACAGGATCTTTAGGAAGCCAGGAACATTCCAAGAGTTCTGTTCCCAAGCCCTGGTGATGAGCAAAAATCCCATCCAGCTGCTGAGGAAACTCTGAATTTTCTTAAAATTCAGCATTTTCTTAAAATACCAGGAAGTACAGCTCATTCAGGATTTCAACTGTGTTCATCTCTTCCCTCAACTTTTGAGGCCTGGGGATGAGGAGAGGAGTTCAGCATCTGAGATGAAAGTCACAGAGGGGATGGTTGTGCCAGGAGCCTGGAGCTGGTGTTTAGGGAGCACTCCAGGGCAAGGTCACACCTGAGGAAGGACCCTGGGCTTTGGTTGTGGCTCATCCCTAAGGATGAGTTGTTTCTTCACACCAAGTGTGTGTGTGTGTGTGATCCTTGGGGTAAGAGAGAGAAGGAAAGGGAGTGACAGTCAATTAGGTGGAAAGTGCCTCCGAAAAATTCTAAAAGTAAATGCAAATCCGTGGTGTAAAGAGGGGGATCTGCAGCTCAGGCTGGATTCCCAGTGCCTGTGCCATTTCTCTCCCTCCGGTCTGAGGAAATGGATCCAGCAATTGAAGTTGCCACATTTCAGAGATGAAGTTACACTGCAGAAAAGAAAACGTTCCTCAAATAGAAACCACTGCATTAATGTCTAAGAAAAGTAAGTAAAGATGGCTGTAACTATTTTTTTTAACAGCTCCTGTATAAATAGATGGGCACACATCCAAAGTCAGTTCTGGCTATTGGAATACACCACAGGGTAGAAGGTAGCTGCTCAAAGAATTGAACATTCCTTGTATTCAACACTTCATTTGTAATTTTAACCTAAAGGGAATTTGGTAAACTGTGCAGGGGCAAGCCCTACATTTTAAAAAATATTATCGGCTTCATCTAAGATCTTGCAACACCCATTCTGGACAACCCTTTTGCTGTGATGTAGATGAATAGGAAAGAAAACTACAGATCCTGTTTCCATTCAAATATTATGAGCCAAGATGAGACGCCACCCTGAAGCAAAACATCCAGGGCCTTGCTTTGAATTTTGTCTAAGCAAAGATGACAAAAATTGCTTTTGCAGAAATAAAAATTCGCAAGAAGAGAAGTGCATAAAATGAGGAAGAAAATGGTTTTCTTTCCCTATAAAGGAAGAGCAGGTCTTTAAGATTTTATAGACCACATATTTAAACCGAGAACCTCCTTTTTACAGGTCCCTGGTTCAGCTTAAAATGGTAATGTCATTACTGCTGAAACAAATGGCACCAGTGATGACACCTGGAGCTGCAGGAGGCACTGGGCTCTGCAGAACTCTTTGGATGGGAGGGACATGGATTCAGAGGATTCTCCTGCAGCTTCTTCTCCCCTCCTCTCACCCCAGGGACATTCTGGAGAGCTGCTGTCATGATGGGAAGCAGGACACTGGCCACCAGCTCCTGCTCCTGGGAACTCCAAGGGGCTCTGCCACATCACGAGGTTTTCAGTCTCCGTTAGGTTCTCAACTTTTGATGAGATGGTTCAAATCGGGAAAATCCTGTCTCTGTGCCAGACAGTTAAAACTGAAAATAATTAAGGCAAAATCTTTTCCTGCACAGAAAGTACCGAACATGTGGCAATAGCAAAATCATCAGCGTTTCTGCCATCGTAAGCCCACAAAACAAATTGGATTTTGAATGAAGCACATGGAACAGTGACCTTTGTATACAACTTATCCTGACCTCTGAAAGTAATGGCATTTTGTCTCCAATTCTACTGCTAATTGCAAATGCTGAATTCTGAATATTCACATTTGAGAGGGATTCATGGCATGATTGTTTCAGGAATCTAACAAGAGCAAAACGCCCTGAGAAGTTCCTCTCCTCATATGAGCAGTGTTTGCTGAAGTTCCCAGACCTATTCTCGGATCAGTTTCCTGCCCAGCCCAAACTCCAGCAGCGAACACCCAGACTGTGGGAGGCTGCACCCAGGCTCCTCTTCCCCAGCTCAACCACTCATAAGTTTCAGACTTGGCAACTGTGACTCCTCTCACTTCCTCCTACAGTTCTTTCTCTAGCTCAGCCCTTTCCCGACTCACAGAGGACAGACACATCATCTTCCATGTACCCCAGTCCTTGAGCTGCACAAGACCAATGTATGGGTGCTAAAAAGCTTTAGCAGAGAGGTTTCCAGCTCTCAGCAGCAGTTTGTGAGAGCTCTGTTCTTTCTCATGTGAAACTATGCAAAACATGATAAAGTTTTCTGTAAACAGACTTTGCTAATCTTGCATCTGCAAATATAATTAGAATTGTTGTGATACCGACTAGAGAAATAGATGATGTGAGAAGTGACCAATCCCTCTGGTAGGTAGTTAGCCAGAGGTCCAATCCCCTCTTGCCATTTAGGTAAACACTAAAAGAAATAAACACATGAAAACCTGTCTTGCATTAATTAAATAATTCCTTTCTGCTGGCCACACTCGTGTCTCTGAGTCCTTCACTGCCCTCCGGCAGCGCCGACAGCAACACCAATGCACCACCCAAGCGATGGGGAACCACATCACACCTGGGCTGAGCCCCCTCCTCTGGGCCTGGACACGGCTCTGAACCAGGGCAGAGCTCCCAAAGCAGATAAAGAGCAGTTAAAGCAGCCAATAAAGCAGCGCAGAGCAGAGACCAGGGCACAAGTGACCTGAAGCATGATTTGCAGTGAATGTCTTTTCCTCTCATAAATAGGAGAGACACAGTGGGACGATTATCCGCCCAGATTTATCTCCTCAGCTCCGTGTATATCCTTCTGCGCTTAAAAATGTCTCACTGCCCTTTGCGTTATTGCATTGCCCTTTACATTCATAGCGCATAAACCTCTCAAGTACCGTAAAACTTACAAGGTGTAATATAACGTCGGGGGTTTCTTTTACACACCATAAACAAAAGTCACTGGAAAAGCAGCGCAGAAAGGGAGACATTACTTGGCCTGACAACAGTACAGGAGGAAAATATATATATACAAGTATACATATATACACTTAAAATCCCGAGCTGGATTGATTATCTGGCATTGATGGATCACCTGCATGTATTACGTAGATAAGGGAATTGATTATTCAATAAATCACTGTCGGCACTAAGAATCCAGCGTTAAAAAAGAAAGAGAAAATATTATAAATCTGTCTCGCACAGGCAAAGAAAAAGCTTAAGCTTTTAAGGTTAATCATGATGTACCTTTTGCTGCACATCCGATAAAAGAACATCACCCTGGAGTTCTGTGGTGCTAAAGGACTGGCGTCTGTCCCAGGGCTCTCCAGGAAGGGAACCTCCCTCTCGTGGCTGAGGGGCTGTTCCTGCGGAGCACAGCGTGCCATCAGCGGGCAGGGTGATCTAACAGAGCCCCAGGGGTTCCTCAGCCCCATCCCTGGCAGTGTCCAAGGCCAGGCTGGACAGGGCTTGGAGCAGCCTGGGACAGTGGAAGGTGTCCCTGCCCATGGCAGGGGAGTGGAATGAGATGAGCTTTGATGTCCCTTCCAGCCCAAACCATTCTGGGGTTCTATGACATCCAGCCTTGTATCCTCTGCTGAGCAGGTGCTGGGGCTGTTTGCTCCATTCAGAACGAAATCCACCCTGTTCCCAAGACAAAACTGCTGCTGCAGCCAGGAAAAGCCCCCTCAGCCCATGTTCCCAGGCAGGCATGGTGTCTCACAGGGGGTGGAATTTAAAATCACTGCTTATTCCCTCAGAGTGCTTTGAATTCACTGCAAAACTAACCAACAAGTCTAACACTTCAGCCCCAATAGACAGCCATAACTCAGCTAAATTTGTGGGTTATACCAGATTTTATTTACTGCTTCATCCTGGGAGAAAAGCACGAGCTGACAGCCGTCTATTCATTAGAGTGGGGGGAAGCCGCCCACGGCGACGCTGGTTCCCTCACCGTACACTTCCACGTCTCTAATCGAGTTTGGATTCTGCGGGACCAGCTCTGTTATTTTAGGAATGACGTAAGGTCCTACTCACCTGGGAGCTGGTGAGTTCAGAGATCTGTTCACCTCCAAGTCCCCAACTGAACAAAGGACATGCCGTAGCCATCAGATGTCATTAGCAGCTAATGAGTGCCCAGTGGCCTCTGTCAGAGCAGTCAATGGCCTCATCCCAGTCCTTACTGGAGGTGTGAACCACCATTTCCACCGAGCTGCTGCAGGGGCACCACTGATGCTCCTAAAACTGCTGCTTGCAGGTGCCAAGGATGAAATTGAAATCTGTCTCAAAAGCCTGTGTAACACTGAGTGCTCCAGTCCCAGGGGAGCTGGGCACCCATTTAGAGGGTATCCCATTAGAGGGGATCCCCAGTGCCCAGTTTCCAGAACTATGAGCAGAGTGCAAGGCCCAAATTCAAGAATTTATCTGAACACTTATGTAATTTTAAGTCTTTGTTTTGTGCCTTCGATATTAGCTGGTTTATCTGTCTGCTTAAAAACTTCTCTGAATGTACTCACATGGTCCAAGCCTTTGGAAGCCCAGTGCTTCCTGCTGCTTTCCAGGTCACGCTGCTGTGCTGAAAGTCCCAGGCACAACGAGCTGAATACACAATGTGCCGGTTGCTCCCTCACTACTTCCCCGTTCTGATTTTTATTCTATGAATCTGACCCCTCACAGAAGGGGTGCTGCGTGTTGGCTGGGGCACAACAAAAAAAGCCAAAGTCTACGAGGTTCTTGGACTAAAATATTAAATAATACAGTGTGGTGGCCGTTCTCAGCTGGTGTCTGCTTGCCTCTCTTGCTGGCGGTGCTGCAGAGCTGAGCAGTGTGGGGGAAGCTGAGAGCAGCGCTGGGGTTGCCTCTGACGCAGGGGTACCCCACGCTCTCCTCAGCCGCTTGCAGCTGAACGACGTCTCCCTGATGATCCTCCCTGCCAGAAATAACAGAGCAGTCTCATCCCTATTTGTGTATTCATGCCCAGCGTCTCACTGCGGATTAAAAGCACAAGGTAACACTGACACGGTGAGAGTCTCACGGCGCAAACCTGAGCGGTGGAGCTGTGGGTTCCCTGGGGGCAGCACAGCGAGGGGGGTGAGAGGAGGCAGAAGGGGTTAACAGAGGCAACCACAAAGAAAAGGTGGTGGAGGAGCAAAAACAAAGCAACGAGCTGAGCCCTCCACCTGCTTTAAGAGCTCTCGCTTGTGCTAAGCACCTGCATCTATTTTAGTCTTTATTACAAGTGGTAAATAGCAGCACATTATCCCTGTTTTCACTGTTAAGAACACGAATCAATGTATCAATGCATCCCATCTGAATCCACTCTGCATCAGCCCAAACTGCAACAATCCCTGCCTGGCAAACCGAGCTGGAATCCAAGGGGCACAGCTCTCCTGTTCCACATCTCTTCCCTCCAGCAGCACCGCGGTAGAGCAGTTCTTATCCTCTCATTCAGCCCTCAGTTCCTCTCTACGTTTCCCTCTATCCCCCCTCGCCCATGGTTCTGGTGCTTTCAACTCGCTATCTGCCTTTCCCAGAGACTTCCACGCCCGTCCTCTGATGTGCAAAGGGAAAAGCCGCCTAGACAGCATCGCGTTAAAGCTGCAGCCAAAAGGAGGGGAAGGAGATGGCGAAACCGGTGCGGACGCACATTACACTGGATTAGGCGGCTTAGCGCTGGCTACAAACACCGCGCCGCGCGTATTTGATACCGCAGCTCCACGAGAGACTCCGGCACCGCAGCTCTCCTGGCACAGCGACGCCGTGCCGGTGCTGGGAGCTCGATCCGTGCGGGTGGATGCTCCGGGAGGAGGGCGCCGGGAGCCGCGGCGGGGCACTGCCCTCTGCCGATGCGGGGCCCGGCCGGGCGCCAGCGGCGTGTCGCGACAGGCGGCAAAGCTGGACCTCCTTAGGAGTGCTAACTCAGTGAAACTGCTGCGCTGTGCCCGAGGAGCGCTTCATTTCCCGGGAAAAAAGGGACCCAGCTTTGCTGGAGACAGAATGACTTCAGCGCTGCTCCGTGCGTGGCTGCGCCGTGCGGGCTTTACAGGAACCTTTCTGTAACACCAACCGCTGCTTAATTTCATTTACAAAAACATCAGAGATGGGGAGATGCAGTTCATAGAGGTGGATTTGCACCTGCTGGTGATAAAACCAGACATGACACTGCAGCACGAGAGGCAGCTCCCATGCCACAGGCGCATGTGTGAGTGTGTCCCAGGGTGTGTCTGTGTGTCCCTGCGTGTGTCGGTGTGCCCTGGCGTGTGTCAGCGTGTCCCGGGGTGTGTCAGTGTGCCCCAGGGTGTGTCGGTGTGCCCTGGCGTGTGTCAGTGTGCCCCGGGGTGTGTCAGTGTGCCCCGGGGTGTGTCGGTGTGCCTCGGGGAGTGTGAGTGTGCCCCTGCGTGTGTCTGTATGCACCAGAGTGTGTCAGCGTGGCCCTGGGTGTGTCAGTGTGCCGTGGGGTGTGTCTGTGTGCACCGGAGTGTGTCAGCGTGTCCCAGGGCGCGTGAGTGTGCCCCTCTGTGTGTCAG
>VWZT01014314.1:151821-180710 GCA_013397055.1 Pachycephala philippinensis | reverse complement strand
GGCCGGGGCTGGGGCCGCTCCAGCGGCGGTACCGCGGTGGGTGCCCGGCCCGCGCTCCGTAGCCGGGAGTTTAATGACCTCGGTGACAGAGACAAAGGGCTGCCCATGCCGCGGACCGGGAGCTGCTTTGTCAACGTGCTGGGCCAGGCTAGGGCGAATTTCTTTTTTTTCTCATTTAAATAATTTGATCTATTCCATCATTTCCAATCGTTCCCATTTGCCAGCTGTCTCCTAACTCCAGCGTGGAACAGCTGAAGAGCAAATCTTTAATTTTCTTACAAACATACTATTACTCTGTATCGGCTCATCATTTTAATTTTCCTTGCCCGTCGCTTTCCCCAGCAGCAAGCTCGGCGTGCTCCGTGCTGGGGGAAATGCTGATCGCCGTGCTGCACACCGCTCCGGAGACCCATCCCGGAGCAGCCTCCGGGAGCCCGGGTGTGCGGACTCGGGGAGGAGCACTGCAAGCCTTTATCGGTCTACAGCTCAAACAGAAGTTCCTGGGTGTTGCCTCTGCCAGCAGGCAGCGAGTTCGGGGACTGCTGCAGGGCGGTGGACACGCGGGGGATTCCCTGCGTGCCCACTGCAGTGGTGCCTGGGCTCCGGCTGTTTGTACAGCAGGAGCAGTGGGGGATTGGCCAGGGAATGTGACAGCCGTCATCAACACGGAACCGTAAGGAAAAGCTGGAAGAGTCTCCGGCAGATCTGCACGCCCGGGGCAGGACCAGCCCCTCCCAGAGATGTTGCGGTGCCTCCCTGGGCCGTGATGTAACTCGTGCCTGGCTGGGGCGATGGGAAGGTGCCCCTGAGAGTGGCCTGGGGTCTCAGCTCTGTGTCATGGTGGAGGGAGGTCTCACTCCTACCTAAGCATCGAGTCAGAGAGGCAGAGGTACTGCTCAGCCTCCTCCAGGCACTGGGCACCAGCTCGGTGTCGGGGGAGGTGGTTGTTGGCGTTGATTGTGGGCAGGGCCAAGGCTCCAGCTCCCAGCCAGAGCCTTTCTGCCTGTGCCAAAGATGGTTACAGAAAAGAGTGGCTCCTGTTAAGGATATTTTTATCCCTCCTGACACCAAAACGGGCAAGATTTAGTGAAAGGGCATGGAAGAAAATTTCTTTACATACTGCTTAAGCGAAGGACAGCTGTTTCTGTGAACTTGTTATAAAATTAAATGTCACAACCTGGTGACTCTTTGCACCTGGAGATAAAAAAGCCCCACAAAGCTATTGGGAGGGAGCAGGTAAAAAGGGCTACTTCAGCTGTGGCTGTTCTTTGCTCTTTGCAGACTCCAGCACATGGAGAAGAGGTTGGATTTTGTGGAGTGTTTAAATTCAAGTGTAGCTGGGATTAAATATTCTGTTAGTTCAGGATGCTGCTTCTTGCCTTTCTGTTGGTACCAGCCTCAGCTTCAGCCACTGAATCCTACTGCAGGGCCAGCACAAATGGTTTATTTTGTATTAAATTATTTGATTAGTGACGGATGGGTGTATGGAGGTCATGGATAGTCCTCATCTCGTGCACGTAGATCAGAGAGGGTAGCACAGGAGTAGTCCTGTACCAGAAATTGCCACAGCAGTGCAGCCTGGGCACAGTCAGAGGAGTGCTCCACGGCTGCTCATCTCCTTACTGGGCTTTGATGGGTTCTCCTTCCCAAAGCAACCCAACAGCGTCCAGCAGAACAGCCCACCGTGGCTGTGTCTCCCTTCCTTTGTATCCCCAGATTCCCACACTGTCCCCCAGCCTGCCCCTCACATGTAACTTGGCAATGCTCCTCATTCTGGGCAGTGCCCTGGGGATCCCAGGGCTGTTCTGGGGCAGGATTCCAATGAGGGCATTTCTGAAACTTCTCTGAGATGTTGCACCATAGCTGCTTAGGGGTTTTTGCCCCCATAAAAAGACTATTTGATTTCACCTGATGCCCGTGGAGGTGCTGCATGGGCCCAGACCCGTGAGCCATGACCTTCAGCCTCCCAGCTGGAGCTGGAGCCAGCTTGTTATGGATAATCACAGCACAGAAAGGATGGCTGGACACAAGAAGGAAGTGTGTGGAAGGCTGACAGAGCTCCTCACGGGACCAGAGCTCTGGCTCAGTGCTGCTGCACAGGTGAGTGCTGCCCAGTGGGATGCTGGCCTGAGCTGCATGGGCCTTGGGAGCAGGATTTATACCGACCTGAGTCAGGATTTTCTTCAAGAATCTTTGGCTGTGCCTTGAAGGATGATCAAAGGTAGCAGAAGGGCTTTGGCATTGGACAACTTGTTACAGTGATGCTAAAAATACAAGATATTTGCCCAGTTCATAAGTGCTGTGAAAATAGCTTTAATGTGGTAATTCATCATTTAAGAGTGTATCAATTAATGCAAACTCTGCTGTATTTATAACTTGTGAACATGGTGTGCCAGCGAGGAGAAGTCGATTCGTTATTTTGAGTTTGTTGTGAAGATATTTGGGTGTTGTATTTTTGTGCTGCTGTTTTTACAGTGAATATGTGTGGTATTTAGAGCTCCGGGTATTACACAGGTCAGATTTGTAACTGTGTACATCTTATGGGGTTTTTATATCCATAAAAATTTCGGTCCTCTCACCTACAAATAAAGCTGTAGGTCTATGGATGTTCTCAAGTCACTGATGTAAGACTTCTTATTTTTGAGTATGAAAGAGAACCACTTGCAAAAATGGAAAATAATGTTGAAATTATTAATATCTAGAGGAAAATGCTGATTGACGAAGGACATTTTCAAATCAGACTAATGCTTTAGAGCAGCAGCAGAAGTATGAACCTGGCAGAAAGAGACATAAGCATTTCTGTGGCTATGGCATTTTTCAATACTAATGAAGAAAAAGAGGCTTCTTTTTATTTTTGTAATGGTATCTAAACTGGTGCGTTTGAATTAGCTCCATCCACATGTGTTTTGTTTAGATTTATATGCATCAGGTCTAATAGAACCGCAATCAATCTGAGTTATGAGGCTCAGTGCTCGCATTACCGAGATTCATGTGCTGAAGTCGGCTCCTAAAACATCAGAGCGAATATACCTGGCAAATGCAGATTTCTGGGACTTGAGTGCCCTCTACTGAAACCGTCCCGGCTCCGACCCTTCGCTGTGACACCCACAGCTTGATTGATGGGTCGCTAAATTGAATTGAAGCCTGCGATTCACAGATCCGTTACGAAGCATCCCTCCCTTCCTTCCTTCGCGGTCTCATCCTGGACTCGCTTCTTCTCCAACACTGGTTAATTCTGACTCCCGCAGCTCTGCCACAGCAGATTTCCCGGTTTAAATGGCAAGTTTAGATACTGTAAGGAGGATTCCTTTCGCTGTAATCATCTGGGAGCTGTGATGGCACTGAGAAGCGCTGCGGGCTGCGCTGGGCTGGGCACGGCTGTGCTGCAGGGAGAAGCCGGCTCTGCCCGGGGAGTTTGGGTCTGCTCAGTGCCTCTTCCTGGGAGAGGCATTAACTCCGTGCCAGCAGCCGGGATGAGGTGATGCCGCCCACCCACGCTCCAGCAGCTCTCGCAAAAGCAAACACCCAGTATCCGCGTTTGCCCCCGCAAACTCACTGCCATTCGCGTTACATTTTGCTTGTTGTGGGGTGGAGGGAAGAGGAAAAAATTTCCACTTCCTGCTCGGCATTCCATCTGGAAGGGAGAGGCATTGTGTTTCCCCACGCCTTGCCTGCAGCACGGGCAGGGTTTCTGTGGTTGGGATGGATGGAAGCACAAGCAGGGTTTCTGTGGTTTGGGATGGATGGAGGCACCGGGCAGGGTTTCTGTGGTTTGGGATGGATGGAAGCACAGGCAGGGTTTCTGTGATTGGGATGGATGGAAGCACAAGCAGGGTTTCTGTGGTTTGGGATGGATGGAAGCACCGGGCAGGGTTTCTGTGGTTGGGATGGATGGAGGCACAAGCAGGGTTTCTGTGATTGGGATGGATGCAGGCACCGGGCAGGGTTTCTGTGATTTGGGATGGATGGAAGCACCGGGCAGGGTTTCTGTGGTTTGGGATGGATGGAAGCACAAGCAGGGTTTCTGTAGTTTGGGATAGATGCAGGCACCCGCAGCTCTGCCGTCCCTGCCGTGGGGCCGGGGCAGAGGGAACTGCTGGGAGCTGCTCCTGTGTTGTGGTGCTGGGCAGGTGATTTGAAAGAGGGGAGGTTTCCCGCTTAGATTTTTACGAGGCTTATTCTCTGAGTAATTCCCGCTGCCGTGGTGTGGCTGCTCTGTCCGGGGCAGGCGGGGCGGGCAGGGAGGTGTGGGGTTTCTGCAATCTGTGTGATACTCGCACAAGGATTGTTGCTGCACTACACCGCATATATTTGTGTTGGAACATACTGTGGTGTAATAGCTGGTTTGAAACGTATCCAGTTCTGCTGAATATATTATTGTGAAAGTCGGGAGAACGCGCTGGGAGAACGCGAGCTCCTGTCAAACCGAGAGCAGCGACGCCCCGCAGAAACTGGGAGAGTGGGAAGGGGGCCGGGAACAAGTGCTGCGCTGGGGTCCTTGGCTGGGCTGGGCTAGGCTGGCTGCTGGGGCCCGGGGCTGCAGGGAGCTCACATCAGAGCCCAGCGTGGGGCCCGTGTGTCTGAGCAGATCAAAAGGCGCTGGCGCTGCTCTCTGAAGCAGTTGGCATCACCCCCCCGTGCAAACCCCGCGTCAGCTGGTCGCTGCCACCAGAGCTGGGGGAAGAAGCAGCTACGAGGTTTTGTCCCGAACGTCCCCAGGCTGGCAGGAGGTGGGAATTGGCTCTTCCTTCCCCCAGAGGTGTTTGCAGCAGCAGTTTCTTCCACTGCCCCCTTTCCAGCCGAGATGTGGGGGTGAGACGAGGGCTGTGCTGGAGCTGGGAGAGCCAGTGCACGACCCTTCAAGCAACGGCCAGAGAGGGTTACCAGAGTTTCCTGCCTGGAGCTGGTCTAACTGAGGCTAATGGAGTCTCTTTGAACGAGGCAATAACAATCTTGTTGTTATTTTCAATCAGTTATGCTGCAGTTTGCCCTGTCCGAGGACGCCCTGCAGGCTCACAGAGTGTCACACACCTGGCACAGACCCAGCTGGGTCCCTGCACCAGCAGCAGCACCCAAGCCCTGCCACCAGGGATGTCAGACCCTGGAGATCTGGCTGCTCCCACCTGCCAGGGCACAGTGGGAACGTGGGACCCTTGGGTGGCATAGGAAGGTGGGAGTTTGTGGATGTGGTTCAGCCACCCTGGCTCTGGGGCAGCTCCATCCACGCCAGCTCTTGCATGGACGCTCTGCAGCCAGACCGTCACAGGGCACCCCCAGCAGGGCCCCTTGGATCAGCCCCTTCCTTTGAAGGGATGTTGGTTTGCACCTGGAGATGGGCTGGTGCTCTGCGAGTCTGGACCAGGTGCTGCCCAACATCCCCACGGACAGAGTCACCCCAGGCAGCAGGAACAGGGGAGGATGCAGAGACCTGCCCAGCCCTTTTGGATGTGGTGTGGTGGCTGTGAGCAGGGATGGAGCTGTCCTGGCACCGGAGAGGTGACAGATCCCCCGGGGCTTGTGGAATGGAGCCACGTGCGTGCCGAGGGATTGTCAGCCTCGTGCAGCAGCAGCCGAATTTGTACAATTGCAGCGTGTCATACGGGCTGAAAAGGGCAACAGGGAGCAAATGACTAAGTAAGACCAGTTAAAATTATTATCTTTATCACCCCCTGTGTTCGTATCTGACAGGAGAAACTGTTTTGGCCAGTTGGTTCCATCAAGGTCTCCTGTTCCTGGGCTGCAAGACGATCTCTTTGAACTAGCTGAGTGAAAATACATATTTGTGTCAGACAGCCTTTGCATGTATTTTTCATCCTCTTTCTGCAGAGGTAGGAAATCATCTTTTTTCTTTTTTTTTTCCCTTTAAAAAAAAAAAAAGTCCTCTATCTTTAGGATTGGTGGGAGAAGCCATTTGCAACTGATGGGTGTAAATTATGCCTGCTTAGTCAGACAAGAAAATTAGAGACTGCAGAATTAGCCTCTGCTCGCTATTATCTTCACATGGAACCAGTTTACAAAGAAACTTGGTACGCTCCGTGGCGTTCTGCTCCACTCTCACGTGATTTGTTTGTGACCTGTCAGCCCCAGCGCGTGGTCCATTGTACAGACCCAGCCAGGGCAGCTCCTTTTTCTCCTGCACAAAGGTACCAACTGGCAGAGCAGAAGGTTGGGCACCTGCCAGCCCGGGAGTGCACAGGGCTCTTTGCTCCCCACATGGCTAATTACCCATGCAAGATTGGGAATGAGTTGTTAATACCCTTTTTTTTTTCCCCCTTCCACGCATGCAAAGGGCAAGAAAAGATCACGTTATTTCAAATGCCTGTTAAATTCCACTTCGGTGGAATTATGCTGAGAATTAATTTGGCCAGCTGCAGCCAGTTGTTTTGCCCAATCCCTGCAAATTCCGGCCCGTTTCCAATTCACAGCAAATTTCTTGGTTGTTCCAGCACGTTCAGAGGAAGTTTAAATGTTGTGTGAGGAGCTGTGGGTGGATCTGGCTGTACCTACAGGGAACAAAATCTGGCCTGATGTGCGGGGACAGGGAGATCCCTGCCTCGGGAAGGGAGCGGGGGTCTCGAGAGAACAGTTCTCCCATGGCAGTGGGTATCAGCCCAGGCAGATGTTGTGGAAGCCTGAGGAGTGTTAAATGTGTGGAGGCAAAAATTCAGTGCCTGCCAGAGGAAAATGACCTGACCCTGAGCTGTGGAGGGATCCCACCTTTGGGCAGGGGTGTGAGAGAGCAGGAGGGGGCAGAAGGAGGGGGTGCCGTGTCCTGCCCTGAGGTGGCTCAGGGGGCTGGGATGATCCTTGTATTTCTCTGGCACCTGCACGGCCAAACTCTGTGTCGTTACCTGGAACCACCCCCAAGCATCTCCTGCAATTTCAGCTTAAAACCCCAGTCTCTGTAAGATTTGCAAAGCCCACTTTTCCCTCTGTCCTGCCTGGATAATGAAATACCAATTCACAAGCCCGTGCCTGGTCCTGGCTGTGTCCCTGCTTCCTGCTGCCATTGATGCCTTAGGTTTTAACTTTTATATTTTCCAATCCTGCATTCCCAGTGTGTAACTCTGCAGTGTCCTGCAGCCTGGGAGCTGCTGCTCTCTCATGCTGAGACAGACAGAACAAAGCCTCTCCAGGCTGCTCTCCAAGGACACCCAGCCCGGCCTAGGCCCAAAATGTGTAACCCAGCATCTTGAGAAGGGGGGCAAGCTGAGGGGAAATTCCATCATTAGCTAAAGTTTCATTGGTGCAATTGGGTTGAGATGCAAATGGAGCAAAGCTATAAAAGTGTGAAGAACTCGTGACTCGGGGTCCATCTTGGGTGCAGCCTTTGGCCTGCCCAGGGTGTGCCTCTGAAGGCCTTTCAAATAAATATCCACCTTTATTCCCTTCCTCCTGTCCAGTCTCTGTTTCTAGGTTGGCCTCTTTAGGCATCACCACGGGCTGTGACAAGCCCAGTGCCCGCCGGTCTGATGGGCAGTAGGACTGGGAGTAGTGCAGAAAACCACTCTCAAATATATCCCTGGCTGGTTTTTCGAGGCTTGTTTGTGACCAAACTGTGTCCCGTGGAACCATGGGGCCGGTGTGGCAGTGTGCCTCTGTGGAGGGAGAACCTCTCCATCAGCCACCAGCTCTTCCCTCCCAGCTCAGATCGTGGGATGTGAGGAGCCTCTGGAACATGGATTTCCAGTGGCCTTGCTTTAAGCTGCTGTAAGACTCCTCCTAAAAGAGACCACTGTATCAGTTAAATCCCTGTTATTCCCAGTTGCCAGTGTCTGGGCACCAGGTTAATTTTGGCACTTTTCAGCTTAGCAAGCAAGTAACGGGTTCATGTTCTTTCCCATGGGAAGGAGATTGTGCAGCACATGGGGATTTGTGGATTGGAAGGGGAGTGTGGGAGGCTTTCTGTGTATATTTCTCTTCACAGAAAGAAAGAAATGCTGCTTTTAATTTTTTTTAATCCGATATTTATTTGGTATTTTAACAGTGGTGGGAAAACAGAGAAAATTAATTTCAAGAGATGGAAAACAAACTGGGTTTTAAAAACACGCTGCACTCTTGGTTTTCCTGGTTCTCCCAAGTCACACCAGAGATGGAGGGGATTGAAGTGCTGCCAGGGATGGCTGCTGCTGATGGGACACGTTTTTCCCTCCAGCACTGGCTGGTGCCACCGAGCACCTTGGGCAGCTGCTGACATCCCTGTGGAGGAGAGGCTGGAAGATGATGTGCCTCAGGCCAAGCTGAGGGTGGCTTTTTTTGGAAACCATTTCCAGACAGTTCCTTATGGCTGTGCAGCAGATGCAGGGCTCAAAGATCCCCCAGCAGAGGCTCTGGGGGTGCCTCACACAGTACATTTTCTTCTCGTGGCTCTAAATTGGAAGCTAAATACCTTAATTTAATTTTGCTGCTGTTTCTGTGTATCGTTTCTGTTTGGTGATGAGGCAGAAGAATAATACATTTCAGCAGCTCTTAGCACAAGCAAAACGAAGCTGATGTGGCTTTATTTTACACAGTATACACAAAATCTTTACTAGATTGTATCTGTGCACAGCCCTCCATGGTGGGAGCATGACTTGCATATCGAAACTTGGTGTGAAAATCCCTTGGAAAAATAACGAGCCTCTCTTCCTGGTTTATTTCCATAATTTTTCCATGGGAGGCGTTTGCTTTTTTCAAATGTAAAGGAAAAGCCAGAACTGTGTCCAGTAAGCATCCGATATTTAAAGTGTTTGTACACAGAGAAGCACTTTGTGTTGGCTTTTTACAGTATGAAAGCAAAAAAAATGCATAATTTTGCATAACTATTTTTGTTTTATAAGCATTCCCTGGGGGAAGGGAGAGTAAGGTCTTGCCAAAATTATATGTGTTCTGCACAATTTTAATTTTATTTTTTTTTATCCCCAAGGCATTTCGTTATATCCGAGACTCGGCTGGGGGTGTGATGCCTGCTCTGTCCAGGACTGGGGGAGGCTGGATGGCTGATTTTAATAAAAGAAGGGCAAAATCACATTTAATTGATCCGCTAGCACTTATTTCTACATCCCAGCTACGACACCAGGGGAGTCAGGTGCCTTTCTGCATTGACTGGAAGTGAATATATCTCTTTCCAGGAAAGCCATCACAATTCTCATCTAGTATTTCAGTGAGATACAGCCTGGAAGTGGGGGTGAGCAAAACATCCCAGCTCTGCCCTCCTGGGGCTCAGCTGCTCCCTGTGGGTGGATGTGGCCTGGAGAGAGGCAATTACACACCCTCGTGTAGCAGTTTAAAGATCAAGTACGGAGTACTTTGACTAGAGATTAAATATAAAGATACCCATTTATGAATTGGGAAAAGAGAAGGAAAAAAACCCTCCAAGTAGATTAAAGTCTTGCAGGACTGACTAATAAATCAGCAGCTGGCGGAGCGTGGCAGCCTCGTCTGCCACTCTGAAGTGACTGAGGACAAGTTTAATAATGCTTTACACTTCAGAGGCTAAATGAAGAGCGAGCAAAGAGGCAGCAGCACACCCACTGGCTGAAGGCAGTGGAGAGGGACTCGGGAAGGGGCAGGAGCCTTGGCTGGGGGTGGACAGTGTGACCCCTGGGGTCAATTCTCCCTCCTCATCAGTCCTTCCAGCTGGAAGGGGAGCAGCGAGAGGAGCACCCCGTCATGTAGGCACCGAGCTTGGGCTGGGCTCCTGCGTGAAGGAGAGGAGTGCAGCAGGCATCTGGGATTAAGGGGGAAAGCTTGGAGCTTTGCTGGCCCGTGGTCACTCGTTATTTGTGTTGCAGTGATGCCTAAAGAGGCCAACCTAGAAACAGAGACTGGACAGGAGTAAGGGAATAAAGGTGGATATTTATTTGAAAGGCCTTCAGAGGCACACCCTGGGCAGGCCAAAGGCTGCACCCAAGATGGACCCCGAGTCACGAGTTCTTCACACTTTTATAGCTTTGCTCCATTTGCATCTCAACCCAATTTCACCAATTAAACTTTAGCTAATGATGGAATTTCCCCTCAGCTTGCCCCCCTTCTCAAGATGCTGGGTTACACATTTTGGGCCTAGGCCGGGCTGGGTGTCCTTGGAGAGCAGCCTGGAGAGGCTTTGTTCTGTCTGTCTCAGCATGAGAGAGCAGCAGCTCACAGGCTGCAGGACACTGCAGAGTTACACACTGGGAATACAGAATTTGAAAAATATAAAAGTTAAAACATAAGGCATCAGCAGTAATGAGCAGTGACTCCCTGGCTCTGTCACAGGCCGCGCTCCTGCAGCCCCTCCCTGCCGAGGGCTCGGAGCCACTGCGAGGGAGGGACACAGCGAGATGGATTTTACTTGCAATACTTAGGTTTGTTATTGCAGACTGAGGACTTGTCTAAGGCACAGGCAGCCTTTTAGTGCTGTGTGGGAAACAGAGGAGTGGAAACCCCCACAAACACTAATGAGTTTAATTTACAGCCCTGGAAAGAGCTTGGGTTGATGTAATGATAAAGATATACAGATCTTAAGTAGAAGAATTATAAACCTATGTTTCTATAGTTGTAAGTAAGAAAATGTACTGGGTGATATGGTGAAGGGTTTTAAGTATGATAATATGATTTTATAGTTAAGAATTTAGATGTTATAATAGAAGTATCTGTGTGTACGTGAGCTAACAAGTTATTGGTCAAGAAACAGACACAATGCAGTAAAAAGTACCAAAGGTGATAGGTTATAAAATCAAAACAAAGTTTCGTGTTAATTGTCTATTGGACTGAAAAGTTATAAATTGCCATGTAACTCTGAAACTTGTGACTTTCTTCGATTATGGTGACTTGCTATTGAACCTGCAACTTATGAGACTGATGCCTGATTTGATTTTTCAAGTAATAAGTCACAAATAACAGAGTTGGTCCCCTCTCTTGGATAAGGCTCTGACAGTGCTGTGCTTTCAAGCAGGGCTGAAGGGACATTCTTCTCCCCAGGTAAAAGCCTGGTGCAATGCCAAACGGGCTGGTGTGCACTGGGGACAGGCTTGGGAAGCACACATTACCCTGGTGGGAAATGGGCCTTGCAGAGCAGGTGCAGTGCCACGAGCTAAGGCAGGTCATTCACTCCAGCAGCAACCTATTGCTTTTTCCAGGTGTACGCTTCTCAGGGGCCGGGAGCCCGTGGGATTGATTGCTGGCTCAGAGAGTGAGCAGCTCTAGGTGAAGTCAAGGGTGATCAGCCTCAGCCAGACAGTCAGTTCCCAGGAGATGCTGTGTGCCAAGGGTACCTCTGTCTATAAATTGCTTTGGATGTTCGAATATAGACCTCTTGTAAACTCAGACACTGCACAGGACACTTGTGTCCTCGCTCTGCCATCGCACCCTCAATCACTGTCTGTTGTTCAAGGTCATAAGAAGAGCCTGTAGTGATCTAGAATTAAATCAAATTCGTTCGACTGCTGTATTTTTGTCTTGTCTCTGCACAGAGTTTTCCTGGTTTTCCGAATGCTTTTCAGCTGTGTCCTGTGGGGAGCTCCCGGGTCCAACTCGGTGCTGACGCATCAGGCGCCTCCTGAACAACAAGCAGCCGCAACTGGATTATTCCTGCAGGGTGCTCTTGGAATCTGCTCCAAGAGGGAGCACGGTGCTGAGAGCCGCTGGCAAGCAGAGCACTCAGGCCCCTATTAAAAACAGCAGAACAAGTTTAATCTCTGGATGGCAGGGAAGTTTGCATCGTCAGCAGTGTTTGATCCAAGTTTTCAAGGCAAAATTGAAATCATTCTTCGCCAGGCTCAACACATTGATCTTCAGAAAAGAGCACTTGTAAATAAGCTCCTTGAGAATGTGTCACCCTCTTTCTCCTCCAAAGCTACTCCTCTGTGAGAAGGGCAATCCCTGAGGATGCTCCAAAAGCAGGGAGGAGGATAAGCAGAAATGGCTTCAGGGAATTTCTCTCTCTCGTTCCTTCTCCAGTCCAGCATCGCATGCACACATCACATGCTCCAGATCACAAGCCATTAATAAGGAAAAGCACTGATGCTCTCGTTTCCCCTCTCCCAAGAAGGACTGGCTTACTTTCCTAAACAGTTCATCATCTCTGCTGTTGGAGCAGGCACAGGGCAGAGCCGGTTGCAGACCCACGGGCAGTGAACAGCCGAGGTGTGTGCCAGGGTGGCTCGCACCCAAAAAGTGAATTGATTGGGTTCCAGTGCTGGAGCTTTGTCCCACAGCATCCCTGCTCTTCCTCTCCTTAGAGCCGTGGTTTTCCATGTCCTGCCTTAGTGAGGAATCTTTCATGCTCCCTGTAACTTGCAGTAATCTCCTCGTTTGTGCTGCTCCTCGCTGAGGTTCCTCTCAGTGCACAGGTGCCTGCAGGCAGCCTCGAGGGCTCTGCTTGTCCTCCCTTATTCAGATCAAGAATTTATTTTTTCCACCTGGCAAAGCACAGAGGCCAAGGCCCCACCTCACACTTTTTGGCAATTATTGGAAATTACAAAGCACTTAAGCCAAGCCCCACCCACGTTTCCCCTCTGTCTAGCAGCAGTCCAAGCCACCACCTCTTGTTCTCCAAATCCTCATCTCTTTTTTACACCCCGAGGAAACCCAGTCCATGGGAGGCACATCCCTCGGGTGCTGTGCTGCAGAGAGAGTAGGAGGGATGCATTCTCCTGGCTTTGGACAGGGTGCTCTGGGATCTGGATGCAGGTTCACCTTCCCTTGGTGCTGATCCCATTCCAGCCCCTCTCAAGGTCTCTTCAGCACAGCCTTTGGGGCAGAATGAATGATCCTCCTCTCTTGGGATTGATCAGATGTTTTTAGGAATATTTTCAGTTGGAAGGAGAAGCAGCTAATGTTAGACTTGCTCTAAGCATGAGATTTCCCTGGCAGGGCTGGATATATTTAGGGCATCTGAATGCCAGAGAATTATAAAGGGATTTTTTTTTTTTTCTTCCTTACAAAATGAAACATGATCCCTTTCAGCATCTTGTAAACTGCACTTGAAAAAGGGCAAAGTTTCCCGTTTGGAGACTTATATTTTTATTTTTGAGTTAGCCCCTGGTAAACCTTGAGATGGCTCGAGGTTGAAACATCTGGGGGAGCATGGGGCTCCCCTACATGGTGTAACTGTGCTGGTGTAACTGGTGTAACTGGTGTAAGTGCCCTCAGTGTCTGCTGGAGCTGCTGCTGTGAACGTGGCCTCTCGTGGTGCAAGATGCTGAGTACTTCAGATCTGATCTTCAAGTATCTTTGACTTCTGTAAGCTGATTCATTAGTGTCAAGTTAAGAACATGTTTAAATGATTTGCAGAATTGAACCCAGCCAATGTGATTTTCAAATTAGATACATTTCCACGGGTCTTTTTCCTTAGACTTATTGGATTTTAAACGGGTTTGAAGGGATTCTGTGACAGTTGCTGTGACCTACTTCAGAGCAGAGACTGGCGAGTCTATCCAATAGCTCAGTGCTGACTGACAGTGTCTCTCTAAATGCAGAGACCCAGCCACTTGAATGTAATTTTCCTGTTAGGGGGGAAAAAAAACCAGCCAGGGTTGTGTAAATGGGGCAAATTCACAGGAAAAGCATCTTTAACAGTGGCAGGCATCAAACTCCTGCTCCACCCTGAAGGAGAAGGATGTCTCCTCTCCCTCTCTCCTCATCTTTTATGGACAAATCTGCCTTTTAGGGACAGAATCAGGACTGCACTTACCAAGGACCTCAGTGGTTACACGTAGCATTTGATTGCCTGTTGTTCCAAAATTAATGTCTTCCAAATTTCCTATTGATCTGGAAGGGCTGTCTGAGGTGATTGGGGGTTGGACGATGTTCGTATTGGGGAAAACAACTCTAACTTATGTTTTTTTAAGCAAAGCTGTGTCTGTATCTGAAAGTGAAGTTGGTCATGCTGCATTTTCAGAACAAGTGTTGGTAGAAGATGCAGCGATGCCAGCGTGGGAGAGGCACAGCTCCCACTGTGGCTGGGATGGCTCTGGGGACACTGGGCTCCCCAGAAAGGGGCAAAGGGATTTGCTGAGCTGCCATCAGATGGTGGGTGCTCTGAGCCCCGTGGGTGCAGCCCCTAATTCGCAGTGTCAGGGGCAGCTGGAGTGCAGCCAAAAGCTGCTGGGATGGGGCCCAAGGCAGCGTCTAATCAAGTCTGGCTTGCTCAGGGCTTGGCCAGCACTGGGACCTCGCTGGGTCTGCCAGGACACAGGGGCAGGAGAAGCTCTGGAGGTTCTGGAAGCCTCATGGAGAAAGGAGCTGTGGAGCCGTGTAACGATCCGAGCGCAGGGATCTGGGGAAGCGCAGGCAGGAGGGGAAGGAGAACAATGCACTATTTGGGAATGAAATGAAGTCATCCCTAACGAGGCACTTCAAAAATAGCTTTGTCACTTTTACTCACAAAGGAAGTTATTGTGGTGAAATTACCTGATCATCTCGTGCTGGTTTCCCACCACGCTGTGCCTCCTCTGGAAAGGGACTCAAAAAGCTCTGCTTTTTTTCTTGGAAAGCCAATGCTGTGTGGGGGTGTGTTTGTAATCAATGGGGGTTCGTAACTAATGGATTCGAAAAGTTTAGAAGCCAGCAACAAACTGAAGGCATTAATAACCGTTGCTTTCAAGTCAATGGGATTGATTAGCAAATTCCCTTTATTTCTGAATGATCATTGTAGAAAAGTGGAAAGCAAACCGATAGTGAGAGATGTTCCTGCAAGCAATAACACATGATTGCAGGCTGGGCTGCAGAGCCCGGACTGGTGACACAACAGATCATTCATAATTGTCAGCCAAATTGCCCAGCTGGTATTGAGCTTTAAAAAATGAACCATAAGAAGAATTTCATATTGATTTTTGTTTCGTTAGAAACAATGTAAGACTGCCTTAAAGAACCAAGAACAGCCTGCAATTGATTCTCTTTCCTTTTGAGCAAATTCTAGTAGAATTTGATATTGGTTATTAATGTAGGATTTACTAATGCTTTTCCTTTCTCTTTCACTTCTGTGTTGCTGTAGGAGAGATTGGGAGGAACGGGAGCTGAACTAGAACTTGGGGAAACTTGGTGCCATAGGACACAAAGTCCATTGAAACTGGGTATTTCACTAATCCTATAGAGAAGGGTAAAAAATTAAATCCAGAGTCCAACATAAAGCTTACAGGCCAGAGACTACTGATTTCTGGCAGGTAGGCAGGGTGTGCTGCTGCCGGCTCTGAAATGAAATAATTTCTGCTTCTCTGCCAAGTATTGGGATTATCACCAGTTCCTCCTCACTGTTCTTCCTCTGCTGTAAAGATATTGTCATTAAACCATTTAGTTATGAAATATTAGGCCTGTATTTGCAAACAGAGAGTTCAGATGGCTGGTTCCTAAACGATCGTTGGGCTTTAAGGTGAAAATGCCCTTTCTGTGACAGGACCTTTGTTTCTTAGGTGTTGGTTTCATGGGGGTTTGCGAGTCCTCAGCAGACCAGGGCTCCTCCCTGAGGCAGACAGAGGCATTCCCTCCCCAGAGCCAAAAAATGATGTCACTGCACCCACGTGTGGGATTCAGCTCCTCTGCTTTCCCCTAAACAGATCTATTTGCTCTTCCAATCCCCCATTGCAAGATAATAAATACACAGCCCCTCATCCATGAAGGTTGCACATCCATCCTTCCTTCCCCCTCTGAGCCACAGGCAAAGCCTGCAAGACCTAATGTTATTTAAGGTCCTTCTTACATGAAAATGAGATGTAATCACCCTTCACAGGTGAGGTATTCTGAGGGGATTCATTTCACATTATTCTACATTAAACGGGCTCGGTGTAGATTTTTTGTGCTGGCTGTGAGGAGGGGAGGCCAGGTGGGGTCTGCCCAGGTGGGGTCTGCCCAGGTGGGCTGAGCCAGGTACCTGTGGGCGGGCATTGCTCCTTTTTTTGGCTTCCATCAAAGGCTCAGTGAGGCTGGAGAGCCATGCACAGCACTGGTGCTTGAGGTAAACTGAACCAAAGCAACCAGTTATTTTAGAGTCACTGTCACTGTTGTGCCGGGGATGGCAAGAAACAACATAGGCCTGATCCAGGAAGGAATGGAAAGTTTATTAAATACAGACTCGTTTGTATATCTAGTTCGCTTGAATGGCACAAGGTTATTGGTACCCAGCCATTCACCTCTTAGAATGATTGGCTAAACCCTACAACACCCATTTCAAAATATTTCTCCTGTCAGTACCACAACAATACTGCACAACAATTTGCACCTGCAAGATTAAGGATTGGTTTACAAAAACCTCTAACTGCTTTTTGGCCTGCATCTGTGCAAAAGCGAGGACTTTCACACAGATGCTAGCAGAAAGCTGGAAAATCTCTCAGCGACCAAGCCTTCAGCATCCACAAGTCACTTTGAAAGTGTTTATGTTTTTCCTTGTAAAATACTTCCCTGCTGCCAATGGCAGTGTGATGTGAAACCAGATATTATTCTTTTTCTTCTCCTGGCATCACCTGGAGGGTGATGTGGCCCTGCCTGAGGGGAGCCACTTGCATCTGCCATTGTGCTGGTCATCAGAGGCTTTGTTTGGGCCAGGATGGTCATTACCTGGTGCCATGTCCAGGGCCAGTCCTTGCGGGGTTCTGGCTGTGGGGATCAGATTCCAGATCTCGAATAACATCTGTGTGTTTCTGATTTCCTGCAATACCAGATGTGCTTCAGCTCAGCCCTTGGAGCAGCAGCTTCCCCCAGAGCACTGGTTTGTAGGGGCTGGTTATTCACATCCTGCTGTTAATGGGAAAGATTTAAAACTGCCAAAATAATCGCAGGATCAAAATTACTCCCAAACATGTCAAGGCCTGGAGCTGCTGCAAGCTGGTCAGATTTACATAGATCATATGGCTAAATAATTGGAGCTGAGCAGATTAGTGTGTTATGCCTCTGAAACGATCCCTGAATGTGCCACGGCCTCGTGCCAGGGCATTGTGAGAGGGGGAAAATCCATGTTTGCTGCCAGTGACATTCAGGTGACAATGAAAGCTGAAAAATACCTGGAGCTGCCGCATTTATAGATGTTAAAAAATAAAAAAATTAAAGACGTAAGGCTCTTATCAGGAGCCCAGGAAGAAAAGACATGTCAGGAAGAAACTACAAATCTCTGGTTTTTATGCATTTGTGCAATGTTTTTGGCTGTAGGAAGGGCGTGTGTGAGCTGGAGCAGTTTGTGTGGGGGGCAGGATTTGGGCCATGGCAGGAGCAGTGCTCTGCTCACTGTCTCAGGCTGGTGCAGATGTGCTGATGTTCCCCTGGTTTTCGTGGCTCTGGCATCTCCACAGATCCGGAGATGCACACGGCATCAGCGCAGAAATCTATTAGCATAAATTACTGACAAATTCACCTCAAAAGCCAAGCCCCAGCTCCATGATTAAAAATAGTGACAGAACTTCAAAGGGGCAATAGGCATGATTTATTTTTGAGATAATGTGGATAATTTCAAGTACCAAAGGAAATGCTTATGCTGCTTTCCATAGTGTTCTGCATAATCTGCTGTGTCCAGCTAAGATTAGATAAAAGCCAATGCAGGATCTTTTTTCCCTTCCAACGTTAACTATTTGACTTATCTTTATCCAGAGATGAGCCTGCAGAACTTAACACGCAGGATGCTCTGGGCTCCAGGCCCTGCTTCCAGGTAAAACTTTTTTGGGGTTTTTTTGTTTGGTTTTCTCCTGCCTGTGCTGCTCACAGTCCCTGTGCGAGCGCTGGGGGCTGGGAAGGTTCCTCGGCAGAATCACAGAAGTTTTGGGTTGGAAGGGGTCTTAAGGATCATCCAGTCCCAGGCCCCAATCCTGTCTGAAGTGAGTGGTGTGTGTGGCCACATTCCTGCTGCCTGGCTCAGCCCATTCCCGGGATCAAGGTCACTGGCCAAGGGCCATCCAGCTTCACCCTCCCTGCTTGTTTTCATCTTAAAGTTTTTATTTACTCACACTGGGTGCAAATGAGCCTTCCACACAAACATCAGCAAAGCTCATTTGTAGTGTGCCAGGCATCTTTAAAAGTCCATTTTGTTTCATCAGGCTTTTAATTCTTTGCAAATTGCTCAGGCTCAAAAGGGAGTGAATGCTTCTGTAAAACTGACGTGATCTGGCGTCTCTTTCCCTACACTTAATCTACTTTTGGTTCTAATATCATGGCAATCTTTCTTATTTCATGAGCTCCTGGAACACACTCGTGGTGCTGGTGATTCTGTTCCCACACCAGGAGCCTCCTCCAGGCCACAGTAACTGTGAGGGTCCTGATGGAACACTGGGCCAGCACTAATTCATTTCCAATTTTCTCCAGGAAAATTGAATGATGAACTGGGCTCTACTTGCACTCTGGTTTTATCCACCAATTTTTTTATCCCATCTGTATGGTAGAATTCTTCAAAAAAAAGCAAAAAGAACTTCCAGGAACAATCAAACCCCGGCCAAGAGCGTTCCCTTGCACCTCAGCTGTGGAGGCAGCCCAGCCTCTCCCAGAGCACACCCTCTTCATCCTCCCACTCCTTCTCTTTCCTGTTGTTAGTGGCAGCAGAGGGAGGATCGATGCCTTTGGTGTCAGGGCACTACAAAGTCTGTGCGTTCTGGCCATGATATTGACAGCTTGGCTGCTTTTCTTGTGTCGTCTCTACTTCATTTGTGAAAAGTACTGCAATTATCCCCTGGTAGTCATTTCGGGAATGGCAACAACTTGAAAAGAAAGCAAAATGGGTACACCTGATTGAAAGAAAACACTTTAAATATTGAACCATTTTTTCTAAAATGGTTCGATATTTTCAATTTTGTTCAATTTTCTATCTGCCTCGGCACTTAGCATCTGCACAGCCGTTTTGTATGAGCCTTAACAATGGAGATTTTACATCGAGGGCATTTAGAGCAGCAAAAATGAAGAAAGGTTCATCCTCCCTCACACCCTTCCTCACTGTTTTGCATCTCTCCTTCCATGTGTTCCCAGGCAATTACTAAACCCTTAAATCTGTCTTTCCCCCCCATCCACGCAGTTCTGCCCAGCCTAATTGTCAGTCTGTCTTTCATTAAACCAACTGCAGACTTTTGATCTACTTCTTTGGAAGAGCTTTTGTGCTCAGCATTCGAACGAAGCAGTCCCCTGTTTACAAGATTTACATCAAAATAAGGTTTCTGGAAAAGAAAAATGCAGCTTAGCAAAATAAAAAATTGTGCAAAGCCCCGAGAGAACTAATTCATCTGCATCTCAGCAATAATAGTAATAATAAAAAATAGCATGAGACAGGCTGGCTTGGCAGCACGGAGCTGCAGCAGGGATGGGCTGTTCTCTGTTCTCCACCTCTCGGGTGCCTGTTGATGGGTGCACCAGGCTGGAAACAGCCTGTAGGATCAAGGTGCTGCACCTCTGTGCCTCTTTTTATTTGGAAAATTTGCCAGCCTGATACCAGCTCCTTGAGCTTTGTATTCAGATAACTCCCAAGAGCCCTGAGCTACAGGAAGGTCCCTGGGCAGGGGGTTCCCAGCCCTGTTCTGTGATAACACTGCTCCGTGGGGACGTGTAGAGCTCTGGAGTGAGGAAGTGTTCCTTGTGCCCTTGTTCTAGACACGCACCCTGTCACTTAGGGAAAAATCAATTTAGGAGCTGACAAAAGCTGAAGAAAACTGCAGCAGTTAATTAATAGCCCCGTGTCTCGCACAGTTGGCTCCAAGAGCAGACTCCAGTGTCGGAGCTAATTGGGAAGTCAGGCCAGATCGTATCCTACAGAACAAGTTCATGTTAATAAGCGATGTCTGTATTCAAGGATAGTTTTTTATTCAATTTCT
Source organism: Pachycephala philippinensis (assembly GCA_013397055.1). Taxonomy (NCBI): domain Eukaryota; kingdom Metazoa; phylum Chordata; class Aves; order Passeriformes; genus Pachycephala; species Pachycephala philippinensis. The sequence goes on along the minus strand of VWZT01014314.1, from coordinate 160,977 downwards.
AGTACTTTATTTTGACTAGCGAGTCAAATATTCTTGAAGTATCAAAACAATCTTTGTAGCTGTGTAAGAGGAGCATGACGATGTCATTAAAACCGAGCCCAGCTTGATCTGGATGCTGGCAAAACAACTTCAAAAGTATCCCAGTTACTCCGGGGGAAGGGAACTGTGTTCTCTCAGGATGAAAGCATCCACTGGAGAATAGTTTAAAGGCAGGCCTGGTCCCAGGTGCAGGGAAGGCTGCCTGGGGATCCTGCCTGGAACCAGCCTGAGAATCCGAGGGTAGATTTTGGAGAGCCTTTCGGTGCTGGGGGTCACACAGACCTGAATGTTGCCTCTGGGAAGGAAACTGGGAGCAGCAATTTTCTGTGCAGAGGATTTGAGTTTGGTGTTCTCCCACATGGAGGGACCCACGGACATCTCTGGGCAGCTGGTGTGGAATAGAGGGAAATGCTTCAGAGCACGGAGATCTTTGGTTCTGGGTGCTGTGGAGGACCATGAATGGGAAGGGAAGGAATGGGGGATGTCCTTGGGTGGCAGCTAACCCAGCCAACCAGGAAATTCCTGACACTTTACCAGAGCTGGAAGTACAGAGAGTGGGAAATGTCAGTCTGCACATGACACCTTTTAGTCTCTCTCCACACAACCACTTCTGCTGTTGTTGCAAGCAGGAGTGCCAGGACTCAGATTACCTCAATTTTTATTTTTTTTCTTAAAGTGAAGTTGTGAAAATGGCACTAAGGATGAGAGACAATGAAATTCTTGAGGAGTCTATGCAGAGTCCGTGTGACATCATTCAAAGCTGTGTCACTTGGGGTTTGACAGAGCAGACAACAAGTGGAATAAAAGAATTAATTTTGTATTGGGTTATGGAGGCTGGGATTCTCTGCATTCCTTCCTTATTTTGGGATTTGTGCTTGCTTTTCTTCCTGGAGTGTCCCTTGGATTTAAGGAAGAATAGGGCTTTTATTTAGTGGCTTTTCCTGCCCCAGCAGAGAAGAGGAACGTCAGACAGGTCAATTCAACAGTTGTGTGGGATGAGACTCTCCACTGAAAAACTGTTAAGGAATTTGGGCTTAAATTTCCTCATCTGACAACATTCCTGTACCCTTATAGAGCTCAGCAGGTACCTCTGGGATCCTTCCCCCACACCAACTGCAGACAAACGTGTCTTTAATTTCGTGGTTGAGGCATTAAAAGCAGATCAGGATGGAGAGTGTGGTAGAGTAACACAAGCTTTGTTTACAAGGCAAGGAGAAAAATGCCAGAGGTGTGAGAAGTCAGTGCAGAATCTTCATTTTCCCCAATATTTATCTTGTAAAACTGTAAAAAACACTGTAAAACCTTGTCCACATCGGCCATGAACAGTTGTGCAGCTCTGCCAGAAGGTCACTGCGCAGTGAATGTGCAACACAAACTATTTCTGCATATTAACAAAAAAAAAAAAAAAAAAAAAAAAAAAAAAAAAAAAAGATTATTTTTTGCCTAACGAACANAAAAAAAAAAGAAAAAAAAAAAAGAGATTTTTCTTTTTGCATGCAATTTTTAAGAAGCGGAGAGCAAAGAGCCATAAAGTTTCCTTTTATAGATGGAGGAGACAGCAGCGGAATGCGCTAAAGTGAGCGAGGAAAACCCAAGGTGACATTTAATTTTAGCGATAATAAGCAGTGGCAAAACTCCTCTTATTAAAGACCTAAGGCAAAACTGTGCAGCTTGTGTGAATTCTGGAGCTGAGAGCCATGGGGAGCAAAGGGAGACAGGGTAAGACACCTTGAGCAGGATTCAAAGAGCCAGGCTTTAATTTTAGGGATGAAGAGTTTGAGTATCTCTGCTGAGCAATGAATGAATAATGCCTGTTACAGTGGGATGAGCTGTTCTGCTCCTCGGGTTCACACAAAGGGAGTTCTCTGGATGAGGTGAGGCTGCTGCTGAGGCTGGGCTGGGCTGCAGCCCCTGGCACAAGGTTCCTCCAGCTCGTGACCCCTGAGCATCCCAGCTTCTCACAGCCTGTGAGCCATCGGAGGCAATTCCCAGTGTTGGAAAGGTTGGGAGGGAGCTGGGGGCTGTGACTGCAGCATCGAAGGGCTGCAGTCCTTAGTGCTGCTTTTTCGGGCCAGTCCAGCCAAATTATCCTCCAGGCTTCTGGAGACAGAACCTGCCACCCCTCATCCTAAAACCTTGCAGCCTGTGGATTAGGGGAGAAGCTGGGTCAGAATTGGAGCTGACAGGTAGAAAGGATTCTGAGTGAGGTGTTTTCTTTAGCAGGTGACAAGCCAGCAGGTCCGTGTCCCACCTCAGCCTCGTTTTGCAGAAATTCCCATTGAAACCCCAGTTGCAGAGTATGAAGAGACAGAATTTCTTTGTTTTTGCAGGCTTAGGGGTGAAGTAATTCCCACCTTGTGCTCTGCTCCAGTGCCCAGGGGTGCAGTCACTGCGGCCGGGGGCCACGTAATCCCCCCCTGCTTCAAACACATCAGTTTGCTGTGAGCACAGAGCCCTGGCTGCTTTGTGCTGCAATCCTCACCAGTTCTCCTTCATTCACTGTAAATTCTCCTGACTGAACGTTTCCAGAGGGAAAAGGGCTCCTTCGATAGGGCTCTCTGCAGATGTTGATTCCTGGTGGCAGCTCTGTCTGCAGATAATTGCCCAACACCTATCTCGGCAGCACCTTCTAGAGAAGAATTAATAAAACCTAATAAGGCACTTAGAGAGTCTTGCAGCTCCGCTGGCTGCCTGCACGCTGAGGGGTGACACAGCAGGACATCGAGTGTCTGCTCCTCCGAGGGCTCCCAGCAGCTGGGGGCAGTTCTGAGCCTGAGCTGCTCCTCTGCCCGTGGCACTTGTGGAGCTGCTCCGGGAGCAGGCGGTGCCGGGGTGGCCCACAGCAGTGTTTGCTGGTGAGCTCCAGGGGTATTTGTTAATACAGGTGCCACCAGTCAGATGGAAAATAAACCCAAAAGCCCTGTGTGGCTGCTGCATGGGGAGAAATTTGCGGTTTTACCATCTCTGTGCCAGGTGTATTTGTTAATATAGGTGCCACCAGTCAGATGGAAAATAAACCCAAAAGCCCTGTGTGGCTGCTGCATGGGGAGAAATTTGCAGTTTTACCATCTCTCTGCCTGTTGTCCTGTGAAGTGGTCCTGAGACAGTGCCGAATGTTGTGCTGAGGCTTTGGGTCATGATTCCAAACCTGGTTCTGCTTTGTCTCTGGTGCGTTGGTGCTGTAGGATCTCAGAGTGCCCTTCAGTAGAGGCAGGAAGAGGTTGCTGACGCCCGTAATAACTCACCTGTATGGAAATCACCGTCCCTAATGTGTGAGACGGGTGCTCGAGCACCAAACAGCTGCTCCCAGGCACTGCCTGCGGTGTGGGTTCCTCCCTGGAGCTCTGTGCTCTGTGCTCAGGCTGCTCAGGGCTCACACGGAGGCAGAGGGGCCGTGCACACCCCTCAGTCCCATCAGAGCGATCCTTGCTCAGCTCCGTGGCTGCAGAGAAACTGGTGGCACTCCCCAGTGCTCGGAGCAGAGTCTCCAGCTGTGCATAAAAGGAGACTCTTTTATTCACCTCCTGTAAGGTGTGTCCGTGCCCAGGAGCATTTCGGACACACCATCACAGCCCCGTGAGGGCAGGACCTGGCTCCTTCTGGGGGGACAGAAATGGATGGAGCAGCAGGGCACGACCCGAAACTTCCCAAAGGGAAGCATCTCCTTCCCTTCTCCCTCTGGCAGGGAGGGAGCCAGCTCCTGCCTGGCTTCCCCTGGAGCTGCCCTGCAGGGGGGGAACAGGACAGCAAGATCAATCACTCCCAAATCCATTCCTGAACCTCTGTCTCATCCAGCTGGATCAAAGCAGTGCTGCCTGGCCCAAACCACGGCTCTGGATTTCTGATGTTAAGCTGCTTTATAGCAGTAGAAAGTAAGTAGAAGGCAGCAAGAAGGGGCATCCTGCTGGCCAGCAGCTGCTGAGCCCTCAGCCGGCCGCAGAGCCAGCGCTCTCCCTGCCTGCGAGGACGTGGGTATAAATAGCCGTGGAGCTGAGGGGATGAGTGGGTTATACAATGAACCTCAGCACTCCCGGAGCCAAAAATACCTGCAGGAATGATGGGCAGTTTGAATGACATTTGCAGAACGCCGCTAATGGCAAAAAATTGCTGCCACGTTGAGCAGAGTCCCTGTCACAGAGTGACTCATCCTGTCCTGCCCGTGTGAGCCTCACACCCTGAGTTAGTTCAGTGCTGGGCCCTGGCACTGCACTGTGCATTCCCTGCTCAATTCTGCCGAGGGAGGGACAGAGATCAGCACAAAAAAGAGTTCCAGAGCTTCATGGCATCCTCAGCCCCGTGGCTCAGGTTTCAGGTCAATGTTATTTTCCTTTTCCATTTCGCAGAATGACAGGAGGACTGATTGTGCTCACCTTGGCGAGGCAGCGAGTCCTCCCTTTGTTGCCGGATAATAAGGGACAATAATTCTCAGAGAGTGAGCGGGAGACAGAGTTTTTGTGAAATGCTCCCATTTTGTATATAAACCTGTCTCTATTTTTCAATCCTAAATGGCCCTTGAATTGAAATCCCAGTGTCAGAGCTGTCTCCATTCAGTGTGAAAGCTGCAAAGAAATGGAAACCGTCCCGAACTGCTCAGCCTCTGGAGAGGGGATGTGTTTCTCAGTGGATGTCTGTAACCATGTCTTTCTGTGAAACTGCGATGATTTTATGTTTATGATGTTGGGACAAAGGGTATTGAGCTTGTGCTCTGGCTCCATCACCACCGTGGATGGCTTTGGGCAGTGTCTGTGTAACCTGTGACACCTGTGGGATCGGTGCCCACCCCCTGGCAGGGTCCTGGTGCTGCCCTGGGGGTCCCGGGTGCAGAGTGGGGACCTGCCCGTGGGTGGGCGAGTGCAGCCCCTGCAGCTGGATGGCCCTGGGCAGGAAATGGGCTGTTTCTCCCCTCTCTTCACGTGAATCATGGATCCTCTTGGCTGTTTCTTGGATATGGGAGCTCAGATTCAAGCACCACCTAGGGAATGAGTTGTGAAATGAGGTGTGTGAAGCCTGTTCTCCTGACTCTGGCAGGGGTCACGGGGTTGGGGGCTGAGCTGTGCTAAACACAAACAATGAAAAGGGCAGTGAACGCCCCTTTCCAGTGCAAATTCTGGGAGTGTTCTCCAAAAACCCTAAATTGAAAGGAAGGGTGGAAATTTCCATCCATCTTGCAAGGAGGGAGTGCCCAGTTAGAAATGCCTCCTCCCTGTGGAGCTTCAATATTCTGTTTATTTTCCTCTGTTTGGAGTAATGAAATGCTCCTTTGGTTGTGCCTGTACCTCTGCCTGAGCTCCTTCAGAGAGCAAAACCAGCACCGTGTCCCTGCCTGCTCCCAGCCTTCGCATCCTCTAGACATATATTAGTAGTTGCATGACTCAATTGTATGAGTTGTTGCATTAAATTACACGGTGCTACTCAAAAAGAATGTTAATTTAGTTTTCCTACAACTGTGTTCAGCTTAATTTTTAATCAGATCTGACAGTAAAAATTTAAATCAAGTGCTGCATCTTGGCTCTGAGAGGGCCGAGTACATCGTGAACGTACCCAAGCGATCGGGACAGTTTGCAACACTGATACTCTCTAGATGTAGGCTGCCTGCTGTGTGGGAGGCAGAAATTATCCCTTCTTTCCNAGAAATTATCCCTTCTCTCCCACCAGGCTTCAGGGAGGAGCAGCTGTGCCGAGCTCTGGGTTGGGAAGGCAGAACCAGGGCTGTTTAGGGCTCAGGAGCTGTGTCCAGACCCCGATGGACGCAGCAGCTGTGGCAGGGGCTGGTGACAGAGTCCTGGCAGCAAACATAAAGCAAAAGGAGATTAGAAATCAGCCTTCAATCTTTGTCATTTTCTTTGTAATTTGAACAGTGCTGCAGGCCAGGGAGGGAGGAACCAAAAGCAATTTGCAGCCCAGAGCGAGTGTGTAGCTGTGAGAAGTGGAGGTGACAGGGATTTTTCTGGGCAGTTTCAGCATCGCTGAACTTCTCCAAGTGCAAGAGCAGCTCCCAAATGGAGCCAGGGAGCAGCGTGGTGTCTGCTCAGCACTTCCTGCTCTGCATGCAGGAGATCAGGTGCTGGCGATAAAGAATGACTGACTAATTAGGAGGGGTTGGCTAATTAAAGAAAAAATAAACCAGTAAACCCCTAGCAAGCCAGTGGCCTGCGAATCATAGTAATATTCTGGGGGGAATTCAGGGAGCTGTGCATGTCCTTAAAAATCCCAACAGGAACACTACACTGCTCTTCTTTTCCTTCTTTGTTGAGATCATGGCATTTAAAGTGTGTTAATCTGCTGAAAATACCAATGGCCACTTGTCCAGCTGTGTGGGAAGGGGCAAATGTGGCCTGGTGCTCTGGGTTTGTGTCTTTGTTCCATCAGCAGGCAGGAAAGCGTTTTCCCTTTCTGGAAGCAGCCTGCATCACTGCATGTCTTCTAATAGAAAAAGCAAGATCTGTATAAATTCATAATGGCTGCAGTAATCTTTCTTCTCCGTGAAAAGCTGGTATTAATCAGGAGTGTCACAAACTATGAATTTTATTGTGGTGATATTCATTATATGTGATGTACAGAGGGAAAACGTGATGCAGAAAGTGCAATGAATTGCATTTGTTGCAATGACTAGAGCTAAGTGGAAATAAATTAAGCGTGATGTGTTTTAGGAGGTTCTGTGTTCTGTAGCAGGTATAAAAAACTGTCCAAAAATGTTGATATAGAAAAGATTTCTAAGGTGTAAACAGAGCTACAAACACAGCAAAAGAAAAATAAATTCATTTTGATGCACAGAGATGTATCCTTTGCTGTGCACTTAGCAGAGGGCTGCCGAAAAAAAATATTCCTTCTATTCTAGAAATTTCCAGAACCAGGATAATTGCTACCTGTGGTTGCTGTGGGAACCAGAACTTTTCGATTCCAGATTTTGAGAGCACGGAGTCTCAGCCAAATGTGCCACGTCAGTGTGACTGCTGCCACATGAAAGGAAATCGGGCAATTTGTGGTTAACACAAACGCGTTGGGAAAGGGGGATTTTGTCAGAGTAGAGACTTGGCTGGTGGTTTTTTTATCTTGGAGAAAGCCTGGGGTTTGGCAGCTGGATGGAGCCACAGGCTTTGTTCAAAGGCAGAGCTGTTTGACCCCAAATTGCCTTTTCTGTCCTGGAAGGAGGGAGAAGAGCCAGGGGCAACAGAGTGGAGGAGCAGATCCCTCCAGAGGAGCAGAACCATCCCACAGCCCAGCCCCATGGACCCCTCTGTGTTCACAGTGACCCCTTGGTGCAGCTCAGGGGCTCCAGGGCAGAGCGATGCTTCTCGGCTTCTGAAGCTCACGTGGGACCAGGGAGGATTTTATTTGTTATTTGAGAGAATGGAGAATTCTCCATTATTGGGAGAATGTTAACTCTCCATGTTATTTGGGAGAATGTAACCAGGATAAAAGGGGCTCTCTGCTTAATAATTCAGGCTTGGCACCTGCTGGTTTTCCCTGTGTGTGATGATTGCTGGGGTTCAGCACCGCTGCACAGCCAGGATCTCACTGGGCTGCGGGTGCTGGTGCCCAGCTGGGCAGTGCCACCAGCGCTGACAGATTTCCACAGTCCTTCCTCATGCCCTCGGGCACCAGCCCAGAACCATCACAAACACACCTCTGCCTCCAGTGTCACCGCCCTGGCAGTGTTTGGTTTTTAAGGGACGCTTTAAAGAGCCAGTTTAAAAACTGCACCAAGGCAGAGCGAGGGCAGGAGGATCAGACCAGGGAGGCTGGGCAGCAGCTGGAATCCCCAGCAACGAGGCCCTGGTGAGAGCCTCGACAGGAAATATCACCTGAACTCAGAGCGAAGGAAAGGAAGGCTCCAGCTTGGATCTGTCTGCAGTGAAATTTTATCGATTGTGTAAAACCCTTCAGGCGATTCTGCTCGCACCTGTGAAGAAGGATTCGGGTTTGTTCCCTGGGATGCCATTGTTTCCTGGCTGCCATGCTGCCTGGAATAGCCCTTCTGATTTCTTTTGTGCAGTGCTACAAGTAGCTGGAATAATCACTTTAAAATCCACGTTTCTAGAAGCAGCTGGAAGGAATGGAGCCGTTCAGCCAAACCCAGTGCTCCTTGCAGCAACGTTGCATTTCCAGCCTCCATAAGCACCGCTCAGGTTTGCTGCGTTGGCACATTTAGGCTGGGTTTTAGCAACTGGCACTTCAGGAGACCTCAAATATGCCTGTGTGAAAACTTAATCTGGCGAGTACATGGTGGTTTGTGCTTCTTCATTCTCAAAGGGTGTTGCTAAGTGCGGTAGGAATTGCAATTATTGTGCACAAATACGGTAAATTAGAGGGAACACTTGAAACTCCAACACAGAAGATAAGTGACATTTAAAGCAGAAGTGAAGAGGGTCCTGTGTCAGCACAGAGTGAGCCTTGGTGCTCGGGAATAAATTTGGAAGTAATAAATACCAGGTGTTATTTTCTGTTCGCTGTAAGCAAGAGTTAAAAAGTGCAACGCCTCTATTAAGTTTGGGGTTTATCTGGGTTAATTTGGGGCTCTTGCAGAGCTTTGCCAGAGATGGTTTTTCGAGACAACGAAACTAAAACCAATGGGCGATTTGATATTTTTGTCTGTTCTTTTCAAGTCTCTCAAGTGGACGCACTGGCAAATCACCCCAGCCAGAGGCTTCCCTGGGAAATTGGGGCTGCTGGTTGGGGTGCCTGGTGTGTGCACAGCTGGCACTGAGAGGTGTGTGCACAGCTGGCACCGAGGGGGGTGTGCACAGCTGGCACCGAGGGGTGTGTGCACATCTGGCACCCAGGGGGTGTGTGCACATCTGGCACCGAGGGGTGTGTGTGCACAGCTGGCACTGAGAGGTGTGTGCACATCGGGCACCGAGGGGGGGGTGTGCACAGCTGGCACCGAGGGGGTGTGTGCACAGCTGGCACCGAGGGGTGTGTGCACATCTGGGACCGAGGGGGGTGTGCACAGCTGGCACTGAGAGGTGTGTGCACATCTGGCACCGAGGGGTGTGTGTGCACAGCTGGCACCGAGGGGGTGTGTGCACATCTGGCACCCAGGGGGTGTGTGTACATCTGGCACCAAGGGGTGTGTGCACATCTGGTATCGAGGGGTCTGTTCACATCTGGCATCGA
>VWZT01014314.1:102614-132174 GCA_013397055.1 Pachycephala philippinensis | reverse complement strand
GGATGGGATGGGATGGGATGGGGGCTTCTGTTTTACCTTTAGAATCAATCAAAAACTACAACATGAATGCTCTTAGGATGACTGAATTATTAAAAGAAACTGCCAAGTGACACCATTTCCCTGGGCTGTTTAGGTAACAGGTAAATTGTCAAGAATATAGGTCTGAAACAAAATGCTTATGGCAAATTAATAAAAACTGAGGAATAGAAAGAAAATTTTCATGAAATTGGCCATTGTAATAGAATTATTTAATAAAAATTTAAAATAGTGCAAGGATCAGTTCTTAACATTTTTGTAGTGCTTCATATAAGTAGCAGAGAGTTTTCTTTCTTTCTGTTTATATTTAGACCAACCTTCTGCATCAGAGGTAAAATCATTTTGCTTAATTTTAGAAGCCCCTTAATTTTTTCATTACTTCAGAAGCATTCCTCCCCAGCCCCACGGCCTTCAAGCCCAAGACAGTTGACTAAAGACAAATTAGAGCCCGTGCTTCCTTTGTCTGCTCTAATGAGTGGCTGCCATTACCCTTGCAGTGCTTCCAGGACTGTGAGTTCTTAAATGCCTGTTTTCAATAAGGAAGATATAATTTTAGTTTTGAATGTTTTAAAGTTTAATTACACAGTAGCCCCTCTGCAAATCCTCCTTCCCCTCGTTTGCAGGTCGGTGCTTTAAAATAGCTGAGGCGGGGATGAGCTGGATGCTGCAGCCAGCACATCCTCGGGGTCCCTCCACGGCCACCTGGGTGACCTGGGGACAGCAGGGGACAACCTTTCTGCCCAGGTTCTTCTTTGGGCAGCCAGCTCCCAGAGCACTGCTCTATCTTGCAATTTTCAAATCATCTGGATGCCCAATAACTTCCCTCCCCAGCTCTGATCCCGATGCTCAGCAAACCCCCCTGGCTGTGTGAGCTCCGGGCTCAAGAGGGTTTCACGAGGCAAACAATCCATGTTGAAACATGCCAGCACGATGTGTGTTAATGGAAGCAATTTTAATGCTTAAGTCGGTGCATTTTTTAACAGTTATTTTTAAAATACTAATGCTTTCCATTAGACAACCTTCAGGTCCCTCCTGGATCTCGTATTTCCCACTGGTTGATTGATTCCAGCAATTTCCCTATTACAGCAAACCCAGGACGTTCACATCGTATTCCCCGCGTGTTTGTGCCATGAAAAAAGCAACTCTGATTTTAAAAATGATCCTAAGCATTCCTTTACGACCGACCAGCTGCAATGGAATATTTTAAATCAAAATAATGAGATTTCTACGAGTGGGTTCTCTTCCCTGTTCTTTCAGTGAGGAACAGCAGAGACGTTCCACTGTTCATGCTGCTCTGCCCCAGTAGCTGTGGGGTCCCATCCTCACTGGATTCACTCCCAGATTTTCAGGGAATGGGAATGTGAAGCGAGTTACCAGCAGATCCCCCTCGGGCGTGGGCGGCTCTGGGGGCCACGGCTGGTGCAGGGACCTGAGTGGAATTTTCTGGAGCACGCTGAGATTCCTCCCACCTACGGTAATGAATTATTAGAAGGAACAGATCCTGGAAACCCTCAGCGCTGTGACCTTCCTCCTCCAGCTGCAAGAGCAATTAAGTGTCTGTTAGAAGTGGCAGATCCTTCCGAAGGACCATTTCTCTGGTCATAATAACAGTCATTGGGAACGGAGAGAGCAAAAGCCCCCGCTGGCGCTGGTGAGTCACACCAGATAATTGCTCTCAGGTCTGAAGATGACTGGAAAAGACTCTGAATTTTTTTGCCAAGTTCCAAGGGATCAGATCTGGAAGCCCAGGGAGCCCCCAAGGTTCCCAGAAGCTGCAGTGGCCGTCACCCAAGGACCCTGCTGGGGGTTACACTAAGTGTACACTAACCTGTGGATTACACTGTGGTGATAGAGAGATAAGCCCTGAAGGCTGCAGAGAGAGCCTCTTTCCTGGGCCCGGAGGTGACCCTGGGGCTGTATCCAGGTCACCGGGGATGGGCGGAGAGAGGATCGTGGTTTGTGGACAAGGCTGGAGCTGTGAGAGGTGATGATTGCAGTTTGTGACCTTCTAGGGCATTGTTTACCTGTTACCATAACAGGCAATGTCTGTGCACTGCCCCAGGTGCTAGGGGGACACTGTGGTGAACATCTTTCCTGTTTGTATGATGTTCTGTCCTGTTGTGTGTGGGTATTTAGGGAATTCGGGCTGTGCAATAAATGCCTTTGCACCTCCAGCCTGTGTGCGGAGTTATTGCCCACACGTGAACACTGCACCACCCCACTGACAGCGGGTAACACAGCCCTGCCAGAACAGAGCCTGGAGGAGGCCAGCTGGGACTTGGGGTTGCAGAGGAGAGGGGAGGTGCCCATGGCCCCCCTCTCCATCTCCCCAGGCTGCTGTGAGTTGTTCTGTGCCTGCCCCGGGGTGACAGGGAGCAGTGACATGCTGCAATGTGGTACCAAAGGGTCTCTTTGGTCTCCCACTGCGGAGCACCGGGATGTCAGGAGTGCAGCAGGACCCGGGGCAGGCACAGCTCTGGTGAGGGTGACAGATTCTCAGAGGGCTGCAGCCTGAGGCTGAGCCTGGACCTGGTGAAAACTTTGTTCAATGTTCCCATTCCTTCTGGGGAAAAGCAGGCAGCTGAAAGGAAGAACTGTGGGCTTTTGCAGAAAGACCAGTCAGTCTTCAGAGGTTTCAGACATTGCTTCTGTCTTTTCTTTCCCTGCAGAAATAGCTCTTCCCAGCAGCGGGAATGGCATCACAAACACAAGCTGCAGCTGGTGTGAGCTGGCCCCTTCCTTGTCCCAGTTGAACCCCTCGGCTCCCTGCAGGAGCTCTGCGTGTGCCCAGGTGTCCCTGGTGTGAGCAGGCCTGGCACAGGGAGCTGGAGGTGTTGTGACAGCTCATCCAGAAAAAAACACTCCACACGGTGTAAGGCTAAAAATAGGAAACATCTCTCCCTCTGTGCTGTTGCATTAAGAGCACAGACAGCAAACAAGACACAAACTGCTCTGTTTGTGGCTGCAGGTGATGGGGCAGCAGGGAGAAGAGGAAGGAGCCCAGGCTGCTCCTTGTGCTGGGCTGGAGGGGCTGAGCAGGATGCTGAGGTGCTGAGGAGGATGCACCTGCCAGCCCATCCAAAGTGATTCAGGGGCATCACCTTGAGGCAGCAGCCCCGAGGTCTCACGAATGAAAGGCACAGTAGCCACTGTGCTGGCTCTGCCCCCTGGGCTTTTAAATCCAGCTCAGGAAGGGGCAGACAGGGTTGGATGTACAAATACCTGGAGCCATAGGCGAGGCAGGTAATAGATGTGATTATTTTTATGAATGATGGGCAGGAGCCTTGATTTCCACAGGTGAAACTGTACAGTCTGCCAAATCCTCGCAAACCCACCAAATAAATCTGCGTTTTGTATACAACTTAATTTCAACTTCCCAGCTCAAATGTCTGTGTTTATTCCTGGCAGTAAGCACTATTTGTAGTTTCCATACAATGCAGCTCATAATTTTTTCACACCTCTCAGCACAGGTGACAGCTTGCATGCGGAGCCAAATTCATTCTCACACTGAGAACTAAGTTGCAGTTTTTAATGCATCACGAATGCCACATCAGAACAACCCCACAGACAGATCATTCCCAATCCCAAATCACCCTCTCCGTGTCCAGTAGCAGGACAGGAGCATGAGGCAGTGAGGCCACAACCAGCCTGGCACTGTGGGGCCTCACTCTCCAATTTCCTCTTGTACCAGGCTCCTTTTTACTGAATCCCAGGAGGCCTCGTTATGCTAATTGTTGTTTTGCACTGAGTTAATTTCACGGTGTTGGACTCTAAATGAATCTCCCCAGGCCATGAGACACCAGAGGGATGGTTCTTTGGCTCCTGTGACCCTGTCTATCCCCCTGGTGCCCCTGGATGCTGTCACTGAGCATCACCAAGCAGCAGATTTCAGTCCCACTGATGAAGGTGACTTCTCCCTCCATCTGGGTGCAGGGAGCCAAGGCCAGGAATTCAGGATCCTTGCTGAGAAGTCTTTGAAGCCCCTTAAGCTGTAATATTCTTTGATGTGCCATAATTGCATTTAGTCAAGTTTTAGGTGTATTGTAATGGTATTGATTGTTAGTAACAAAGCTATGGCTGCTTAATGCCGAAAGATGATTCATTTTCAGTGGGAGCAGAAAGTCCGGGGGCAAAGTATTATTTTTGACATACAGTAATTTCTTCTAGCAGGATTATTTTTCATTTTTTCTTACCAGCTCTGTGCTCTGGAGGCCGATGTGTGAGTGGGTTCCTGGGCAGGGTGGGCTTTGTGTGCCTGCAGGAGCAGGGGGTGCCTGGGGGCCCCACTGCCTTCCATGGGCTCCTCTGGTCAGCCTGGGCTTTAGCTGGAGCTGGAGGGGCTGGAGGGTTCTAGAAAAGAGGTTGTAGCCAGGTGGGGGTCGGTCTCCTCCCAGGCAACCAGCAAGAGGATATGAGGAAACGGCCTCAAGCTGCTCCAGGGGAGCTTCAGGTTGGACATTGGGAGGAATTTTTTCATGGGGACAGTGGTCAGGCGTTGGAAGGGGCTGCTCAGGGAGATGGTGAAGTCCAAGGAATGACTGGACATGGCACTCAGTTTGGTCAAAGCTTGGACTTGATGTTCTTGGAGATTTTCTCCAACCTCAGTGATTTTGGGATTCTGTGAATGGGAGAACACTGCTGAACATGGGCTGCGATGGACCCTCCAGTCTGGGGGCTGTGGGAAGGACGAGGAGAGCAGGACAAGCTGCTCCCACCTGGAAAGAACCTCTGCAGATTTGGAGGAAAGCTCGAGGAAGAGGCAGGGGCAGCCCTGGGAATGGCAGCCAGGCCGGGATGTTGGGAAGGGTGTTGGGCTGTGGAGCAGCTTTCAGCTCCCAGATGAACTTTGGGGCCACAGAGGTCTGGGTACCTGTGTGTCTGCAGTGAGGTGTGATGAGCGAGGCCTCGTGGGGACTTGTCCCATAAATAATAGAGATGAAAACCCGATAGTTTCCTCATTCTGAAACTCCCCATATACGTCCCCTTTATTGGTTAATCCTCCCAGTTAACAAAATAGAAGTTTCTGATTAAGTTTTAGCTCCCAGATTACTTATGTGCAATGCAAAGTGTATAAAAATGTAGTATACTTTTTTAAATTAGATTTTTTTTGGTGATAATCCATTCAGCTGTAAATGCATTTCAGTCACACTGAGAAGATGAAAGAGCCTGAGCCACAGCATTACTGTAAGTAATCAGGCTGGAGGCTAAGGGGGGCTTTCTTTTAGCTGACAAATGGAAGGAATAAATAACCTGGACACTAAAAGTTGCATTAGGCAAATAAACATTTCCACAAGAATTATGTGTGACATTCAAGGGAAGGCAAATAAACCTTGACTTATGGAAAGCTATCAAACCTCTCAGAGAATTAAATAACGGGAAATCATTATGTAGCATTTGCAGCAGCTATTGGGGACTGTCTTTTTTTTGGGTACTACTGGAAATTTGGGGTGTTTGTAACCGTGATCAGCTGCTACCTGGTTCTGAGCAGAATGAATAACTTGTTTTCAGCTGAAACACTTTTTACTTATGAGAAAGGTGGTTTCCTGTACCTCTGCTTCTCTGTGATGTTGGCACCAGAGGGCACCTGTCCCTGTGGGACCCTTTCAGGTGTGATGGAGATTTTCCTACAGGGCTTGGCACACAGACAGATCTGATGGCAACAACAATGCCAATGCTCATCCCTGCTCTGGAGCAGGAATAGCCCCATCAGAGACTGCATGGGCAGTGAAAACAGCTTCAGCTTGGAACTAAACCCCGGTTCTGAGACCAGCACTGGGAGCTCTGCCAAAGATGCAACAGTCAACAAGGCATAAATAGCACCAGCACCGCAGCCAAGCAGCCGCTGTGGCTCTCGAGGCAAAACCCTCTTTTCCACTATGCTCAAACTTTTCTTCAAACGCCCTGTGTGTTAAACCTTGGTAAACCTATGTGGAAAACCTATAGAAGTGGTAGAAGTGGCAGGAGGTTGGGCAGGTGCAGCAGGAGGTTGGGAAGGTGCAGAAGGAGGTGGGGCAGGTGCAGGGGAGGTTGGGCAGCTGCAGGGGAGGTTGGGCAGGTGCAGGGGAGGTTGGGAAGGTGCAGAAGGAGGTTGGGAAGGTGCAGAAGGAGGTTGCAGCAGATCCTGCTACAACACCTCGTCAGCATCTCCTGAGCAGCAAAGACTTGTTTCAAGGTCTGGATTTGTTATCTTCATCTTTCCTGTGGCTTCACAATTCAGGAAAACACCTCCTTGCTTAATTCAGATTATAAGAAGTTAATCAAGTAACTTGGGCATGATNTGGGCAGGTGCAGGGGAGGTTGGGAAGGTGCAGAAGGAGGTGGGGCAGGTGCAGCAGGAGGTTGCAGCAGATCCTGCTACAACACCTCGTCAGCATCTCCTGAGCAGCAAAGACTTGTTTCAAGGTCTGGATTTGTTATCTTCATCTTTCCTGTGGCTTCACAATTCAGGAAAACACCTCCTTGCTTAATTCAGATTATAAGAAGTTAATCAAGTAACTTGGGCATGATGGAAACACTCAGTGCCATGAGCCCCCCACCCCGGGGTCGGCTGTGGCTGAACGCCGCAGGAATATTTGGTTCCAGCAGCAAACATGATGGTTTTCCATCCAGCTGATGATACTCACGGTTAGTTATGTGTCGTGTCTGCTCCACCACATGTGCTGGGCAGTTTCTCTCAGCAGCAGCCACAGGATTTCGCCAGTTCTAAGAAAAGGGCATTTTTCTCTGAGAGCGCTTTCTATTTACTGACCCAGTGAAGCAGATTGGGATCAAAACCGTGTTCTGAGAAGTAATTGATATAATCAGCTGCACAGAGCTCTGTGTTTGTGATAGAAGTGCCCTCCAGTGAGGAGCAGAAGTGCAGCGAGATGGCTTTCAGTGAATGGGAGTTTAGCCCTGAGCAGGTGGGTGTTGGGAGGAATTCCCTCTCCACTGCCTTCTCCTGTGGATGATTTTACCTCTGGCATCTCCAGGTGACACCGGTGCCCTCCAGCCTGTTAGGGTGATGAAGGAAATCATCCCCTCCTGTGAAGGAGGAAGCCCTTTGGATTTCTGACATCTCTGAGCTCCAGCCCT
Organism: Pachycephala philippinensis; assembly: GCA_013397055.1. Lineage (NCBI taxonomy): Eukaryota > Metazoa > Chordata > Aves > Passeriformes > Pachycephala > Pachycephala philippinensis. The sequence continues at coordinate 125,064 of VWZT01014314.1, read as the reverse complement.
CGGCATGGCAGGACCAGGGCAGCGTCCCGAGGCATTGGCATGCAGCCCCCTTCTCCCTGCTTCCCTCACCTGCCCCCAGCCCCTGTGGCATGGGCACAAATCCACTGTGCCCTGGCATGGCAGCAGCTCTGTCAGCCCTGCACGGGCTGTGGCTGCGGAGGAGTGGGGTGGCCACAGGATCACAGGTGACCACGTTTGTCTCTGCCAAATGGTCAGGGACAGCATGGGACAGCAGCTCTGCTGCCCTGGGGTGGCTCATCCCTCTGCTGGCATCCCCAGTGCTGGGATACTCCGGAAAACCACCTGACTGATGTGCTTCTCTCCTCACACAGCTGGCAAATGACCAGGCTGAGGCAGTGCTGGGTTCTTTGATACAAACCAAAGCAGAAAGTGAGAGCAGCAACTGCCTGGGCAGCCTGAATCCTGGCAGCATCCCACCAGCATCCAGCATCCCTGCAGTGCCCTGTGTCCTGGCAACACCCAGCCCCAGGGCTGTGAGGTCCCAGGGATGCTGCAGGCTGCCAGGTGTGCCAGGGCCTTCCATGGCTTGGCTTGGCAGTGGGGAAAGTGATGCCTTACATTTTAGCTTTTATATTTTTCAAATGCTGCATTCCCAGTGTGTAACTCTGCAGTGTCCTGCAGCCTGGGAGCTGCTGCTCTCTCATGCTGAGACAGACAGAACAAAGCCTCTCCAGGCTGCTCTCCAAGGACACCCAGCCCGGCCTAGGCCCAAAATGTGTAACCCAGCATCTTGAGAAGGGGGGCAAGCTGAGGGGAAATTCCATCATTAGCTAAAGTTTAATTGGTGCAATTGGGTTGAGATGCAAATGGAGCAAAGCTATAAAAGTGTGAAGAACTCGTGACTCGGGGTCCATCTTGGGTGCAGCCTTTGGCCTGCCCAGGGTGTGCCTCTGAAGGCCTTTCAAATAAATATCCACCTTTATTCCCTTACTCCTGTCTAGTCTCTGTTTCTAGGTTTGGCCTCTTTAGGCATCAAAAGAACAAGATATTCATTGAGAACATCATGGATGTGAAGGAGCAGACACTGCAGGCAGGTGCTGCAGAGCTGACGCAGCCGAGAGCTGTCACCTTTGCCTTCTCCTTGCCACAGCCTCGGCTGCGCCGTGTCTGAAGCTACGATTCCTTCCTCTCCAGAACATGCCTGGGAAAGGGCAGAGGTCAGCAGTGAGGGTATTTAAAGTGCTCTCTCAGCTTTGAAATACTGCAGGAGAGTGCCAGGGGATGGAGCAGAGCTGCGGGATGAAAGGAGGGGGCTGCTGCTCCGAGCTGTCCCTGAGTGCTGCAGGCTCAGGCTCCTGAACCTCTTTCCTTGACTCCACACAGTTGTGCTCCTGCTCTGCTTTGCCAGGACCCGAGGAGTGTGCTATAGCTGCTGCTGGCTATTTATTTTTCCCCGTGTGTGGGGTGAAGGGATTCTGTGCCACAGAACGTGGCTCTAGAGATCGCTTTAAATGAATCAATTAGGAAAAATGAGCTGTGTGATGTAAAATGTCCTTGCTCCATGCGAGTCTTTTGAACTATTAGTTCTCTCGAGGAGATTAATTATGAGCGTACAGAGCTAATGCCCTTTTAATGGAATCAGTTATTCAGTTTAAGGAGTCCTGGGTACTGAGCACGCAGGCATTAGATATTCATTGTGTAAGTTCCAGATCAAACAGGAGAGGATCAAGCTGATCAGGGCTCTTTACTCTGCCGAGCTGAGCCACACGTGCTGATCTGAGGCGAGTCACAGGCTGGGAGTTGCTCTAATTGTCTCCTCTGCATGTAATTCCAGAAACTGGTTTTTAACCTGCAGTAAAAGGGTTATTTACAAAGTGCATACATTTGCATCTCAACTACCTCTCCTTGGCTTACTGAAACTTGGAGATGAGCTCTTGGCTTTTCCTGGCTGCCGGGTTGCAGGCAAATTCCTCCCCACATCCTCCACAGCTTTCTCTGCTTCTCATTCTGACCTGAATTATCCATTTTTAGTGTCCCTGTTTTTAGGTGCCCCTTTTAAGGTAGCGAAGGCCTGAGCTCGCATGGCTCCCAGCAGCCTCGTTAGTAATTGGAACAATTAAGGATGCAATGTGCAGACACTCCAAATTGCAACACCAAGAGCAACTTCACTTATTCAGCAGCAAATTGCAAATGGGAAATTGAAAGCAGCAATCTCTGAGAGAATTCTAGAGGAAAGGAGAGGATCTCTCCAGAATATCTGAAGTCCCTCTAGGACTCTTTCAGGAAGGCGTATTTGGGGCAAAAAGGGTTTATCAGCTGGGATGAGGATGTGAGAGGGCAAGAAGGGCTATCAGCTTGGCAATCTGATTAAAGTGCCACGTTTTTTGAGTAGATTCAACCCAGAAAGCTCGTTTGCAGTCTGGCCCCAAACACTGGCTTCTTAGAGAGGCAATACTTATTTTTTTGTAGGCCAGTCTTCTCAGACTTATCAATTATGGATGTGACTGGTAGTGCAGCTTTCTTGCTATGGCAGCCAGATCCATCTCCAGTGTTATTCTTTCTCCATGGCAGAAACAAAACATTTGCTAAACCGAAGAACATTCATTAGCACACGATGGAAATGACCCAGTATTTTGGTTTCCCACTTGTCTAATTAGTTTTTGCAGATTAGCAAGTAGAACAGCTGAACAATCAATTGGACATATTAATCAGGCCTATTTTGGAAGCTTTAAATAGAGAATATGTTTCGTCTCTTCTTTCATTTAGGGTATAATGGCTGGTAAATGGACACACACAACATAAATTACACCCTCTAACAAGATGAGAGGAGAAAATGGTGAAGTCTAAATAAGGAAAGCTGGAGCATTTATTGGGAACTCGTTGAGTTGCAGCCTCTCAAGCTGATGAGCAAGGGGGATGCTGAGCCCCAGCCTCACTGTGTGCCCTAACTCCATCCTCTCTCTTTCCTTCTTGGACCCACTGGTGAGGGCTGCTCCAATGGACCATCCAAGAGCTCCATCTCCCTCCCAGGGCATGTGACAAGTGGCAGGGAAAAGACCCAGCAGGGAACAAGAGGTATCTGATGGGATGGGATGAGGTCTGAAAATCCATACCAGGAACAGTTCCTGGCAGAAGCATCCCAGCCAGTGCCTCCAGCTCTGCACAGGAATGAATTTCCATATGGGATCCCAGCTAGAGCTACTCCCACCTCCTTCCTTGGAGGCTGGGGAACAGGCAGCCATGGCTTACATTTCTTTGATGCATTTCTTAGAAAAAAGGAACTATATCCAGCTGGGATTGCTGGCCGCTACAAGTGGGGAGGAGGTGTGAGATCCTTTGTTCTTCAGGTGGTCGTGACACTGGCAGAGTCTTCTCTAAGCGGCAGAATGGCTGAGCAGGGTGGCCTGATGGTCATTGTGCAGCTCAAAGTCAAACTTGAGAGTGAGGTCCCTGACTTAGGCGGGAGGGAGGGGAAGCAGACGGTGTCTGTGTGCCCACAACTGCTGGGAGAGCTCCGGCTATCAAAGGAACAAGGTCAGATGAGAGAGAGATCTTTTGTATCTGAAAACCTCTGCTATCAGATCCCGAACGCTGCAGCTGACTCATACCTGAGCAGTGCTGCTGTCTGTAGGTGTGAGGCAGACACAGAGATATGTTTGATACATTATTCCTATTTGCAAAGGTTCAATAAAAAATGTGTGGGTTGTTGCAAATTATTTCTCCCATCCTTCTTGCAATGAAGTTAACAGCTGAGTGCATTCAAATGCATCAGTTGTATAAATTCGTAGGGCATTTTCATGTTTCAATCTAGTTATGTATTTCTAGTTGACCAAACATGTTCAAATTACCATTAACTGCAATCCTATCACTTGGTTCACTGAGCAGAAAGGCAATATCTGCGTTTTAACCCTTGCAGAGCTGAGGCTGGAGGCAGAGCGAACGGAGGGGAAGGAGAAAGGGGGTACAGAGGTCTGAGCACCCTCCCAGCACAGTGAACGTGCCATCATGTTTTGAGACCAGAGAGTTTTGACTCACCGGGGCTGTGCACCCTGTCCTGTGCCAGTGGTGACACAGCCATGAGTTCATCCCTTCTCCTGGCCCCACAAGAACTTTTCTCCCACTTCAACGGAGCCATCCCCCATCCCTGCTCCAGCAGGGGAGGTCCCTGGGCATCCTGTACCTCACCACCCACGGGACTCCCAGTCCTGACCGTCTCACCCCTCTGTGCCCGTGGGAGCTGAGGCCCTGGATGGGGTCATGCTGCCTCTGGGACCCACCTGCTTCACTGCAAGGACCAAAGCTGCACAGCCTGCTGCAGCCCTCAGTGCTGGAACCACCACCTCCTGATGCCTTACATTTTAACTTTTATATTTTTCAAATGCTGTATTCCCAGTGTGTAACTCTGCAGTGTCCTGCAGCCTGTGAGCTGCTGCTCTCTCATGCTGAGACAGACAGAACAAAGCCTCTCCAGGCTGCTCTCCAAGGACACCCAGCCCGGCCTAGGCCCAAAATGTGTTACCCAGCATCTTGAGAAGGGGGGCAAGCTGAGGGGAAATTCCATCATTAGCTAAAGTTTCATTGGTGAAATTGGGTTGAGATGCAAATGGAGCAAAGCTATAAAAGTGTGAAGAACTTGTGACTCGGGGTCCATCTTGGGTGCAGCCTTTGGCCTGCCCAGGGTGTGCCTCTGAAGGCCTTTCAAATAAATATCCACCTTTATTCCCTTCCTCCTGTGCAGTCTCTGTTTCTAGGTTGGCCTCTTTAGGCATCACTCCCTTCAGAGGCTGGAGCCCAGCTGAACCCTGTCACGGTGCTCCGGTAACTCTCCCCACACAGGGCCAGGTTCTGCAGGTTCTCTCTCCCCTTTCTCAGCCAGAAAACTCCTCAGGGCCCTGTGCCAGGGCACACCACGCTCCCCCGCCTGCGCCGACACTCAGCAGCTCTTGCTTTGCCAAATGCTGCTTAGGTGTAAACGCACAAACAAGCTAGAAAACAGCTTCTCCTGAGGAGATTAACATAATCGGGAGTGAGCCCTGCAAGCCAAAAAAGGTGAGAGCGAGGGTCTGTAAGCCAAGAGCTGTCAGACAGGGTAGGACCAAGGGAATGGAGGCAGCATTTCCTGGGTGGGATGGGCTGGTGGGGTGGTCTCTGCCCCGAGGGCCCCGGGCAGGACAGACCTTCAGCAGGGTCAGTGCCGTGTCCAGCTCAAGCGATGCGGGTACAGAAGCAACACAGACAGGTTCTGTCTGCCTGTATTCCCTTGGCTGTGGCTTCACCGGGATCCCTGCCTGGCTGCTGAAGGGCTGTGAGTGCTTTTATGAATGGCCACATTTCCTATTGTCCTTCTGAGGGGTCTCACTGCACCGCTGGGTGCTCCGTGAATTATTTAATATCCCACTTAGGTTGTTAAAGCTGCTGCATCCCGCACGAGCTAAGCTTCAATGAGCCTCTCCCATGAATAAATGCCTCTGCAGAGCCAGGGCTGGCTGTCAGATCGGTTTAACCCTCCCCTCTGCCATCCTGGGGTGTTGTCCTGTGTTCTCCAGCACCCCGATGGATCTGACCAACACCAAATGTTTAACCTGCCTGTACCCATGTACCCCCACATCAGCAGAGCATGTCAGGCTCCTCACTGAGAATGTCCCTCACTGGGGTGACCCTGTGGCAGTGCCACGCAGGCAGGGACTACATTTGGGGACAAGATTATGGTGCAAGGGCCGTGATGTTGCCTCCCCCAGTGCTGCAGCAGCACCAGCCTGACCCATGGACACGTTTCCCGGGGTTGGAATCCAAGTGTTTGCACTGTGGGGATGTGCAGCCTGTGACACAGAACAGGCATTCCTGGCTCTTTCTAAGCCCCACAGGGCAAAAGAAAAGAAAGAGAAATGGATGGAAATGAATGTTAAGATCTCAGCATGTAGCACACTGGAGATCTGTCTGAACGCTGCTGCAAGGAAAATGAGCCGTGGTCTGAAGTCAGCATGAATGACATTGGAATTACCTTAAAAATTCACCATATTTTAATGACTGTGATACAGGAGAAGCATTTTGCACCTGCAGTTTGGCACTGCTGCCGTGCTCTGCAGGAGCAGCTCATCTCTGTTGCTGGTAGTCCATGGGACATCAGTCATTCCAGCAAGCAATTTCTGGGCGAATCATTAGTCAGAATTCTCCTTTCGTTGATAATGCCATTTGATGCTAAGCAGAAGTGGTCTGCTCCAGCTCGGCCGGGGCTCCCTCAGTGTAAAACAAACCCCATTCTTGCAGCATGGGCATGAGGAATGTGCAGTGTCTAGGGTCTAGCTCTGGCAGGAGATGGGGACAGGAGGGAGATCCCTGGGTTGCTGAGGGAGATGCCGGGAGATTTGTGGATGTGGATGTTGATGACACTGAAGATGATAGCAGAGGTGAGCCAAGGCAGAGCAGACCCACTCGTGTGCTCCTGAATCCCACATAAAGCTTGGGGAATGGGAAACAGCAGCCAGGAGCAGGCAGCAGTAACCGATAACAGCCCTGACTGCCGTGTGTGTCAGCTGGGACTCGAAAATCCAGAGTAATAAAAAATAGATAAAGCAACCATTCCGGGCTGCTGCAAACCCCCCAAATTGCGCTCCTGACTTTTAATACCCATCTGCCTGGTGCTAAAAAATCAATTTTGTGCAGGTGGTGACAGGACGTGAGTCTGGAGCTGGCAGGGGCTGGAGGAGCTGGCTCTGGCCGCCGCTCGTGGCTCAGCCCCAAAGGGACACCACGGTCTGGGAGGGCACAGCACTGCCAGCTCTGGGGGCACAGCACTGCCAGCTCTGGGGGCATGGCACTGCCAGCTCTGGGGGCATGGCACTGCCAGCTCTGGGGCACAGCACTGCCAGCTCTGGGGGCATGGCACTGCCAGCTCTGGGGGCATGGCACTGCCAGCTCTGGGGGCACAGCACTGCCAGCTCTGGGGCACAGCACTGCCAGCTCTGGGGGCACGGCACTGCCAGCTCTGGGGCACGGCACTGCCAGCTCTGGGGGCACAGCACTGCCAGCTCTGGGGGCACGGCACTGCCAGCTCTGGGGCACAGCAAGGCTGCCAAGGGGGCAGCTCAGAGCTGCCAAGCCGCTAGAGCCAGGCCAGCCCCACAGCTCGTTCCAGATACTTTGGAGGAGCAAGAGCAGGCTGATGAGGTCTGGAACAAAACTCGCTGTTTGATGTGAGATTTAACCTCAGGTCAGCTGGAAGCTTTCCTGCACCTGGCTGAGGCTCTGCGGCGTGAAAGATGCTCATCAGAAAGTATTTCACCTTGATGATATTCTCTTGTCTGTCTTCTGGCAACCAGCTAAGACACACCATTACGGTTATTTTGAGAATTCAGTTTAACACAGGCTTTTCTCTCACTCGGTGTATCCCTCCCACGAGATGCTGCCTTCCTCGCAGGGACTGGGCTCAGATTCTTCATGTATTAGTCATTACCCAGGAAGGAGCTATAAATCTAATGAACATGCCAATGCTTCCTAAAAGTACCAGTCGGTACTTTCAGAAAAATTAATTATCTGTAAAAATCAGATCAAATAAATAATGTTCACCTGGAATGTGTGATATAATTCATCATTTCAGAGCTTAAGACTGGGGAGGATCGCTGGATCATGTCTCTCACCTTGTTTATAACGTGGGCCATCACACACAGTGGGTCTGCAAGGATTGTCTGGTTCACTAAAGCCAGCTGGGGTTGGGTTGGGTTGGGTTGGGCTGGGCTCCTCTCCCAGCCATGGAGAGCACACCCCTTCCCTGGCAGAACATTCATCTGGTGTAAGGGCAGACATCTATCTCTTTTCTGCCTGATATGAATATTTCCTCTAATCCTCCTTCCATCTGTCCACTTGTTTTGCAGGTGCTGCCCGGGAGCCGCTGGCCTCATCTCAGGTGAGTGTTAAATCCAGAGAACAGGTGGGAAAAGCCACTGACTGGCCAGTGCTGGTAGTGGTCATTGCTCCAGAGCCTCACCTTTGGAGAAAGGGGAAAAAGGCCTCACAGCTTTTGCCTTAATTAGTGTCTAGTCTCTGTGCAACTTGACATCTCCATTTAATTTTGTTTGCAATATACATGCAGAGGAGAATGATAATGTAATACAGTAATGATCGTTCCTGAGACAGTCACTTATTCAAAATATTACTCCTGTTTAATCAGTGCAGCCAAGTGATTTATTGACTTGCATAACCAATCTTGCCTGGCGTCTCTCTGTAATTAAAACAGCGACATTCCCCGAGTCCATCACACGCAGTAAATTGTAAAGAACCATGTCAGGGCAACATTAACGCTGATGATTCTCATGGGTGACAGCCAAGTCCCTCCGAGTTGGGCTCATCTGCTGCCCACTGGTGAGGATGGGTGGTCAGGCAGGAGCTGGAGCTCAGGGAATGTCCTGGGAGGTGACAGGGACAAACTGGATACTTTGATCATGTCCAGCTGAGCCAGAGGAGGGGCATTTTCCCATGGGAATAAGTCTTTATCAGGTGGAGGTGTCTGATACCCTCTCGATTTATGGAGGGAGGTCACTGTGAGGAGAAGCTCAGTGATGCTTAGTCTGGACCAGAGGAGAGCCCAAAGCTGGGGCAGAAACTGAGAACTCTGAGAGAGCTGCTGGCTTCTTTCCAGGCCTTGGCAGGAGTCAAGGAATTTGCAGCCTTGGAGGCAGAAGGTGATGGTGACACAAGTGTTTGAAATGCCATGAGGAAATCTGCTGCTCCTGCCTGTGAAGAATGGGAAGGTCACGCTCTGTCCCCCATTCCCCTTCCCCTGCCCTAGCTCTCCCAGCAGCTCCCAGTGGCCCAAGGCATCAGATCATCCTGACCCACTGATAATTTCACTTTTATTACTGGAGCGTTTGTGAAAATCAGTTTCTTTTTTTCTCGAGTCAAATTTCAACAACCAAAACTCAGATATTCTTAAAAAAATGTAGTGGAAGATGTCAGCTTGTCGTTGAGAAAAGAACAACTGTCAAAACCCAAAGATTTTCTGCCAAAACCCACTGAAAAATGTTGGCTGAAAACTGCAGAGCACGAGAACCCAGTCCAAAAGAGTCAGTTTGGGTGTTGTCAGCCTTTTTTTGACAAAAATTCTAAATATTTTGAAGAAAGGGGCAGCTTCCAGGAATTTCCGTTTTCAGCAGCTCCATATTCTGTGAGTTCTGACCCAGAGTTCCTCACTGGGAGCCTCACTGGTGCCCCAGACCTGCTACAGCACTGACACCTGGGCCCACAGAAACCATGGGGGAGAAGATCCTTCATGGTTTCAGTGGAGCTCAGTGGCTCCCCGCTGCCCCAGGACCCTCCCTAGGAAGGGACAGGTCAGGTGGGGAATCAGAGAAAGGAGAGTGCCTTCAATCCTGCTTCCATTCCTGGCTTTTTTTTGGTATGACAATGCCCTGCCTGGGAAGGATGCTCAGAGCTGTACCCAGCATCAGCCGTGCCAGCCCCTCGCTCCCGGGCAGGGAGGAGAGGTCTGGGGGATGCCAAGGAATTCCTGCTGAGGAAATGGAACTCAGAGAGCAGCTGCCTGCAGTGAAATCATTAGCCCAAGGCAGTCAGCTCGGAGAGGGCTGGGGGTAAGGCAGGGAAAGGCCACGAGTTGCTGCAGGGCAGAGAAAACCATCTGGATGACACTTGACTCTCTCCCGAGGCTCTTATCCATGTGCTAGAGTGCTGTGATGCCATTAAAATCCCAGGAAAGGACTTAACACTCTCTGCCTTGGCTGCTTCACGCTGGGCTTGTGAGCTGTAGCAGCCTCTGTGGTGGCATCTCCGTGATGCCTGAAGAGGCCAACCTAGAAACAGAGACTGGACAGGAGGAAGGGAATAAAGGTGGATATTTATTTGAAAGGCCTTCAGAGGCACACCCTGGGCAGGCCAAAGGCTGCACCCAAGATGGACCCCGAGTCACGAGTTCTTCACACTTTTATAGCTTTGCTCCATTTGCATCTCAACCCAATTGCACCAATTAAACTTTAGCTAATGATGGAATTTGCCCTCAGCTTGCCCCCCTTCTCAAGATGCTGGGTTACACATTTTGGGCCTAGGCCGGGCTGGGTGTCCTTGGAGAGCAGCCTGGAGAGGCTTTGTTCTGTCTGTCTCAGCATGAGAGAGCAGCAGCTCACAGGCTGCAGGACACTGCAGAGTTACACACTGGGAATACAGAATTTTAAAAATATAAAATTTAAAACATAAGGCATCATTCATATCCAGCACGGAGCAGCCCCCTGCCATGGCACAGCCCCCACGGAGGGCTGTGGGTGTCCTGCTGCCGCCCCTGGCAGGAGCTGTCAACCCATTTCAGGTGTCCCCAGGGCTGCCTCAGCACCTCGGCTCCTCACCAGGGAATTAAGAAGCTGCCCCAGGACACAGGGTTTTAGTGCCCAAATGCCTCTGCAGTTTGAGGTCACTCCGGCTGGACACTCCCGCAGTTGCTGTCACTCCCCCTCTGCTCCTTCCAGCATTCCTGTCTCTCCTCTCCTCAGCACCGTGCTGCTGGTGTTCACGGAACATTTTCCCTTGGAACTTTTTCAAGCCAATATTTTCCTTTGCAGCTTCCTCAGCTCAGAGATCCAGGCTTGAGTGTTTGCTTTTCCCTTGGGGTTTGGTGTCAGATGTTCTCCAGGATAAGGGAAAGGGGGATGAAAAATTCAGGGTCTTTGGCCACTCACTCCGAATAATTTTAGAGGAAATCCTTTCTCCCGTTAGGCATGGGAATGGGATCAGAACCAAAGCACTTGGCTGCTTACCTAGAGGCTAGCCCAGCCTGGCCACAGCAGAGCCAGGTCTGGCTGTGGGCACAGGCAGAGCCACATCCCACAGCGCCGGGTCTGGCAGCCCTTGGAGCAGCTGAGAGACCATTTCATGCTCGGGTAGCCTGACAAACAGGAGTGATTTATAGCTCCTGGGTCTGGTTTTCATCACTGCCCCGGGGCAGTGTGTGGCGCTCCAGCCGTGGGATGACTCAGTGTAAGCCATGCTCAGAAACAGCTGGGGTTTCCTTCTTTAAATTAAAGGTGTAGCTGACGAACTGTGAGGTGAGGGGTAGGATCAGAACCTTGAAGGGGAGGGAAAGGTGTCAAACCCTGAAGGTTGCCCCACAGTGTCTGTCAGGAGCAGCACACGCGTCTGTGCCAGAGCAGAACAGCACAGATGCCACATGAGCTCTGGAGAGAAAGCACAGAGGTGTGAGAGCAGACAGAAATCATCACCAGTGGTTCTCCCGGCCGTGCTGTGCCAGCCGAGTGCGTGGCCACCGGTGGGGCGATCATCCTGGGGAGGAGGCTGGGGGCACACAGAGCCACATCGCAGCCCCCGGGCATGCAGGGTCGGAGGAAAGTGCCGCTAAAAGCCTGTCACCAGCCTGCCGGCTGTCACTCAGCCCTCAGCACTGCCACGGCTGTCACGGCGAGGGCACCGTGTCCAGGTGGGACATCACGAACCAGCCGCAGGAGCGCTCGGGCAGGAACAGCCGCGTGGCCAGCACGGACACGAGTGACCAGCTCGGGGGCAGAGCTGGCGGCTGCTTGCTGTATAATTGTATCTTCTTTGAGTTTTTGTGGCAAAGCTGATCTCTAAACTCTTCTATATTTCTGAAACTTGCTTCTATTTCTGGCATCCAAGAGCCTTTTTACCTTTTCCTGTGTTTCCCACAAGCTGGTGGCACCGCGGCTGTGCTGGAGCCCGTGTCAGGCACTGCCCCGTGTCAGGCACTGCCCGCACACCTCTGCCCTGCCCGTGCCACGCAGAGCTGTCCTGGCTGTCCCCAGCCCCTGAGCTGGCACCTGCTGCGAGGTGGCAGCGAGAGATGCTCCAGCAGCGCCTGATGACAGAGAACTGTTAAATAATCTGTCACCTCTTCCATGTCCCCGGTGTTGACGGCTTGTGTGGTGTGTGCACGACACGCACAGGGGGACTCCTGTCCGGGACCCGGCTGGAAAATGGAATCTGCAAGGGCTCAGCAGCCGGAGGGAAAGGTTTTTCTGTCTGGGAATTATCCCCTGCTGAGAAAGTAACATGGGCTCTTTGAGCGCAGCGAGCGTGTAACGATAGGAGAGCCTCTCCCGGGGTGTGAGGACGCGAATGGGGGGCTCTGGGGGCTGTGCAGCCCCTTCCCCAGCTCGCTGTCCTCGGGCAGAGCCTGCGGACGGAGCTTTCGCCTCCCTCCCATCGCAAGATGCGATTGCCACCTACAGTTCTGCTGGCACAGTGAGCTCCGGCAGCTCCCCGCCGGCCCGGCCGCGCACTCCTGCTCCAGTGCAGCAATTTGGGCAGCGTTCCGGCTCCTCCCAAAAGAACCCCCGTCTCCCGGACATGGGAATTTTCCTCCTGGATTCGGACATTTTCTTCCTGGCGCGATTCCCCGCTCCCGGCTCCGTACGCAGCGCCTGTGCTCCTCCTCCAGCCTGTGTACACTGCCTGACAGCACAGCCCCATCCCCATCTGTGATTACAAATTAGCAGCCTAATCCTAAATATCTTTTTTGCCTGGAGATGCTTGTCTGAATCTGATTTTTAATCCATCTTTACCAGCTGCTTCTGCTGCCGCCCGTTGCAATTTATTTCGCACGTGACTTACGCTGGATAAAAAAAATATCTGCCTAATTTTCTCCGATGTCAAACATCCTTTTAGCTGGAGATGGTGCTTTAAATGTTCTACAGTACAAGGGGAGCTCTGCCAGCACAGCGGTCTCTGCTTTTCCTCGGGATTTGTTGACTACAGAGAGGTCCTGCTCTAATCTTCTCCTCTCACACCCTGTTTCTTTCCCTAAGAACCACTAAGCTCCTTGAGTCTCCCGTATCATCTCTGTGATGGGCAGAGCTCCTTGCTGGCTCATCCCCTGTTCAATCCCATTGAAGTGCAGGGCAGCGCTCCGCATCCCAATCAGCACGGATTTTTTTTTTTTCCCCTTCAATAGCCTGGTTTATGCACGCTCTGGGGGAGAGAACCAGCCTCCTAAAGACTAAAATCCTTCCAAAAGGGATTCTAAGTATTTCAGATAAATCTTACTAATGGTAAATGTAGCTATTCACTCCCAGCTCTTCATACGAGGAATCTGACCCTTTTTTATGTTAATGCCGGCGCTCCCTGGATGCTGTCACGGTCCCGCTGCCTCTCCCGTTTCCTGCTGTCTGCCATCAGCCATCCCCTGAGCTGGAGCTCCCCAAGCCCCCAGCCCTGCCTTATACTGGGGAGGGGCGGCCCGATACAGTTCTCCTTTGCCTCCGGGAACTCTGGGGGCGGTGATTCCCGGGGGAAGCGGGGCTGTGACGGCCAGCCCAGGGCAGGAGGCACCAGCATCACCCTCTCCTGGGGCACAGGCTTTGTTTGACCCGCCGCGGGTCAATTCCAGCTCCAGGGGAGAGCAGGATGGAAGCAGCTCCTTTGGGAATAGCCGCTGGTTGGTTTCCTTGCTCTGCGTTTCTCTCGCCCAGCTGCGGTGGGTCCCCGGGCTTCCGGAGGCTGTGCCCAGAGTGTGTGTGCAGACTCTCACACGCCTCAGCCCCGGCAGCAAGAGAAAATCTCTGTGTGTACACGTGTCTCCTCAGAGCTGTTGTGCAGCGATATCCTGAGATCCAAGCTCAGAAATGAGCAAAAAAAATTACATCAGGGTCTTACTAAAGAAAGAAAAGAAGGGATGTAAGAAGCTTCTGAAAATATTCTGGAGGAATTTCTTGGCATTCCTCCCCTCCTGCCTGTCTGGGGCTCGTCAGCAGCTGACGAGCAGTAAAGGGATCGGGCACCTCTGTCAGGTGCTGGCAGGAGTGCTGGGCTCCTTCTCCCCCTGTCACTCAGCTCTGCCAGCCCGATGGAAGCTGCAAAGTGAAAATCTCCAAGCTGCTGCCTTCCCTCCCCTCCCCTCCCCTGTCGGTAAGCCCAGGGGAGCACCCGGACAGCAATTATCTCCTTTGCCTCGCTCTCTCTGGAGGCAGCTTTTGGCACTCTGAGCTCTCGCCCCAGGATGGTCCCAGAGGCACAGCCTCGTGCAGATTCGCCCCCAGAAAAGCCCAGGGACTCTACACGACTCACGGGTTTCTCGGGGGAACTTTTGGGGTACCAGACATTGAGGTTTCTGAGGAAATTCCGCCTCTCTCTGTAGTACGTGCATCCTTGCTCCTGCTGGAGCCGCGCACGCTGTGTGCAAATGCTGCCCTGGGAACGTGGACCGAGGCACTGCTGGGTCTGGACCCCAAATGAACAGAACCACCCCGTGCGAAGCAGCTGCAGGAGGCTCAGCACTGAGCCAGGTGTCTGCAGTTGAGTCCCTCAGAGCCAAGGGAGCCCTTGCAATCCCAGCCCCAGCCATCCCCCCGGGCTGGAGCAGCTCGCGCTGGAGCAGGGTTGCCTTCCCTGATTGCTAATTTAGATTTTCCTGCCGTCCCACACAGTGGAATCAGGGGAAATAAAATTACAGACTTATTCACTCTTTTTGTACAGCTGATGTGCTGATTACCTGTCAATCACAGAACTGCATTAACATCTGACAGTGTGTGCATAACAATTACCCCCATCAAATTAAGGAAACCTTTCACACTCAGAGACACAGAGAGGGAGGAAATTCAATCAGCGTAATTAGTTCAATCAGAAAAGATCTTCTTTTCATCAAGAAGGGGAAAAACGTACAGTGAGAGCAGGGTGGGAGCCAGGTATGGCTCCGGGATGAGAGGGTGGCTCACCCACCGCAGCCGTACCTGGCCCGGAGTGGCGGGGGTTGGATTCCCAGCCGTGGGTGACGAGGGTTTGCCACTCTCCATGTTTCTTCCCCACCCCAGTTCCTGCTCTCCTGGCTCCCAAAATCATTTTCTGTGGTTTCTGGATGAGCTCCTTCCCAAAGGTTCTGCCGCCCAAGCTTTCCTGCCCACCTACAGGGAGGCGAGGCAGGAGGGGGCGGGTTCCCACCACCCCTCCAGCCATCCCTCCCCTCTGCACCCCAAAACAGCAGCTGGAGGAGGGGGTGCAGGGATGGGGGATGGGGGGGCTGCCGGGGCTCTGTGGGACTGGAGCGGGGTTGACTTTGGTGGACGTGGCATGTGCTGGAGGGAGGTTTTGTTTTGTATTCCCCCTGGAGGGGAGAGAGGTTATTAATGCTAATTGCTAACTGCAAAAACAGGAGAGAGGAAGAAAAGGTCCATTAGCAATGGTGCAAAGGCAGCTGGACTGGTGCTGCTGAGCGATGGCACCCCCTGACCTTCCCGGCTGAGGTGGGGACACACGAGGTGCCAGGGCTGGGCAGGGCATCGCCACCACCTTCCCGCCAACTTCCTCCCACCTTCCCCCACAGAGCTCGGAGAAAACCCCACGGGGAAGGACAGGGCAGGGGAAGCCTGGAGTGCTGGATCCATCCCTTCTGCCATCTCCTCTGTTAACCCAGTGACTAAAGGTATCAGGTCACTGAGGCTGAGGATGGCTGAGCCTGAGGTCAGGCTTGAGGCGGTTTCACCCAGTGGTCTGAGAAATGTCATGCAGAGGAAGGAGAAGGGAAGGGATGTGGAGCTCCACGACGTCTCAGCACGGCCAGCAAAAGCCAGTGGAGTGACAAAAGGACACTGGCAGCAGTGCATGAGACAGGCACATGTGCCAAGTAACTCCTGAGCTTTTGTTGAGTTCATTATTTTGTAATTCAATTCAGGTTGAAAGGCAAAATTGTTCGTGCCTCAGCCAGCAGCTCTAGGGGAGCAAGATGGAGCAAGGGCAGGTGCTTGGAGAGGTTTTCTCCAGCATCAGCTGTGTGTTGTGGAGGTTTTACCCCAACAAGACCCCTGTGGTCTCATATGGCCAGGTCCTTCTGACACCCACCATGAGCTGTTTTGGGGTCACTGTCAGGGACAGCTGCCCTGAGAGCCCCTGGGTTGCTCTGGGCTTGGTACAGGAGCTGTTGTGCCTGGGCTTCCTGCTGTTTTAGGAATACTCCACTATTGGAGGTGAGATTTAAAGCACTTGGAGGTGGGATGGGATTTCCTGTCACTGGGGACATTCTTGAGGCAGAGAGGAGCTGTTGTGGAATGAGATAGAAAGGTCTCTCATGAGGGCACAAGAAGAGAGGGATGTGAAGCTGCGAGAGAGCAGG
Source organism: Pachycephala philippinensis (assembly GCA_013397055.1). Classification (NCBI taxonomy): domain Eukaryota; kingdom Metazoa; phylum Chordata; class Aves; order Passeriformes; genus Pachycephala; species Pachycephala philippinensis. Next base: position 109,028 of record VWZT01014314.1, on the reverse strand, counting down.
ATTGTAGCTGGTCCTCACTCTGAGTGATGCCTAAAGAGGCCAACCTAGAAACAGAGACTGGACAGGAGGAAGGGAATAAAGGTGGATATTTATTTGAAAGGCCTTCAGAGGCACACCCTGGGCAGGCCAAAGGCTGCACCCAAGATGGACCCCGAGTCACGAGTTCTTCACACTTTTATAGCTTTGCTCCATTTGCATCTCAACCCAATTTCACCAATTAAACTTTAGCTAATGATGGAATTTCCCCTCAGCTTGCCCCCCTTCTCAAGATGCTGGGTTACACATTTTGGGCCTAGGCCGGGCTGGGTGTCCTTGGAGAGCAGCCTGGAGAGGCTTTGTTCTGTCTGTCTCAGCATGAGAGAGCAGCAGCTCCCAGGCTCCAGGGCACTGCAGAGTTACACACTGGGAATGCAGGATTTGAAACATATAAAAGTTAAAATGTAAGGCATCATGAGCACTTGTACTGAAAGAGATTGTCAGGCAGGGACAGTGAGCAGAGAACAGGCTGCTGGAGATCCAGTAGAGAGGCTGTGGGATTCCTGATTCCTCCCAGGGGCAATGAACCTCTCTGGGACTGGTGACACAGAGCTGCTCCTGCCCGAGGCAGGCACGTGGCCCCTCTCCATGTGCGTTGCTGTAGTTTTGATGTGCTCATTATTAGTTTTCACATCCCAGCTCTGCACTCAGATCAAGCCCAGCTTTGCAGAACTGTGCTGGAGATGAAGGACCCAATCCCTATCCACCAGCAGATAAACATGGAGAGCAGGCAGGGAGGCACGAGAGGCACAGGTAGCCGTGGCCCGTGCCTGTGCCTCTTCTCTCTGAGCGCAGATGTACAAAGTCACGTTAATTTTCTTTTCCCAAAATATGGTCTATAAATGAATAAGCAAGTAAATAAACCTGTCCTCTCTCAGCAGCCTTCCTGCCATCTGCTTACCATTACCACCTGGCATCCACCCAGGAGTTTGTATCTCCCTTTCGCTCCAGAGGATCCAAAGCATTCTGCAAACTCGGGGCGGTGTTTGGCTCTCACTTGCATCTGTGTCTGTGCAGAACAACTCAGCGCTGACTTTGTCCTTTGAGAATTTGATATTAAAGTTATTTAATGCCCACAGAGCAGCTGGCGCCATGGTGGCCCAGGGTGGGCATTGAGTGTTGGGCTGTTGAGGGACCTCATCCAACTGCCCTGGTCTCTCACAGGGAATCTGTGCTGCAGGATTCACCTTCCAAAATAATCCACTTGCCCCACGCTGGGCACAGGGGATGGAGAGGGTGTGTTCTCCAGTTCTTTGTGCCCCAGGTCTGTGCAAGAATTTAACCCTACGTCCAGAGTCAGGCAAGCAGGAGCAGAGTGGGGAATTAGAAACAAATTGTGAACAGATGTTGGGCAAAATAATAAGGAATGTATGAGAGGCCCACCAGGAGAGATGGATGAGGCAAAACAAGCACAGGGCTCACTCTAGCAGCAGCTGCTGTCCTGGAGGGAGCAGTGTGGGGAGGAAGAACCAGCCTGGACAGAGAAAGTTGTGCTGTGCAGGTTCTGCTCCCTGGGGCTGTGCCTCTCAGCAGCTCCTGCTCTGCTCCGGTTGCGCAGCAACATCACATTAGGATGCAGGATTTCAGCATCTCGGCTCCCATGCTTCCACTTACCCTGTGAGCTGGGAAAATGGAGACAGGTTTCCCTCTCATTCCGCCTCATCTGTGGCTGCAGATGGAGGGAGGAGAGCGAAGTCTCTCAACAGGACAGCTCACAAAAGGGGCAAAAAATTCCTTGCATGGTGATAAAATCAGTGATTTGGTTCTCCTGCTTGGCTTGTGTCCATGACCCTGGTTGGAGTGAAAACTTTATTGCATGAACAGCTTGGGTGAGTCCCTCTTGTTTCTGTGTGAAAACTTAAAGCCCTTTTGCAGAGCAGGACGTAGGGGCCCCTTGGACGTGGGATGGGAAGAGACAAAATCCTTTTCAAATACCCCAAAGGGGAGTTTCTTTATTTACTCATAAGAGTAAAGATCAAAACGTATTTTTTGTCATTAGCACATTCTAAAATAGCTTGTAATGAGTGAGTCAGAGGAAATGCTGGGGAGAGAGTGGGGCCTGTCATTCAGCACATGAAAGGCTGGAAAAGCTCTTTGTCTGTTTTACAGATTAAAGTATAAAGATTGGAGATTACTACAGGCTGCAGATAATGGTGGAGCAGCTACAACCTTGGAGCAGTGGAAGGATGTGCTCTGGGCTGCTTCCCTTGTGGCTGGAACAATATTGGCAGAGGGGCCAAAGCCCTGACCCTCTCTGTCTGTCCTGGCTGCCATCCCCGCTCTGAAAACGCAATATTTTTTTTTCTAGGAAACACTTCTTTTAAGTGCTAATATTGATATTTAAGAGTGTTTCTTTTTAAAGGGCTCTTTAAGCAAAATGGAGGTTTATCTGCGATTCATCCCCACTTGCCAATCAGGCACAGAGGCCTCTGTGTGTACAAATCTGTGCACACCCAGCCATGGCTGTGGCTCTTGGAACTGGAAATCAGCCAATGCTGGGATGTAGTGATGCCTAAAGAGGCCAACCTAGAAACAGAGACTGGCCAGGAGCAAGGGAATAAAGGTGGATATTTATTTGAAAGGCCTTCAGAGGCACACCCTGGGCAGGCCAAAGGCTGCACCCAAGATGGACCCCGAGTCACGAGTTCTTCACACTTTTATAGCTTTGCTCCATTTGCATCTCAACCCAATTTCACCAATTCAACTTTAGCTAATGATGGAATTTCCCCTCAGCTTGCCCCCCTTCTCAAGATGCTGGGTTACACATTTTGGGCCTAGGCCGGGCTGGGTGTCCTTGGAGAGCAGCCTGGAGAGGCTTTGTTCTGTCTGTCTCAGCATGAGAGAGCAGCAGCTCCCAGGCTGCAGGACACTGCAGAGTTACACACTGGGAATGCAGGATTTGAAAAATATAAAAGCTAAAACGTAAGGCATCAGTAGCAACTGCTTGTCACACATGTTTGGTCGCCAGGTTGGTTAATTGCTGCACTAATGACACCCATGTCAGAGAAAGGCAGGCAAAAATTAAAAAAAAGCTTAACAAATTACAACAACAATAGATACAAACTCGGTCTGGACATTGCAGGATGGTTTTTAAAACCAGCCGCTGAATTACAGATGAGGAGACAGCACAAGGAACCTTGTTTCTAATTCTGTTCTCTATTTGAGCAGGTCTGGAAACTCAGTAATTTTGTGTCATAAAGAAACTCAGGGGCTCCTTTCCGGCAGAAAATGGGGCTTCATTTCCAGTGCTGTGGGTTGGGAAGGGACCAGGGATGGGACCAGGGAAAGGACATGCCCAGGGCCCTTCCCTGGGGCAGTGGGGCACGGGTGGCTCTCCCCAAGGTGGACAGTGGAACACCTCAGAAAGGACTGAGGTCACGGCGTGGTTGACAGTAAAAGGCTGGGGCTCCACATTTTGTGGGCTGGGCATGTGCAGGAGGTGAGGAGAGGCTCCTCTGCCCCCTCTCCACCCCTAAAGGGTTAATTTCCACATCCTCTGCAAGAGGAGCAGGAGCAGGAGGAGAATCAGGACCTGGCTCTCTCCACCTGCCACAGGAAGGTCGGGGCACTGATTCCTGGTGCTGCCGAGAGCATGGACAAAGCCGAACCCAGGTAATTTGATTAGAAATTAATTGGCCTACCTCAGAGCCTGAAAAATCCAACAGATTTGCTGCTGATAAAATTAAAATTAGAAACTGAATTGATTAGCCTGTGCCAGCAAAGGAACCAAAATGTCAGAGGCACCAGCTGCACATTTGCATTTGGTACTTAACAAAGTTCTCACCAAAGCGAGTGAGAGATGTTTGACATTTCCATGATTTCTGCAATTCTAATGTATGTTTTATTGATATTAATTTTAAAATGCAAAGGAGTTACGTAGTGAGGAATGACGGGAGGGAGTTTGGCCATTCCAGCTCTGTGTCTCATACAGAGTGTGATGTGTGGCTCCTGCTCTGTCGATGTTGGGAGGAATTGGTGTTGGACAGGGTGTGTGTCATTTTTATGCTTATGATGCTGGAAAAAAGAAAACTTGGGGAGTGTAAACCCTGGTGAAGTTTTAATTGGGAACAGTTATTTTGAAACATTTTCTTCTCTAATATATTTTACCTTGGGGACTTGTTATTGTGGGAAAATCCTATCACATTTATGCAAAGGTTTCTGCCAGAGTCTGTTGGGATATTTTAATTTCGGTTTCACAATGAGATATTCAGGAATACTGTGAATAAATTGGAATGATTTCACAATGGGAAATTATGAAAATTTTCACCAAAGGGGGAAATTTTTGGTTGCTTTTTAAACAAATGCTCCAAAAGTTAGTCTTCCCCTCCTCAAATCCAGGGGCATTTCCAGTGTGCTTTGTGAAACTGAGCCCATGATTGCTGGTATTCACCAGCTGCCCATTGCTGCCAGTGCCTGTCACTGCTGGTGCCTGTCACTGCCCACTGGCTTCCCCCCTCCCCTGCCCAGCTCTCTGCCATCCCTCACCATGCTTTGCTTCATTTCTGTCCCTGCAGACTAAAATTATAAATATGTCAGATGAAAAGCTCTGTTCTCTTAGAGCGAAGGTGAAGGAGAGCCTATAAATTTTGCAGCCTGTGTCTGAGGATCCAAAGGACAGCTGAAAATACCCTCTTAAAGAAAAATCCTTCCTGATTTATAAATATTAATTGCAAGTCAGTGGTAATGAGAGAGACGAGGAGCCTCTGGCTCTGATCTGTGATTGTTTGACTAATACAAGCAACAGTTTAAACACGACAGTTATTATTTGATATGACACTAAATTAGAAGTTTCACACTTGATATTAAAGGTTGGCTTATTGAGAGCGGGAGGAACGTGATTCTGCTGGTCAGGACGATGCTCAGCAGATCTGGAGATTAAATTAGTGCCACGTGGATGGGGAAGGAAGGTGCTGCCTGGGTGAGGTCCTCAGGCTGTCCCCAGGGACACCATGGGAAGCACGAGGCTGTGCCAGAGCACCCTTCTGCTCCAGGAATGGAACTGCCTCTAAAACTAATAAATAGGCACTTAAAATGTGGGAAAAATTGAATTCCCCCCAGGGGGGGAATGATGCCTTACGTTTTAGCTTTTATATTTTTCAAATCCTGCATTCCCAGTGTGTAACTCTGCAGTGTCCTGCAGCCTGGGAGCTGCTGCTCTCTCATGCTGAGACAGACAGAACAAAGCCTCTCCAGGCTGCTCTCCAAGGACACCCAGCCCGGCCTAGGCCCAAAATGTGTAACCCAGCATCTTGAGAAGGGGGGCAAGCTGAGGGCAAATTCCATCATTAGCTAAAGTTTAATTGGTGAAATTGGGCTGAGATGCAAATGGAGCAAAGCTATAAAAGTGTGAAGAACTCGTGACTCGGGGTCCATCTTGGGTGCAGCCTTTGGCCTGCCCAGGGTGTGCCTCTGAAGGCCTTTCAAATAAATATCCACCTTTATTCCCTTCCTCCTGTCCAGTCTCTGTTTCTAGGCTGGCCTCTTTGGGCATCATCTTCCTGCCAGCAGTGTTTCCTCAGGGACTGGGGGTCTGTGCAAGTGAAGCCTCAGGAGGGGGTGGATGAGCTGTAGCCGAGGGAAGGAGCAGGATCCTGGTTTTGTGTTTCCCCCCGGGAATTCCAGGCCTGGCAAAGGGCTCCTGCAGCAGCACAGCCACAACAAGGGGTCAGTTGTCCGAGCAGGCACCTGGTCAGCAGCTTACAGGGCGAAAATGTGCATTTCTAGAGGAGTGGGGAGTGGGCACGGAATCAGCAGTCATTTGGATGATCCAGGCAGAGCTGGAATTATCCTCTGGTACATTACCTGGGCATTATTCATATCCAGCTGTATCACAGGCTTTGGGGAATATGGGGCATTATTTCTTTTTTATGCTAATCATTAAATCAGCTGCTGTTTGTGAGGCGGGTTCAGGTGACAGGTGAGCTGGCAGCTTCCTGCAGTCACACCAACACCACCAACAGTACCAGTCCCAAAACCTGCCTGGGACTGAACAGAGTCCTGTGGATCCCTCGGGAACAGGGGTACAAAGAATAAGCTAAGGATAACCAGAAAAACCTCCCCTGGACTCCAGGACTTGCTCACATCCACTCGCAATTCAAAGCCCAAGCCAGAGCGACCCCGAGCAACTCTGACCATTTGAAGTCTGTGCTATAATGCTGCTAAAATTACCAAACCTCACAGTACTTAGGAAATAGCCATTATCAGAAGCCACTTTTATTGCCATGGAAACGGAAAGATAACAGAGCAAAGTCCGGCCACATCTCTCAGCTGAAGGTGGATGTGTGTGATGCTTGTGGATGCGCTGCTGCCCTGGGTGGGACTGCCAGGGGCCAGGAGCTCGAGGGGTTCATGTGTTCATGTATAAAAAAAAATAATATT
>VWZT01014314.1:79206-98465 GCA_013397055.1 Pachycephala philippinensis | reverse complement strand
GAGCTGGGTCGGCGTGGGGCCCCCCTCCGGACCGGGGTACGGTCTCCTGGTGAGGTTCTGATGTTCTGAACAAGTCCAGAAAAGAAGAAGAAGAAACCAAAGTCCCAGGAAAACAAAGTTTAACTCTCCATCTCTCTCCGAAGAAGCAGAGCCGAAAAAGCAAGGAGGGTGCTTCCTCTGCTCTGCTCCCCGCAGAAGCACACAGAGCTAGACAACAGTGTCCTTGGAGCACAGAACTGCTTTGGAAAAGTTCATCTGTTTTTTTTTTTTCTCTTGCACCCAAGTTTAAAGACACAGAAAGGCACAGGATTCATACCTGGGCGATACGGGATACACACCATAAAGTCACCCCAAGAGACAGGGGAGCCTAAGCTGGAGAGTGTGGCTGCTTTGGTGCAGGCATGGAGTACCCACTGCTGGAACCCTGCCTGCCCCAGGGATGCTCCTGGGGAGCACGTGGACGAGTAGGCTGCATGTCTGAGGGCAAAGGCAGATATTTCTGCTATAGGAATTTCCTCTGTCGAAGGCAGAGTGTCTCTGTGGCTGCCCTCAAGCCTGTTTCTGGGAGAATATCCACCTGGGATTGTGCTGAAGTGCAGGATGAAATGGCTATCCATCACTCCAGGCCTGCTCTGTCTGGAGCTCCTCTTCCTTGGAAAATTGAAGACAACAAGGTTTGACATCTCAGGCTATTGAATAAATAATAACCATCAAAATGTCAGCATTTAGGTTTTATTTAAATCTCCTCACCAACAACACTAACTTAAACTTTATGATGCACCATTACAGCCTCCGAGAGCGTTCCGCCTGCCAAACAATATGTTCCACGAAAACTGATATAATCTGCTTGTTATCTGCAGCACTGCCTTGTAGTGGGGCTTTATTGATTTTCTGCACAATCACAGTAAAAAGCCTTTTTTTTCCCCTCTGGTATCTTTTTATGATTCTGGAGGATTTGTTTCCGCTCATCTGTCATTTTTCACCCACTCATATCTTGGCTGGTTTATAATGGTAAAAACCCCACAACTCACTATTTATTTGCTGAACCACATTAACAAACAGAAGCTGGAGTGGAGATGAGGAGAACTCCCCGGAGCTGCATGGGCACACAGACAGACAGACAGACACCTCGCAGGGGGTGCCTGGGGCAGGAGCCAGGAGCTCACAGAAGCTCTGCCACCCTGGGAGATGTTGGTCACACAGGTGTTAGGGGCTGGGGGACACCGCAGTGAGGAGTGTGATGGGGAGGAAGGAGGAATCAGGCTCTGCTGACACGGGTCTGTCACTGATCTCTGCCTCAGAGGACAAGGCACAGCTCTCAGAGCCACCACTCTCAGGGACCAGGGAAGGGCCACAGTTCTCCCAGGGAGAAATGGGGGGATGAGGGTGATGCCTAAAGAGGCCAAGCTAGAAACAGAGACTGGACAGGAGTAAGGGAATAAAGGTGGATATTTATTTGAAAGGCCTTCAGAGGCACACCCTGGGCAGGCCAAAGGCTGCACCCAAGATGGACCCCGAGTCACGAGTTCTTCACACTTTTATAGCTTTGCTCCATTTGCATCTCAACCCAATTTCACCAATTAAACTTTAGCTAATGATGGAATTTCCCCTCAGCTTGCCCCCCTTCTCAAGATGCTGGGTTACACATTTTGGGCCTAGGCCGGGCTGGGTGTCCTTGGAGAGCAGCCTGGAGAGGCTTTGTTCTGTCTGTCTCAGCATGAGAGAGCAGCAGCTCCCAGGCTGCAGGACACTGCAGAGTTACACACTGGGAATACAGGACTTGAAACATATAAAAGCTAAAATGTAAGGCATCAAGGGGAGCTGGTAAGTGACACAGAGATGTCACAGCAGTGGCTCTGATTCGGCCATCCATGTCTGCAGCCATCCCTCCTGCCGGGTGAATGTCCCCCTGCTCAGGCTCACACCCTGCTCAGGGAGCTGATGCCCTGTCCTCACTCCATCTCCAGCAATAATCTAAAGTCAATTTTCTATAACAATTGAGACTGTTGCTTTTGATGAGTTCCTGTTTGCCTTTAATTTGTTACAAGATGATGAGACTTGGAGGAAATATTCAGCTGTCAGGAAAGTGCACTCTCAGACACTTAAATTTGTGAACTTTGATATCATCGACTGAGTCAATTTCCAGGGACTCTCTTCTAACTCCCGGCATTGTCAGTGCTGGGTTTTCTGCCTTTCTCACATTTACTCTGGCACCAGGCTGAATATTTTACATGAGGAAGCCTACCTGTGCCTGGGTGAGATTTAGATGCTTTGAAATGTCACCTGCCATATGTTGCCATGATTATTATGAATTACATTCAGATGAAGAGCAGTTTCTCCTGGGTCTGTAGTGCCAGACCTTTGCACTTCACAGGATGCCAAAGAGCCCCTCATCAAATGCCAGTAATAAATAAATCTCATCTCTGCCCAACCAAGCACTTGCTTCATTTTAAGCTTTTGAGTTGTTCCCCTTTGAACTGAGGCCTTGGATTTGCAAGGGCCATGGTAGGGCTCAGCAGGGACATTCATCCCCAGTGGCAGAAGGCTCCCTGCCTGGGGGGCTGGATAATGCCGGCAGAGCCATTACCTCAGCCCAAGGCAGTGGTGTAGGGCAATGCCAGACCCAAAACTGGGATGGTTTTCCTGCTCTTCCCCCACAATTTTGCTGCTTAAAGCAGGCAGGTCTACAAATGGGAAAAAAAAAAATCTCTTTGCATTTCTGAGAGCTATGAAATAATCACGTGGCGTTTCCCTTCATCACTACTAATCACAAGAACAAGCTCTCACAAGGAATTAGTTTGCACTAAACCTTCTGTAAATCCTCGAAGCCACAGATGAGAGATTGCAGAACTGGAGATTATGACTTTTAAGTTTAATTCATTACCTCAAATTAGCATCAAACTACCCAGCACTGAAGCAGAGCTGAGGGCACAGCCCCTGTCCTGAGCTGTGCTGCACAAACCCAGCGGCTCCGCTCGGGTGAGGCAGAGCAGATTTGAGAGCAAGGCTGGAGAGGAGCAGTTCGTGTTGGTGCGTGTTCCAAGCAGGGTCTTCTCTCTTGCTAGAAAAGATCATTGCATTATTAGGCAAAATAGATTTTAGCATTGATTTATGGTCCCCTTTGGAGACAGCTTTTGCTGTTCCGTTTAAGCTGAGCTAACAGCCTGGGCAGAGGAGCTGCGCCCCTGCAGCAGTGAGCCAGAGGTGAGGGAGGAGGAATCCTGCTCTTAGGGCTCCAGTGGGATGAGCTCCCATCTCCCACAAAAGGGGCAGCAGGCTCTGGGGGGGTGTTAGTGATATTTGTACCTGTTAAAGAAAAAGAAGTCTGAAGACAGGAGATGAGGGACCTGCTGCCGGGAATGGTGGCTCTGCTCCCCTGCTCCTGGGGAAAAATGTAGGGATAAATTGTTACAGCTCCAAGAGCAGTGGAAATTTCAGAAATAATTTCTGAAACTGATGACTGTGAAATTTCAATAATATTGCTGAGGGGTGCTGGAAGGACCTGGGCAGTGGGAAACCCAAAGCTGGGCCACCACATTCTCTGCAGGGGGGGCTGCACTTGATGCCTTACGTTTTAACTTCCATATTTTTCAAATCCTGTATTCCCAGTGTGTAACTCTGCAGTGTCCTGCAGCCTGGGAGCTGCTGCTCTCTCATGCTGAGACAGACAGAACAAAGCCTCTCCAGGCTGCTCTCCAAGGACACCCAGCCCGGCCTAGGCCCAAAATGTGTAACCCAGCATCTTGAGAAGGGGGGCAAGCTGAGGGGAAATTCCATCATTAGCTGAAGTTTAATTGGTGCAATTGGGTTGAGATGCAAATGGAGCAAAGCTATAAAAGTGTGAAGAACTCGTGACTCGGGGTCCATCTTGGGTGCAGCCTTTGGCCTGCCCAGGGTGTGCCTCTGAAGGCCTTTCAAATAAATATCCACCTTTATTCCCTTCCTCCTGTCCAGTCTCTGTTTCTAGGTTGGCCTCTTTAGGCATCACACTCATGAGAGTAAGGGAAGAGGGAGAGCTGAGCCCCCCTGGTCCTGCCAGGAGCAGCACGGTCCCACTGGCCCTTCTCAGGGGGTGAGAGGGGAGAATGCAGAGGACAGCTCTGGCTCCAGAATCCTGGGAACACGTCCCAGAGTGCACCTGCCCCTCCGCGTGCCAAGAGCCATCTGTGGAGGCAGCTCATCGCTCAACACACAATCCAGGTTCATTTATATGTGCACAACAGAGGGAAATGGCTCTGCTGCTGGGATCAATCTTTCAGTCTAATGCCTCTCACTCCATTGTAACTGTATTTCATAACCTGCCCGAGGATTTTCAGGTTTTTCACTTGACGGAACAAGAGCTGCGGAGGGAAGGACGTGAGGATAAAGAGCTCTCTGGTTTCCATTCAATGCAGAATGACCTGGGCAGGGAAGGAAAACTCATGAGCTATGATGATACACAGCTTATGTCTGTGCTGCACTCATGATGCTCTGGGTTATGGCTTTGTGGGGTTTTAAAGCAGGGGTCACCACCTACTTGAGCATCTTCTGCTACTCACGAAATGCTCCTGCCAGCACGTGGCTGTGCCTTGGCCTCTGTGTGAGGGGAGCAGGGCTGGCCAGGCACAGCCAGAACCCCTTTGCCAGCCCAAAGGGGATTTGGCAATGGCAGAGGGGGACCGTGAGGGCGCAGGGGGGCTGGGTGAGGGTCCCTGCAGACCTCATTCCCTGAGAGGCTTTTCCAAGGCTTTTCCTGCCTGCCTGGCAGCCACTGCAGACAGGGAGGCAGCCACAGCACTGCTCATTCCCGAGTGCTCACTCAGCCTGAACCAAAGGCTGCGGCAGTGTGGGGATGGCCCAGTCCTTCCTCTGTGCCTTCAATCAGGTGATGCTCCAGTGAGCCAGAAACTGAACTGCAAAAGCCATTAGATCCAGCAACAGCACGACCAGGCTCATGCTCAAAACCACAGACAGAGCTGTCTCCCCAGACCGACCCACCACTTCTCCTCCCAATCTTGTTTTCATCCATTTTTCATCACCCTGGCAGTGCTGGGCTGCAGCTGCATGGCTGGGTCCCAGGAGCAGGGCTGGGGTGGGCTTTTCCATCTTGGTTTTGGAGCAGACTGACACTGGGGAGGGCATGACCTTGAGCCCTGGGCACAAGCCAGCAGGGATGCATCCACACAGGCTGCTGGACCCTGTCCTGAGGCCAGGGGGGACCAAGGGCTGCTCCCCAAGTGCCACCTCGTCCCCAAGTGCCACCTCGTCCCCAGAGCTTGCTCCCACGGCAGCAAATACCCCGTGCCCCACACCTGCCTGCACGAGGCACACGTCCTCATGGCAGCAGCACCATAACAGTCCATTAATTATGCCATTTAATTAGATGACAAATATTCATATTTCGGTAATGACTCCGCTCGTGCTGCATTTAGCTCCTCGCTCTGCAGTGACGCAGCCTCCACCCGTTCGCTCACTCCTAATGAACAACCACTTAGAATTTTAAAAAGTGGAGAATATCTTTCTGAGTTAATTAGCTTGAAATTAGCTTAATCACAGCTCATTTAAACTTATCTAAACAACAGCATGAGGAACTCTAGGAAAACTTGGGCTCAGCCTTACTCAGCTTTCCACCCAGCGAGCCGGCCAGCTGGGGGTTTTACGCCTCTGTATCAGACTGATTTGAATATTAATTGTGTGTGACCTGTTGCATTCAGCTCGTGCACATCCAGCCCACAACTACTTTATTTGCCTGCTCTACCTCCTGCAATAGCTGTCAGGAATAATGAATAAACCCCAAATTTGATTCTGAACAGAGAAACGTCATGCTGGAACGAGTTTATTATTTCATGTGCTTTTCAGGGTTCCTGAACACGATGTTAAGATCTGATCAATTGAACATCTGGATTTCCTGGAGGCTGAGGCAGGATCATGCAATATTTACATCAATATCCTGAGATCAAAGAAGGATGCAAGTCTTCAGAAAAACCTCCACACAGAGGGATAAAATGGAGTGCAGGAAACCACAGCTGAAATCCAAGTCCAGCCCCGTACTGTCCAGACAGAACCCGACAGAGAAGGACACAAGGAGGTCCCTCACTGCCACAGGGAACTGCTGAGACTTGGGTGCCATCAGAAGGAAGGGATCCATGTGATCCCGGGATCCATTTGGCCCAGTGCAGACAGTGACACCACACCTCAGGAGTTTCTTCTCGTATGCTCCCACCCAAACAGACATATTTTTAACCTGCTCTTACCTTCAACTTCAAAGAGGAAGGCAGACACTTAATGATGAATTTCAGCTTCGAGAGTAAGTTCCACAGAACATTACTCCTGCGACAGGCTGGGAGCTGCCTGGTACAGGAGACGCTAATGGGAGTGCCAGCCCTGCTGCTACTAAAAATATGGAGGAGAGTGGAGAAGGGTGAAGGCAAAAACCCTAAGAGACATCATTGGTAAGACACATCCTCGAACTGATGCTATATGGCTGTAAACCCCTGGCCTGGTCAGGGTCCAAGAACAGCACAGCACAAACCCTAACCTTAACCCTAACCCTAACCCTAGCCCTAACCCTAACTCTAAACCTAACTCTGACCATAAGCCTAGCCCTAACGCTAACCCTAAACCTAGCCCTAGCCCTAACCATAGCCCTAGCCCTAACCCTAAACCTAACCCTAGCCCTAACCCTAACCCTAAACCTAGCCCTAACCCTAACCCTAAACCTAGCCCTAACCATAACCCTAAACCTAGCCCTAGCCTTAACCATAGCCCTAGCCCTAACCCTAGCCCTAGCCCTAACCCTAACCCTAGCCCTAACCATAACCATAACCCTAACCCTAACTGTGTCCCAGGCACAGAGGGGAGCGTGGACAGGCTGGGCTGGGCTGGGCTGATGCAGTTACCTCTGAGCAGAGAGGTCTGGGCTCTGCAGGTTGTTCCTGAGCACACGCCAAGCTGTGCCACAGCCCACTGCCCATCTGCTCGCTGCAGGGATGGAGAAACGCCCATCCATCCCCAGTGCAGAGCAGCTGCTGGTGGAATCAGGGGGGGAACCCTGTTTCAGTTCCATTACACCAGGCTGAGGCACGTTCAGCCAAGGATGAGGAGCAGCTCACCCCGATGTGTTCTGCTGAGGATGAGGAGCAGCTCACCCCGATGTGTTCTGCCGAGGATGAGGAGCAGCTCACCCCGATATGTTCTGCCGAGGATGAGGAGCAGCTCACCCCGATGCGTTCTGCTGAGGATGAGGAGCAGCTCACCCCGCTATGTTCTGCTGGGGATGAGGAGCAGCTCACCCCGATGTGTTCTGCCGAGGATGAGGAGCAGCTCAACCCAGCATGTTCTGCTGGGGATGACAGGCAACTCACCCCGGTACCTCTCTAATTGCAGGTTTGCTGCCTGAGTGGATTATTTTCACTGTGTCAGTACTTCCCAGAAGGAGCTCCCTTCAGGAACACTCTTATTTCCCATATCATGGAAAATGTAAGTAGTATTTAGGGCCTGTTTCACCACTCTGGTATTTGTGCCACTCTCATTAGCTGTGTGAGGCAGCGCTGTGCTGCACCACGAGTGGAGCAACTCCTGTGTTTTTAAATCAGACACAATATCAAAATACTTCAGGGCTCCTTCAGCAGAGAAACAAACACCCTCTGCCCACTGCAGTGATACCTGGTCCCTCTGGCTTAGTCATTTACTCTGCAGTTAGCAACAAGGTGAATTTTAATTCCAGACCATTTTTTCACTCCTGCTGCTCCTTGTGTGTGTTGTGTCTAATAACAATGCGAGCCATATGGTGCCTCCAGCGCTGGGACTGCAGCCATGGGGTAACAGATGCAAAATGGCCCAAGATAATAGATGGAAAAGTTTGTCTTCTCACTTTTGAGGAGTTTGAAGAGCTACCAAAAACAGCAATGTGAAATATTCAGCAAATTAAACATGGCTGGAGTACACAAAGTCCAACCCAGATGGAAATTAGTTCTTCTGGGGACCCTTTCTAGGACACTTTGGAGGCACAACTCCAGAACCATGTCTGCAGGATGCGCTGCTTGAGAGCTGCTAGAATGTCTCCTTCACCAATCCTTTTGGGAACTACCCAAAAAACATCCATCAGAGCCGACTGGGCAGGGCCTGGAGCAGGGAGAGGGGTGAGATGGCACCCTGAGGTCTTTCCCTTGCCTGAGTTTGAAACTCCCAGACTCTTTTCCTACCCAGATGCTGGCCTTGCTGACAACACACAACTGAGCTCTGCAGAGCTTACCCAGACAGGCAGGTCCCATTGTCCAAGAATTTCCAAACTCATTGGCACAAAATAATTGAAGCAAAATGAAAATTAGATCCTAAGGGGTAACTTTTACAGCTCCTGCAAAGAGCAGACCTGGTAGAGGACAAGTCAAAGCAGCTCCCAACCCATGTCAATACTGGACTGAGACTCCACTAGGGCCTGGCTTTGCTGCCAGCTCTTCCCAGCCCCTCAGCCACTCTGACACAGGGAAAGGAGCAGACTGGAAGGCAGGAGTGGATTGAACAGCAAAGGAAGCTCCTGAGGATGGTGTGTTTGAGTTCATTGCTCTCAGTGCATGGCCTGAGTGGTGAGGAGCTGCTATTGCTCATTAGCAAGGCATTAAAACACGACTTACAAATGACTGTGGAGTTCCACAAATGCCACCGCCCCATCAAACAGTTACTCAGTTATTGATTTGCATTAAACAAGTAGATAAATACTTAATCTGAGTAGGAGCAGCACTCTCATCATAAAGTGAATTAGTGCCTAAAATGTCTCTGGCTCATTAGCAGACTCAGAGCTGTGTCACTGCTCCCAGGTCTGCAGCCAGAGCTGTTCATTGCCCACAGCCCCCCAGAGCCCATGGCTGAGCCCCCCAGGCTGCAGGACACAGCAGGGTGGCAGCAGAGCCACAACAGAGGATCCATGGGTACCAGGAGCAGCTTGGGGGGACACAGCCTGCTCCCACTGATGGCAGAACCTCCCAGCCTGCCTTCCCTCAGCACCCCGGCCCTGGGGCAGAAATTACCTATAATGAAGTGTGGGATGCCAGTGTAAGGGAACAGCCAGAATCTGTGTTCCTGCAGCTCCTCCAGCAGCCCAGGCTGTCCTGGGGGGCTGTGCTGGGGCACAGGGGCCATCCCACTCCCCACCAGGAGCTCTGCAGAGGGGAGCACTGATCTGCTCCCATGTTCCCTTCTCCCCGTGGGTCACATCCCTCTGTGGCACCGGGGCTGGCTCCAGGCTGCTGGCGGAGGCAGTGCAGTATCAGGACTGGCAGAAAGGCCACAGATGGAGGCAGGAGAATTGTAAATAGTTTTAAAAGGTAATTAAGACTTCGGACAACTTTCTTATTACAGGTGGGAACTAATACTGATAACGATCTTCCTGAGCTATTCTCCTGTGGAAGGATTTGCTGCAGGAAAGCAACTGAGCAGCATATTAAAAAAAATCCATTCTCATCATCCCTTTTCACATCCCATCTTGCTTCCCAGGGCACCTCCTCTCCTCCCGTCACCTATCAACAAACAAACAGTTTGGCTCTAATTGCAAAGGACACGCTTTAAAGTTGGGAGCTGCGAGCCCAGCGAGATGGATGGGCGGGATGGGATGTTCTCCACACTGACACCATGTCCCAGCACGGGGCGGGAACAGTCTGGGCTGATTTACTTTAGATTTGAGCTGGGAGTAAATTGGAAGACATGAATCATCTTGACGCAGACGCTGCGGAGATGGATTACCTGGTTTGGCAGCTTGCTCCTCTCTTTCCACAGCCATGCTTTCCTCCTTTCAGTGAAGTTTCATTTCCCGGACACAGAAGCTTCCTGCTCCATGCCCATGCCCCAGGGAGCCCTATGCCGCTCTCCAGGTGCTCCCATGGCCAGGCTGAACCAGAGCCACTGGGTGATTCCTGCTGGTTGGAAGCTGGTGCTGCCCTCCAGACCCAGGCCTTGGGCTCCTTCCTTTCATCAGCCACAAATCGTGTTGGGCTGAAATAGTGCCACATTAGCTCTATCTCCCACGTAAGTGAGTGCAAAATGCACAATCTCTTTCTGCCCAGGCTGTTACGGGTGTTCAGCGCATCCCTTCCCAACTTTTTTCCCCCAAGAATTGCATCTTCTTTTAAGACACCTAGCTGAGCAGCCACGTGCAAGGGCTGGATGGCTGCTGCCTCTCAGTGGCAAGTGACTTTTGTCTTCTCCATCAGTTGCTCTGTGGAAACCAGAGCTGGAAGCACAGGGAATAATGCTGCTCCACATTTCATTCGCCAGGCAGACGGATTCTCTCACTGTGATCTCTGTGGCTCCAGCAAAAGGCAGCACACCAAAGAGAAATCTTGACTCACTTGTGTGATGGGGCAGGATTCAGCCTTGCTCGAGTCCAGCAGGCCTAAATTCCCGGTCAAATAAGGTCCAGACACTTTCTCACCCTAAAGAATTCAGCACTTCACACCACAAATTATCAGCTAAACAGGCAAATAAGCCCCAGCCCCATTTTGCAGTGATTGCAGCAATCAGCCCAGCTCTGGTTGGCTCCCAGGGACTGTAAATCCTGAACTCTGCAGGCACAGCCCCAGTTGATGGTTGATAGCAAGTGATTAGCCTTAATTCCACTCTTCCTCTCTTTTCAGATGGTTCATCTGGAGCCCCCACGGTGTTCCTCTGATCACGGCCCTGCGCAGGAGCAGAGCCATGCGTGGGAGGCAGAGGCTGCCTCTGCTCCTGCTCAGCCACCTCCAGCCTCCCCTTCTTGGTTTCCTTCCTGTCTCCAGCTTAACTCCTGCTGGAACTGATTTTTTCCTTGGTGGGAGGGGATTTGGAAGCATAGGGAAATCTGGGGCTGGAAGCAGCCCTCTCCTGAAGGGTCGTTAGAGGAGCCCTGCACCCGACACAAGCTGCTGCTCTGGGGCAGGTACATTTTGGGAGCCAACCTCTCCTGCCACTCACAGCATCCAAGCCCTGCCTTGGGACAATCCCCAGCTCTCCCCTGAAGCTGGTGTTCCCAAACGATGCCATTCCCCAATGTTTCCACCTGCCCTGTGGGGCTCTGGAGCCTATCTGAAGATGAGTTAAGAACCAGGTTGTCTGCATTTATTTTTAAGAGATGGTGGATTTTTGATCACAGCCTTGCTCCCTCCCTCTTCTCCATCCCCTTCTCCAACTTTCTTTGAACAAATCATTCCATTTGCAGAATCCCGTTGTTTAATTTTGCCAATTGCTGAGTCTCAACCTCCCGTTAATTGGTTTTGCCCGTCTTTGTGCATTCCGTTAAATGAGAAAATGCCACACATAAAATTTTAATTTTGAAAGCCGCCTTGTTTGTTTTATATTGAAATTACCCACGCCACGCCGGCCTGCAGAAACAGACGCTTTCTTATTTCATTAAAAACTCTTTGTGATGATAAAAAGCAGCAGAAACGAGATAAAAAGTGGTGTTTCCTTAAAGGCACATGAAAGCGAGAGAGATAAATCCCATGTATTGTAGGGATCAAACCCAGCGCGAGGCTGCGAAGTGGCGATACCAGCGAGGAGGCTGTGCCGGCGCAGCGCAGCAATAGCTCCTCTCCCAGGATGCTGCAGGCTCTGCCTGGCCTGGCCTCTGTCACCCTCCAGTGCTTCTGTCCCCTCTGTCACCCGCCAGTCCTTCTGCCCCCTCTGTCACCCACCACTGCTTTTCTCTGGGTATCTGCAGTGAAGCACGCAGGAGCCCTCCAGCTGTGTGCACGCCCAGCCCTGCGTGTCCCCAGAGCTGCTGATGGCGGCACAGTGAAACCATCAGCGCTCCAAACAACAAGGGCAGAGGGGCCGTTCGCTGTCTGGCAGGTGGGTATGGGGAAGGGAACCAGCTCCTTCCTCTCCAGCCCTCATCCATCCCCTGCGAGCACACACAGGGGATGTGACCGGCTTCTTGGGAGGGACTCTCAGAAGCACCAAAGTCCTCAGCAGCTTCAACCACCCTCCAACAGCTGCTGGTCACAGCAAAGCAAACTTGTTGTCACCACTCTGCTGTCCCTTGCTCTGGAGCAGATGTGACCACTGAGCACAAAGGGAGCTGAGGCCAGTGGAAGCTCCTGTGCACGAGGCAGTGTTTGCTGATCCCTTGAGTGTTCAGTGATCCCATATTTATTCTGCCTAATGGGATCTGTAAATCAGCACAAATGAAGGACAAACTTCCAGCTTCAGACTTGATTGCTTCACTTCCCTTAACATCAACGTGAGTTTTTTCTACTTGATTTTCAATGTTCTTCAGCAGTTGCTGAATTGCTATTCAGCTTTGCACAATTTTTCCACCCACTGCCGTTTTAAAGGTCATTTAATTATTATTACAGAGAATTACAAAAAGATAGAGAAATTTTTAAATGCCTTAAGCTGCAACAGGTTATTGGCATGGATTTTTTATAGTCATGTTAAATGGATCAGTATTTAGTGCTCAGGAGTCTTTCATCCCACTCTCACCCGATGATGCTCAGAGCACGGAGCCAGCCCAGCAGCACTGCAATGGGAGGTGCTCAACTGCTCCCTTTGGGAACAGTCAAAGACATTTCTTTGGAAATTTCAGACCCCCAATCCCCACAGCATTCCTCTCCTGGAAGCTCTGGGCAGTTCTGCAGACCCTCATGCAGGACCATGGGGATTGCAGCTGTGCTGGAGCAGCCCGAAGAGTGTGATAACAGCAAACCCCAGAAACTGAGGCTGCTGGCAAGGCACGGCACCTCCTGAGTAGTCAGAACAAGCTGCTGGGTCACTGCTGTTCATGGTTCTTAAGTAACTGTTGCATGCACGGGTTTTTCCCTTAATTTCATCAGCACATTAATGAGTGTCTGTTAAAGCAAACCTCAATGGGAACCAAAAGCCAGCATCCTGTTTTCACGAAAATATGTTTTCTACCAAAATGCAACTATTACTGGTAAATGGGGAACTTTCCGCCTTCACAGGAACACTGCATGGAGCGGGGAGGAGAAGAAGGATGTGCTGCTCTTCCAGGTTTGCAAAGAGGCAGGATCGCCAACAGGGACAGGGGTGAGGCACACCAGATTCACCTCCTGCTCCGAGCAATTGGAATTTGCTGGTAGTTACTGTAGAGAGAATTTAAGATCATAAACCAAAGGACAAGTTTCCATTTTTGCACATCAGATTGGACAGACAAGCCCAGCAAAGAACATGCATTTACCAGGAAGTGGCATTAACCAGCCTTGGCCTCTCATTCACCTGCTCTCTGCATCACATCATCCTTCTCATCCCAAATGCTCGTTCCATAAAGCTGGGACAATCAATCGGAACATTTAGACTAAACTGTAAAGCCTTGCTTAGGCCTCTAGGTGGAAGGCTGAGAAAGCGAATCTGATTCTTAGGAAAGGGGTAGTTGTCCCAAAGAGCAAAACAAAAGTGCAATCACTTCTTTGCCCCCTTTCCTTGATGTCAGCTGTGAATCAGGTGTGTGGGCTTGGGAGGATGTTAAGACTGGCGAGTCTTAACTGGAACTGTCTGACAAACAGACCTCAGATCCCACATACTGAATATTGTGTCTCTTGAGCCTCCGCTCCAGAAGCTGTTTTGCAATAAATGCATCACTCCCGCACACGGTTGTGTAAAAGTGGAAAGACAGGCTGGGGCCGGGCTGGGCTCTCCCACCGTGGCACAGCAGCAGGACCGGGATTGGGGCTGGGGGTGGCAGTGGCCCAAGCCACCAGACACAGCATCCTGAGCACGGTGCTGTGCCAGGGGAGCTCGCCGTGCCCCGGACACCACGCAAACCCTCATCCCCCCAGCAGCAGGCAGAGCCTGGCGCTGCTCTAGCCCCACACCAGCACGACACGCCCCGCGCCGGGGAAATCCCCAGCCGAAGGGAGCGAAAGCACGGTCTTGCCTCACTTCGCTGGGTCGTTCCCACAGCAGTGCGAGCGCAGGGAGAGGCCGGTCCTGTTCGCTCGGCCGCACCGTGAGCGTTGCACAAGCGAGGGATGCGAACGCGGCTCCCCGCTCCGGAACCGCACAGCTCAGCCCTTATCCGCGCTCCTGGCTGTGCCGGGCATTGCCAACGACCTTTCCCCTGCTCCGTGGGCCAGCTAAGGGAAGTTAACACCTTCTCCAGGTGTAGCCTGAGCAGGTAGGAACCACCTCCTGGTCGCTGCCTGCCAGCAGGCTGACACCTCCTGAGTCAGATCAGATGGGCTGCCGGCGCTGACATCACGGGAGCGGCGATGGGAGCCGCGGCTGTTTGTGTCGGTGCCCCGCTGACACACATCCGTCCCGTGGGAGGCCCGGGGCGGCCGCCGCTGCCCCACATTGCGCAGGCCCCCATGGAGACACGGCCCCCACGGTGACACGGCCACTATGGAGACACAGCCCCTATGGAGACACAGCCCCCACGGTGACACGGCCCCTATGGAGACACGGTCCCCACGGTGACACGGCCCCCATGGACACACAGCCCCGTGTCTGGGCTCCGCGCTGACCCCACCGACCCGGCCCGCACAACGACGAAACTAATTCCTGACAGGCAATGTGTGATCAGAGCCAGGAGCTCTCGTTCCTAACAAAAGCATTGGGGAAACCCAGCCTGTTTGTCCCGAGAGGTTCACGATGAGCCCGCTTAGCAGAGAAGGTCCCAAAGTTGTCCACTTTGGGTTTGGGACTTCATCCTTTGAGACACATCCTTCATGGGTGCCCAGAGCAGACACTCCTGCTCTGCTTTCAGTTCCGTAGAACAAAAACCACTTCCCAGATGGATGTGACTTCTTAGGAGGTATTTGCTTAGCAGTAGGCATAAATCTTCTGCTCTTCACATTGCTCTGGGTGGGATAAAATATTCTGTGACTGTCTATTTAAACATCTTATGTTAATACCATGAAGTGTTTGTTCAACTTCTATTATTCTTTCAGTTCTGAAGTAGCAAATGCTCCCAGGCATGTCAGAGAACAGCAAATCCAGAGCTGCAGACACTGCATCCAAACTAAACTGGGGCTGAGCAGGCAGGGATATTTCTGGATAAGAGGACCACTGACATTTTCCGGCAGAGAGGCCGCAGCTGGGAAGAGCTTAGCAAAACAGTAAATGCTGCTGTCACAGGCGCTTGCGCAATTGCTCCGTTTTCCTCAGCATTATTTATTACTTGAATTTGTTGCTTCTCTCTGCTCTTGACCTAGCTGCTGGAAACCTGAGGTTGCCTGGTGAGCTAGGAGTGCTGCTTCAGAACAGAGAGGGTGCTGGTGGAGTGAGGATGCTCTGGGTACTGCTGCTAGACGTGATGCTGGGACGAGGTGATCACAGAGGGGAGGAATCATCAGATATTGAATCCCTGATGCATCCTGGGCAGGGACAATGGGACTGTTCCCCCTGGCTTTGGTGCAGGGGTATGGAGGAACTGCTTTCCCAGGCTCAGCTGAGACCCTGCACAGCCCTGGCAACAGCCGAGGTGATGGTGAGGCTTCTGCTTCTTCTCTCCCTTCAGCCCTCAACGACAACCAATTTACAGCCCAAAAGCCCCTCGAAGGATGGCTCTTTGCCTTGACGAAAGTGCATGAGAAAAAAATTCTCAGGGTGTGCCCAGTCCATCTGTCATTGAGGAAATAAGCTTGTCCCATAACTTAATGCCATCAATCACTAAGACCAAAGGCAGAGATCAAGGCTGCTTACTCGGAGGAGTACCTAAGGCCGTGTCTAGTCAGGCACACAGTGACAGCCAAATAAATTTCCTTGGTATGGTCCCATGGGAGCATGCGCTCTCCTCCAGAGCTCAGAAACAAGCCTGCTCTGCAAGGAGCCCTTGGGCTACTCACAGAGTAGTTACTCTGCAGACTGCTTATGAGGATCTCCTTAAAAGCCATGGAATAAGTTCAAAATAGAATGTTTCAGAGAAAAATCCATCTCCTTGTCTGCAGCTGCACAGGAATCCCATACTCATGGGTGCAGGCAGCACTGGGAGGACCTCAAGCAGTGTGACAAGGACTGCAGGTATACAGGCTCCAAACATGAGTTCTGCACATCCTTGATAAGCTTCTCCTCTAGTCTTCCCTTGCTACATTTTCCTTTTTTCTGAAAAGACCTAAGCTCCATTTCTCCTCTGGAATCACTACAGCACCGGGGTCTGGAGGCCAGGAGATCTTGCCCAACATACGAGTGGGAGTAACCTTCCCTCAGTGCCTCCACTGGGCACGTGTCCAAACCAGGGCTTTGCTCAGCTGGTGGGCATTCACTACAATGGTGCTGCCATCAGAGACTTCTTTATCAAGGCCAGCCAGAGCAGCAGATGGTCTCTCAGGTAACATCTCCATGAACCTCAGTGGCAGCACTGGAAAAACAAACTACCGTGAGGGGATGTTGCTCAGCTTTTCTTCCAGCATTACTGCTCAGCTTTCCTCATGAGGCATGGTGACCCTCTTCCAAAGAAGGGGTATAAATCATCATTTGTTTTTCCTTTAATTCCAGAATGTTCTGAGTCCTCTGTAATAAATTATACTGCTCACTGTAAAAGAAAATCCAGAGGCAGCTCTGCGAGCATCTTGAGTCCCTGAGTTGCAGGTGATAGGAGAATTCAGTTCATCACCAGAAGCACATGTGGGTGAGTGCAGTGAGATGAGCCATCAGGTCACTCCACAGATGAGCGAGGCATTTAGGACACCAAAGCTGTCAGAAACACATGGATCCCAAGGCAGCCAGTCCCAGCCCTATCAGCTCCCAGAGAAGCTGAGGAATGAGCTCAGCTTGGAGCAGGTACCTTAGTCGGTACCTCATTGCTCAGTGTTTGTCTACACAGGATGCTTAAGAAAATTAAATTGAATTAACTAAATCTAAAGTAGAACATTAAAATTCTGCATTAAATTCTCATTCAGAATTAAAGTGGCCTTAATTCAGTTTAATTTACTCCCAAATGCTACTAAATAAGGCCATTTAAATTGTATTTAATTAACATAATGGTCCCACATAGGCTTTTATGAATGAGGCTTAATTAGCCCTTTTTTTAGAAGTGAGTTAACTGCCTTGAGCTTCCATAGGTAGGCAGCCAGGTCCAGGGCCACTTTGCTGACAGGGCTCCTGGTTGAGGCTGGTTAGCAGGAGTTGCAAAGTGCTGGCATCTCTTCCCAAAGAACTGGCACGAGGCCAGCTTCTTCCCCACCAGCAGATAATAGGATCCTTGAATATCACCTATTTTGACTGTGTTAAATGTATGAGTGGGAGATGAAAGGCTCTGCCAGGGGACAAGCTCTTCTTTTAAAATCTGGGAGATGGGGGTGGTAATCCCTAGAAAATGTGACATCAGGATTCTATGAGACTTGTTCATGAACAAGGAACCAGGCTGGAGGAAAGCTTACACTGAGTCAGCAGAGAAGTGGATGGAGGTGGAGGACTAGGAGGGACTGAGCCCATCCATGGTGTTAGGAAACAGAGGAGTAGAAACCCCCACAAACACTAATGAGTTTAATTTACAGCCCTGGAAAGAGCTTGAGTTGATGTAATGATAAAGGTGTACAGATCTTAAGCAGAAGAATTATAAACCTATGTTTCTATAGTTATAAGTAAGAAAATGTATTAGGTGATATGGTGAAGGGTTTTAAGTATGATAATACGATTTTATAGTTTAAGTTAAGAATTTAGATGTTATAATAGAAGTATCTGTGTGTACGTGAGCTAACAAGTTACTGGTCAAGAAACAGACACAATGCAGTAAAAAGTACCAAAGGTGATAGGTTATAAAATCAAAACAAAGTTTCGTGTTAATTGTCTATTGGACCAGAAAGTTATAAATTGCCATGTAACTCTGAAACTCGTGACTTTCTTTAGTTATGGTGACTTGCTGTTAAACCTGTAACTTCTGAGACTGATGCCTCGTTTGATTTTTCAAGTAATAAGTCATAAATAACAGAGTTGGTGCCGTTTTTTTGGATCAGGCTCTGACACATGGGACAGGGCTCCTGCTGTCATAGAGTACCTTGGGGTCCCTGCTGCCCCTGGGTGCTTTAGCTCCTTTTTTGCATACTAGAATTCCCAACTCAGCAGGATGAGATGCTGCTGGCAGCTCTTAATGACCATCCTGAGGGCACCTGGCCTTGCCAGCCCCTCTGTCTCACAGGTTCTTCCTTGGAACAGCCCAGTGCTCTCTTGTGCTATGATGAGGACTTCCACCTCTTTCCTGTGGCCACAGATGTGTCGCAGAGGGATGGAGGCACTCGGCAGCCTGGCAGTGCCAGCTGCCAGCCTGTCCCGCTGCAGAAAGGGGATGATGCAGCTGCCCTGCTGTGGGCACGGCACTGGCCACAAGAAGCAGTCTCTTGCCTTGTACGTGGTGGTGAAGGGCCTCAGTGCATCCCTGATCCCAGCAAAGGCTTTGTTCTGTGAATCTTCATATCCTCAGAAGCTGCAGCCTCCACCATAGCCCTTGCAGTACCAAAAATAAGAAGTGCTGTTCAAAGCAGTTTGCAACTGTGAAAAATCAAAAATAAATAGTCAAAATCACCCATGAAGAGCTTTGAGGTGTGACCAGCACGTGACTCTCTCTGACTTTTCAGGTGGAGAAGCCAAGAGCCTTCCTCTCTCCTGGCTTCTCTTTCACCAAATTAGAGCCATGCAGCTGCTGTCACTGCTTTGCATAAACCAGGAGATTCAGCTTTGTGCCTCTTCCTTGGGGTATTTCCTATAAGAACTACGTCTGTGGCCACACTTTCTGGTGCAATAGACTTCAGTCTGAAAGCAAAAGCACACAAACAGTGCTTAAATTCATGCCGACTGGAGTAGCTTCCAAGGGAAAGAAGTGTTGGGAAAGCACCTACTTAAGAACTGAGTAAGGATTATCTCTGATCTGAATCTCGCTCTGTGTGTGTCTTACTGTTGAGCACACAGTGCGGTTTCAGACACGGCCAGAGACAAGGAAAAATGATTGTTTCGGGGTAACCACAAGGAAGATGAATGCAAATGCATTCCTGTAACTGGGAGAGTTCCTCACTCCTGAGTTGGGCTCCAGTACATGGCCTCGGGGAAGCAAATTTGCAACTACCTCCATTAAATTGTTTGGGCGTGATTAATCAGAAGTCAGAAATGTGAAGTTTTTGCACGTTTCACAATGTAGGTTTTAACCCCTGCAGTTCCATACAGCCTGCACATACTGTTTAGCGCTTGGCAAGGGACAGGTACTAGCGGGTGACAGATGCTTTCTGACAGCGCTTATCTCCTCTGCACACCCGGGCTGATAAGCCACCACGGGCTGAATCATGGCCACCTGCATCCCTGGGATCCAAGGAACCTGTGCCAGGGAATCCACCCCCTCGCAGCGCCCCTTGCCCCTGCCC
>VWZT01014314.1:57715-79111 GCA_013397055.1 Pachycephala philippinensis | reverse complement strand
TTCGGGAGGGGAGCGGGGTGTGGGATCGCTGCTGACGCCGCTGTCGCCCCGCAGGTCCGGGCGGTGAGCGGAGGCCGCGAGTGCCCCGCCGGGAGCCATGAGCGCGGGCAGCGTCGCCCCGGGCTGGCCTGAGGCGCTGCCGGCCGCGGCCCGGCCGGCAGCGGGGAGGAGCGGCAGCGAGAGCCCCGAGGGGCCCGGGGACGGCCCCGAGCTGCAGCTGAAGGTGGATTTCTTCCGCAAGCTCGGCTACTCGTCGGAGGAGATCCGCGTCGTGCTGCACAAGCTGGGCCTGGGCGCCGACACCAACACGGTGCTGGGGGAGCTGGTGAAGCACGGCCCGGCCGAGCGGGACGGCCCCGAGGCTCCGCCCGAGCCCAGCGAGGCCCCGCTGGTCCCTCGGGGCGGCGCCGGCAACAAGTCCCCGGCGCCCGGCCCCGAAGAAACGGAGAGCGACAACTTGAAGCCCATCGTCATCGATGGCAGCAACGTGGCCATGAGGTGCGTCCGGGGTGGGCGCGGGGTGTCGGTGTGTGACCTCTAGGTGTGAGCGCTACCAGGGGCACAGAGCTCGGAGACGAAAAACTGCGGGTCGCTCGCTCAAGGCAGCTTCTGGCTGCTTGGAACTGGGCTGGTAATACTTCCTAAGGTGCCTCTCCAACACGCACGGCTCTCATCACGAGGATGAGCACCACGTCTGCCCGTGCGGGCCGGTCTTGGCACTGCTCTGCCCGCCCAGAGTCACCAGTCACGGGGTAGTGATGAGGGCAGCAGTGCTTCCTTTGGAACAGACATTTCCTCCTGTGCTCTGGCGCTCAGGGGATAACTGAAGAGACGTTGTCCTCTTAACTAGTGGCTTTGTGTAAGTTTCCGTAGCAGGAAGTTGCTCAATAAATGATTGCAGGGTTAATTAGAGAAGGCATTGTAATGTGGAGCTCCATTGGAGACCTGTCTCCAAATTGTGCCTCTTGTATTTTGGTGAATTTCTGTAGAAGGCAGAGAATGATTAGATGTCAAAGGTGTCACCAAGGTGGGGCTGTGGCTTATCCTCAGCATCTCATGTGCCCCAGTGTTGCTGGAGCAGGTCCTGTTGGACACTGTCACCAGAAGCCCCAGTATACATGAAGCACCCAGAATCCCAGGGCTGGATATTTATTAGTGTGATGTCCCAAATTTTCACCCTGGCTTTTGCTCACACACTGGTGAGCGTTGCTTGCCATCACCCCAAGCCCAGCAGTATGCTTTGCCCACCTCTGCACAGCAGGAGTTCTGGGCTCTTGAAATGTAACACACCAGGTTCTGAATTGGGTTCTGAAAGCTTCTTTCTGTTGCAGCTCAGAAGCTGCCTCCTCTGTTGCTTATGTTTGTGTATGCAGATTTTATAGAAAATAAGCCTGTGTGCGGGTGGAGCTGCCGTGTGGGCTGCAGTAGGTTTGTCTGAGGTGAAAGTGCTGCGTGGAGGTTTGTTTGCAGGTGTGGTTTCTCCAAGCCCTGGGTGACAGTTCTGAGAAAAGATGGGACACAGGCTGCTGTGCCTGTGAGTCTCAGGGCAAGTGAGGAATGGTGATGGCAGTAGAACAGGGCTAGAGAGTGAAATCTGTGCCTGGTGTCCCTTAAGACAACCTGTTCTAGTTCCTACCCTCTCCACAGCTCTGGGAATGCTATGGAAAATGGCCTATTGTGAGCCCAGGCTGATAAGTGAGTTTGGCAGCAAAGTTTACCTTGGATAAATGCTTGGGCTTTAACAGCAGGATTGGCTGTGTTTGTTGATGAGGAGCCTCTTACCGGTGAAAGTTACCCTGAACTGCAGAGGGGAAATCACAGCAGCTGTGAGTCAGGGCAGGCCAGAGCCCAGGGTCTGACATGAGAGAAGCAGTCTGGCTTTTTTTAAGCAATTTGCTAGAAGGGGAATTCCATTCTGAAACTTCCTGTATTGATGGTGTGATGTTCCCTGCTGATTCATTTGCAGTGTGTACCGTGGCCTCCCTCAACAGCTCTTGACAAACTTATGCAAATTATAGTGGAAATTAGCTTTTACTTCCTTCTAAGGGAATTTTTCCTTGGCTGCTGCCAAATCAGATCAGCCCAATTAGTTGCCTTCTGGAGATTTGAGGTTGGTAGCAGGGACTCAAAAAAATAAAGAACAACCAACAACCCAAAACAAAAAAAAAAGTAACCAAAAAGCATTTGTTTTTTCACATTTCTCTAAAAAATTGCAGTAACCTGTGCCTGGCTATTTATAGCTAAATCCATCTGATATTGGAGAAAAGTTTTAGAGCAACTTCTGATGGTGATTGTCAGCGTTCTGCAATTTAGGATTCTTATTGGAGTTGTGTTAGGTGTCTCTTTAGGTGTTAGTTCTGTTGCCAAGTGTTTAGTTCTTCTAGCATAACTACTTTTGTACATCTCTTGAACTTTCTTTGTAGTTTGAAAGAAAGGGTGAGGCTGGGAGGGGAAGTGAAACTTCTCTGTAGTGGTGCTGCAACAGTGCCTCTGCAGGAATGGCTTTGGTGAGGGGTGGTGGGAGCTGAAATGTCATTCAGGTGCAGATGGAAGGAGTAAGACTCGGGATAGGTAGTGCCCAGGTGAGGAAAAGCTTCCTGAATTCTGAGAGCAGCTCCCTTTGGTGTAGTGCATCTTCCCAGAATGCTGTCACAGCACACAGGCACTTGGATCCCCTGAGTGACATATGAGGCTGGAATAGAAGTGTTGAAAGTTTGCCAGAACCACTATCAGCAGAAGAGCTGATTGCACTGTAAATACTAGTGCTTGTAAAACAGGAGGGGTAGCTTCCTCTTAGAAGTTCTGGAAACTTATTGATATGACCTAATGAATAATTAAGAAGCTTTTTGTAACAGTACGTGGCTTCTGACAGGGTTGTCAAACTTTGTTCTCCAACTGCCATGAGCTGTTCACTCATCCAGCGGTGATCACAGGGGATGTTACTATTTTGTCTAAATAATGCATTTGTAGATGAGGTTTTGAGCCATCATGGAATGAATCCTCTTTCTTTGAGGTGAGAGTGCATAAAAGGCCTTGTTTTCCTGAAGTGGTCAGAACAACTTTGCAAGCAAACCCCCAGCGAGGGTACAGTGCACCCTGGCAGGAAACAGCCACTGGCATCAGCTGTCAGAGTAGCACAAAGCGGTTTCGGATCACATTGTGCTCTGGGCTAAAAATAACCATCAGGCGTCCAGGGTTGAAGCAGAGCCTGTTTCAGAGCAGCTGCAACAGTTCCAGCTGCTGTCTCCCTCCCTCCCAGTGAGTATTTGGGTGTTTAGTGGTATCCTGAGGTGCTGAAATGAACAGGGATGCTGGGCAGGCCTCAGTGAGGACATTGTTACACAAGACAAGCACCTGTGTTTGCTGCCTGTGCTCCTCAACACTTTACTGAAGCTTGTCCTAGTTGCTGGCTCTCTCTGCTCTATGCGTTGCCTGACTAGCCTGTACTGAATTATGAAGGAATTAAAGTCTTAATATTCTCCTTTGCAGCCATGGGAATAAAGAAGTGTTTTCCTGCCGAGGTATCCTTCTGGCTGTCCAGTGGTTCTGGGACAGGGGACACAAGGATATTACGGTCTTCGTGCCATCCTGGAGAAAGGAGCAGCCCCGACCAGATGTACTCATAACAGGTATGAAAATAGGGAAACCAAAAGCAACTTTTCAGGCTGACTGCTCTGTCACTCAGTGAGCTTGCAGAGTTCTGGCTAAGTCAGTAATTAACTTCAGAATGGAAAGTCTGAGTAGTAGGAGATGCAATGAGCTGAACTGACCAGGGGGAATTAGTCATTAACTTCTCCCCTAAGCCAGCTTTTGCCTGAATCGGTTGGAATAATTCAGAAAACAAGGAATGTAATACTGCTCTGCTTCCTAACTTCTTGTCTTTTATTTCTTGAATTTTTTCCTCTTGCAGGGACACGCTTTATATTTAACTGAAGCATATTTAGCCAGAATTATTCAAATTGAGGGGAGTTTGCTCTGAACTTGCAAGGAGCTGAGGTTTCTGAGTAACTCAGAACAGTGATGATGATGCGGAGAGATGGAATGACTTCACATGAATTTTTTTTTGTTCATTTATAACATTACTTCATCTGTGCGAAGGCCTTTTGGGCTGTGCAGGTGTGCTCACAGTTGTGTTTGCAGGTGTGCTCACAGTTGTGTTTGCCCTAGACCAGTACATCCTGCGTGACCTGGAGAAGAAGAAGATCCTGGTGTTCACGCCGTCGCGGCGGGTCGGGGGCAAGCGCGTGGTGTGCTACGATGACAGGTTCATTGTGAAGCTGGCCCACGAGTCCGACGGCATCGTCGTGTCCAACGACACCTACCGGGACCTGCAGAACGAGCGGCCCGAGTGGAAGAAGTTCATCGAGGAGCGTCTGCTGATGTATTCCTTCGTTAATGACAAGTATGCTCACGTCTTCCTGGGCTTTTAAGAAAGATCTGTGTGAGCATGCTAATTTGTTGTAGTGGAGCAATAGCAAGTGATTAATGAAATTAATGAAAAGAGAAAAATGCTAGTAAAGAAGTAAAGAAAAGCTGTAGGATACAAAGGCAAAAGAAGTTGGTGGCGTCTCAGTAGCTGCTCCTAGTTTGGAGCTAGGAGCTCCAAGGAGAGCTTCAGGGTGCAGTTTCCTCACAGGACAATTGTTAGCAGGCTCAGCGGCAGGTACTAATTCTGGTCGACAAGCAAGCATTGAACCTCTTCTATGCCTGAGGGGAAGCATTTTGTGCTGGTGTGGACTGGGTGGCAGGAGGGTTATCTCTGGGGGAAATGGGAGAGCTTCATAGGGCTCAGATGATCTCCAGTGATATTGGAGGCTTTGAGAAGAAACCAAACCTCAACTCAAAAAAGTGAACTGCTTCTGACTAAGATTTGTTTTTCTTTAGGTTTATGCCTCCAGATGATCCCTTAGGGCGTCATGGCCCCAGCCTGGATAACTTCCTCAGGAAGAAACCTGTAGTTCCAGAACACAAGAAACAGCAGTGCCCTTATGGTAAGACTTTCCTTCTTTATGTGAGGAACAAGGTGTCTGTGCAAGTGTCATTGATAATATAGTCAAATCCAGCTGGTCATTCCATGCTCTGGCTTTCCTTACAGGGAAAAAATGCACTTATGGAATTAAGTGTAAATTCTACCATCCTGAAAGGATCAACCAGCCCCAGCGCTCGTTAGCTGATGAACTCCGTGCCAACGCAAGGCTGTCTCCAACCAGAAGTACCAGTGCCAAGGAGGAGAAAAAGGGCAAAAGGGGTTCCCAGGCAGAGCTCTTGTGCTCCATGCCCACAGAGAGCGACAAAAGCTCTTTGCAGAAGGTCTCTGCAGAGAGGAAGAGCTTGGCCCACAAAGCCAAGCCCAGTGACGTTCCGCTCCAGGCCAAAGGCCGTGTGTCAGGCAGTGTCTCCCCTGACAGGTACCAGCAGCCTCACATGGACTCTCTGTCTTACATCTCTCAGGAGCGTCTCGACTCAGGCATTGGCTCTCTGGAGAACCAGCTGTCTGACATGTGGCCTCACAGATGTACCAGTCACTGTGACCGTTCCCATGCCGAGCAGGTGGCCGTCTGCACCTGTGGTAGGCAGAGACCTGTCTACCCACATTCTCCCAGCTTAGAGCAGAACAGTCTGGTCTCTTACAAGCACGGCTCCCATAAATCTTCTTCCTCTGGTGCTAGCTTCTTGCAGTACAGCCCTGAGATGTCTCACTCAGGAGCCCCCCACTCTCTCTCAGGCTATGGAGTTGGAGTACCCGTGCACCCGGGCAGTGCGGGGCAGTACAGCCTGCCCGGTGAGTTCAGCGCTGCCCTGCCCCACTCGCGGGAGTTCTG
This sequence comes from Pachycephala philippinensis, assembly GCA_013397055.1. Lineage (NCBI taxonomy): Eukaryota > Metazoa > Chordata > Aves > Passeriformes > Pachycephala > Pachycephala philippinensis. Next base: position 73,289 of record VWZT01014314.1, on the reverse strand, counting down.
GTCCGAGCCGTACCCGCTGCCTCAGGTGAGATCCCCCGGGGTGTGCGATCCCCGTGCCGTGCAGAGGGCCCCGGGGCCGGCCTACGGGGACTCGGGGTCCTGGGCTGCCTCGGAGCAGTTTGCTGAGGAGAGGGCCAGCGTGCACGTCAAGCTCTGCGGCATCTTCCACCCGCACCTGGTCGATGCTGTGATGAGCCGCTTCCCCCGGCTGCTGGACCCCCAGAGGCTGGCAGCAGAGATCCTCACCTACAAGGCCCAGAACCCAGGGATGTGAGGCAGGTGCCAAGGGCAGCCGGGCATGGGGAGAGCTTGAGGGGCTGTTTTTGCCTCTGCAGCTGCCACGGATGCCTTCTGAGTGCTCCTTCTTATTCCTTTGGAAGTACTGGGCTCCAGCTGGAGGCTGGATGCCAGATGTGGTGTGCTTACAGCAAATTCTGCTCCAGCTATGACTGCAGGCCTGTGGGAGAGGTGAGAGCACCCCGGGGTCCCACCTTCCCCAGGGGCTGCTAAGCAGGAAGGGAGGCTGGAGTTCTAGAGCAGGACTGTTCCTTTGGGGTTCATGGGAGTCTGGCACGCACTGAATTCCTGCAGTTGTCCATAACTGGATGCGAGAGAAGTGGGTGCTGCCTTTGTAGTGGCCTAAGGCTAGTTTTTGAGAACCCAAATGCCTTGTCAATGCTGTTAGGTCCTGACTAAGCCTCTTTACTAAATCCCACCAGATCTGTGGCAAATGTTGGGTTATTAGTATAATCTGAAGTTGGGTTTATCTGACTCGTTTTACTGGTACACTTCTTGAATGATATTTTCCACACCCCTGCCACCTCAGCTTATCTTCCTGAGATGAGGTAATTCTGCCACGTGGACCACAAGTGCTTAGTGAGCTGCTCAGCTCCCAGGAGCAGAGTCCTTGCTCAGGAGGAGTAGCCAGCCAGTGCTCCAGAGCTATGTGTGAGTTGTGTGTTGGGCATGTGCTGAGCACTGCAGTGTCAGAGCAGGTGAGAGAGCTCAGCATGCTGTGAGTGCTGCTCTGGAGCTGTCACCTTGCTGGTCCCTGTCCCAGGCTGGCTCTGTACAGCACTGACAAGGATTTGTTATGTGCCTTTTGCCTTCAGACAGCAATAGAACAGCTGCATCACATCTGGACTGCTGCCAGGGCCTTTTCCGAGGAGTCTTTAATATCTTGCTCTGTAAAGCTGTTGCTTCATCTTCTTCCTCACCAATATTCCCCTGTCCCCTCTGGCTGTGCCCAACTAGAGCAGTATCCAGAACTGTAGAGTAAGACTTACTTGGCAAGGCTGTTCCTGTTCATTTCCTCTTACTCTGTAAGATGTTTTCTATTATAGGTACTGTAAGAGATTTTAAATATGCAAAACCAATTGCTGTAGTAATTGGTTCTGGTCCTGGAATTTTGCTGTGCTCGGGATGCAGAAATGTTCCTGGCACTCGCAGACCAGAAGCAGTTGATTTGTTGATACACATTGTATCTCTGTGTGTTGTTGTTTTCTAAATACAATACGCCCTTCTGTGGTTAAACCAAGGTTATTGAGTGGCAAATTAGGAAGGGGAGAGTGGAATGCAGCTGAAACCCTCCTGGGAACAGTGCTGTCTATTCCTGCTCTTCCCTCTGATGTCCGAGGAATGACCTGCCCAGACTGGCACCATGTGCCATGAAACCACAGGGACACAGAAACCTGTATACCTGGTTAATAATGATACATTACAAATTAGTAATGTTTCATGTTAGTAAGCAAAATGCTTCTTAATTTTAAGTAACCTGATACTTTGCATATTTGTAAATTACAGAAAAAAATGGTTTTTAATGTTATTGTTCAGCACCTTGCTGCTTGCAGTTTTAATCAGTGCTGTTCTCACCTCAGCCATATGTTACTTGGCAAGGTGGGTCTGGGTTTCTGGTGAAATGCTGGTATCTGCTGCCTCTCTTGCAATGAGAAGATTAACATTTTGTACTCCCCAGCTGACACTTGCTGAACTTTCAGTATCACTATGCAGTATAGTCATGTACTGAACAGCCATGTGACAGCAGCCGTGGCAAAGGAAGAACTGAGTTATATAAATAAAAACTGCTGAGTTGACATATTTGGTCTCTGGTGGATTTGTGGAGGAACATCCAACATTTTGGCTGGCTTTTCAGGAAAGTCAGAGGAATTATCCTTCCTCCCCAGGGTTCCTCTGACAGGCTTTGGGTCTCTGTGTGCACTCTGAGGGCTGGTTATTGACGGGCTGTTAATCGATGCAGCAAGACCAAAACATCCATGTGCTGTGGCAGATAAGGGCATGTGCAGTGTCTGCTGTTTATTTGGCTTTCTGGGGTTGCTCACTGCCCGGGGCAGGCGCTGGCAGGGGAGGTGGGACAAGCTCAGCACCACAGTGTGGGTGTCTCGGGTGCTAAGGCACAGCACACTCCTGGGAATTTTGCAATCAGCATGGACTGTTTGGCTTTAAGGGGCAATTCCACAATACAGCTTGGAAATAAATACGTATTTTATCGAGTTACAGTACATCTGTGTCAGATGTTGAGTGTGGAATACGTGAATTGTGACATGTCCAAACTTTGCTCTGAAGGTTTGTTATGGACTGGGAGGGAAGTGCAGCAGGAATATCAGTGCTCACATTGGATGTAAGGATCTTCCCCTCTCACCTGCTCCACTGCAGCACAGCACGTTCTTATCTCACTGGTTAAATAACTTTATGGTCTGTATTGCAACTTGTGCTCTTCATTTACTATAGGGCAGTGACTCTTGTTAATCAGAAACCAGGGAGGCAGGTGCTCCCAGAGACCAGCTGCACTTCAAAACAAACCTGCAGCCTCACAGTGTGCAAGGTCTTTACTGACTGGGAGAGGAACCCTCCGAGGACGTCACTGCAGTGACAGAGCTCACGTGGCTCTGTGCGTGTGTGGTGGGGGGGATGGAGTGGTGTGTCAGGGATCTGAGCACACATCTTTAACCAGGTGAGGAGTTTGCTGCTGTCCACAATGGGGTCTGTTGCTGAAAAATGGTGCAGGATTTTAAGGCTGGTGTTCCTATAAAAGACAATAGGTAGTTCTAGTTTTACAGGATGTGTAGAGGGGGTAAATGTTTATTTTTGCATCTCTCAAAGCTGCACTGAGACACAGTTAAAGGAATCAGTGCAGAAGTGCAAAGGTTCATTACCACAACCAGGAGAGGAAGAGCTGGAGCTGACTGACTTTGGTTGTGATGTTTCTGTTGCAGTGGCAGTCCTGGGGGCACATGGAGTAGTTTGGGAGGGTCAGGCCCTAGCACAGAGCTGGTCAAAGTTACTCCCCCAAACTGCTGTGTGTGCTGCTGGGGCAGCCAGCCAGCCCAGCCACAATCCCACTGCTGTTCTCTGAATTTTCTTTCATTCACACAAGGTTCTGTGTCCCCATTTCCCAAGCTCCGTGTGGTGCCAGAGATTTGGGAAATGGGAATGCTGGTTGGAACTGTTGCTGCACACATTTTCCCTTACACACTCCTCGTGCCAGGAGTGGTGGGGCTGCCTGCCTGCACACCTTGGCAACCCTGCTGGGGCTGTTAAAGTGGGGTTTTTGGGATGCATCCTTTGGCTTGGCACTTCCTGGGGCTTGGGGGTAGAGCCTGCTCTGACTGCTGGGTGTTTGCTTTGTGTTCCTGGGCAAGACAAAATGGGTCAGATCTGCGTGTCAGCTCACTGGGCTGTTGGAGGGAAGGAGGTCACACATGGGCCTGTTGAAGGTTTCCTGTGCTCAGGGGTTTCCCAGCCCTCATCCTGTCAGCTGTGCTGCACTGAGGCCTCATGCTGAGCTTCAGGAGAGGCTGTGGCTCCTCCAAGCAGGCCAGTCTGCTCTCCAGGGCTTGCCTCCCTCTCCCCGGCACCACTGTCCTGTGCTGCCCTTGATCCCTGAACTTCCATTTGAACTCAGCTGGTTCCTCCCTGGGGGTTTCCAAGATATGTCAAGCTCAGTTCCAGCATTTTAAGGCATTTTCAGAGGCAGAAATCTGAAAGGTTCCTGTCCAGGCTGTGGGAAAGGGGATGGTGTGCGTGCTATACATGGGAGCAGATTCAGCATCAGCCCTCGTGTTCCCCCAGTGCTGAGGCTGCTGGGCTGCTGCTCTCCCCACAAACAGGAACAGAGGTCCCGAGCATGGCAGCAGCTCTGCACCCTGCATCCCAAACTGCTCCTGCAGCACACCCTCCCTTTGAGACAGGACTGCAGGAAGCGAGTAACTGCAAAGTAAATATGGCACACAAGAGAACGGAAAGGTGCTGGGGAGGAGCTGGGTGCTGCCCCAGGGCAGTGGGCGGGGAGGCTGGGGATGGGATGGTGATGGTGGTGGTACCTGTGCAGATGCTGTCAGCACTTGCCCTCCAGCCACAGGTTTTTCAGTTGTGTCCCCTGCTTTCCAAAGGGCCCTGAATACCCCGGTGCTCCCCAAGGCCAGGGGCTGCCCCTGGAAGCCAAAGCCCCGTCTGGGCCAGCAGCCACCTGCTCAGCCCTCCTGACAGAGCCACTGAGGCCCCTGGCCAGGACTGGGGAGCAATGTTGCACAAGGGTGTTGGAGTAAATACAGCTTTGGGTTAAGCAATAGGTCAGGAGGCTTTGGATGGTGCAGTGGCTGGGGAAAGGTTTCTGTGGCCTGCGCCATGGCGCTTGCCCTGCTGCAGGTGCTGTGGTCAGGGGCTGCTCCAGCAGGGGGTAGAGCTGGTGGCTGTAGCTAATGCTGCTTGATGTCACCCTCCACCTCCTGCACCCCGGCCCCTGTGGCTGGCTGGGGATTTCCAGCCCAGCATTGCCACAGGAGAGGTGAACGGTGGCTACAGCAGGAACACAACCTTGTCACGTCACTGTCTGCTGCTCCCGTGGTCTCTCAGCATGGATGCTGCTGTGATTCCTGTGGGGAGGGGGCCAGCTTGGGGCTGGGATTTCACTCTGGGCAGCAGGGCCCCCCAGAGCAGCTCATTTGCAGGTTTACCTGGTTTACTTTGGCATTTCTGAGCAGCACGGGGCTGTCCCACCTCCACCACACCAGGGCCAGGTGGGTGCAGGGTGAGTCAGGCCGCTGCTATTCGTGTTGCATCAGCTCCCTGCGTGTGGGAGCTGCACGGGCAGGTTGGGAGGACAGATCCCTGCCCCTCCTGCCTGCTGCGGGTGGGTGCTGCCCCATCCCCACAGAGCTGGGGCCCAGGGGCTGCTGCCGGGCACTGGGGCAGCTGTCCCGGCTCTGCTGGAGAAGGACCAGGCAGACACAACCGAGGAAAAGCAGCTGCCTGTATTGAACACAGGGAGGTAGGGGCAGGACGCAGCCCCCCTGGGCTGGGGGCACCGGGCAGCCCCTCAGCCCTGCTCCCTGCGGGCCAGTGCTGGCTCAGAGTCCCGGGCCCAGTTGTTCTGGCCACCGAGGGGCCATCAGCCGTGCCTGGGGAGCCGGTTGCCCTTGACCGCTGTCTCAAGGAGCTGGCCCAGGGTTGCAACATGTGCAGGAGCAGCTGACTGCGAGGATGGATCTGGCCGATCAGGAAGTCAGCAGGTGAGTTTTGCAATCCGTCACCCTGGAGCAAGGTGGCTGCAGCCGGCGCTGACCAGACTCCTTGTTCCTGGAACCTCCCAACAAGCAGCAGAGCAGGAGGATGCTCCTCGGTGGGCTTCACCAGAGCCAGCCCCCGTGGGGCACGGTCAGCCCGGGGGGGGCCCTGGGGCAGGGAGGGCTGTGACAGGTCCTGGGGCAGACCCAGGGCCCCTGGTGTGTCCTGACCTGCTCCCAGCTGGGTCCTGCTCCTGGGACATGGCTGCAGCTCTGCTCCATGGGGCCAGGCCCAGCTGGCACCGAGGGATGGAGGCACATACAGGGATACAGCTGGGACTGCCCGAGCCTGGCCTGTGTCCTGCAGGGCCTGGGCAGGGAGGAAGGTGTGGGTCCTTCCTGGTTTGCTGAGGCCCTGCTCACACCTTCACTTACGTTTTCTGCCTGGCAGGCTGGATGGAAGCACGTGGTTGCCGTGGTGCCTCCATCCACTGGCGTCCTGGAACAGAGCAAAGGGGAGGGGACACCAGTGGGAGCACCCAGCCAGGCTCCTGGTGGGAACTGATGGAGAAAACTGGGAGCCTTTCTCAGTATCCTCCCCCCAAGTACCTCCCCGGGCTGCCCAGTGCTGCCCAGTGCTGCCCAGTGCCCAGGTGGGAGCTGGTGGCTTGCCCATACTGCCCATTAGCAGGGGTCAGCACACTGCCCCATCCCCAGCTCTGGTGGCAGGTCCCCCATCCCCAGCTACTGGCTCCCTGTGCCCCCCGCCGTTCCCAGCCCCTACCTTCTGGGCTCTCTCCCTCGCTCTCACTGGCACTTTGGTCCTCCGCTTCCCCTTGCAGCTCGGGGCTGTCTCCACTGTTCCACCTCCATGGCAGCTCCTGCAGCTGGAGCAGGGTGTGAGGGTCTGGGCTGTCAGAGGGGCTGTGGGGGCTGGGACCCCGCAGGGCACTCACCCGTTGGTGCAGGCTTTGCTGCTCCCGCAGCAGCTCCAGGAACCGGCTGCTCCACAGAAGCTTCTCAGCCCCCAGCTCCGTGCAGAGGAAGCGCACGTCGGCCTCCAGTGCCTCCAGCCTCCCCAGTATGGCCTCGCTGGCATCACCACACTGCTGCCCCACCGCTGCCCTGGCACCACAGCTCAGCTCCTGCCAGTCCCCCCACGACACCTCCCAGCCCCAGGGACACCCCTGGGCCAGGCACGCACCTGTCTGTCCAGGCTCCAGTGCAGAATCTGAGTCCCCATCCTCCTCCTCCTCACTCCGCTCTAGTCTCAGCTGCAGGGCTGTGCCGAGCTGGAAGCCAACACGGACAGTGGGCACTGACAGGTCCATGGGCAGCTGAGCCCAGATGGCCCCTGGCACCAACCCTGCCTAAGGAACCCCCCTCGTGCCCCCCAGTGTCACCCACTGGGCCGTGTCACCGGGCTCAGCTGTGCCCCGGGGGTGGGCGAGTGCCGCGGTCCCCCCATGGGGGGAGTTACCTCCTCGGTGACCTGGAAGGCGCCATCCCAGCAGCTCTTGTAGCAGATCAGCAGGACCTGGGGGAGAGGACGGCTCACACCTGCCCTGCGGAGCTGGGATGCGATGTCCCCGTGTCCCCAGGGCTCTCGGTGGGCACAACCACGCAGTGCCCTGAGCCAAGGACCAGCCCCCCGAGGACGAGGGTCCCAATCCCATAGCCGGGGGCTGTGGTGATGCTCCCCCCCTCCAGCTGCCCCAGCTACAACAAACCACAGCCCCCAGCACCAGCGGCACAGTGATCGCACCCCAGCAGCTCCCCTGCCCCGCGTTTGGAGCCGGCACAGCTGCGGGGAGGTCCCCGGGGAAGGGATTCCGTGGTACCGACCCAGGCCAGGCTCCAGAGCCCCCGCAGCCCCCGCAGCGCCGTCCCGCAGAGCCACAGCAGCCACCAGCACCCGGCGCGCAGGAGCCGCCTCCAGCAGGGCGCGGGCGGTGCGCGCTGCCGGCCCATGGCACCCTGCGGGCCGAGACACAGCTGACAGCGCCGGAGCTGCTCCCCGCACTGTAGGAGCTGTGCCAACACGTGCCAGGGTCTGTCCCGGCTCGCCGTGAGCCAGGACAGCGAGAGGGGACCGGAGGGTTCGCGGGCCGGACCCCCGCAGGCGGGACCCCCGCTGCCCCCTCCCCGCTGTCCCCTTACCCAGCCATGCACCGGGCGCGGCCCCTCCTGCCCCTCGGCGGCCAGATGAACTCCTGCCTAATCCTCTTGGTGACGAGGCTGTGCAGGGATTAGCGTTTCTCTAACGCTTCACCTTTGGGGTCCATAAGGGCAGTGGCTGCTCTTCTACGCTTTTCTTTGCTCAGGATTCATCTTTCACCGGCGAAGGACTCGGGATGTGTTTCTAACTGCTGCTTTTAGCTTTAATTAGCATTCAGGTAAAGCCTGTGCAGCTCCCTCTGACTCCTGGGCCCAGGCACTGGCCATCCTGGGGGTCTTTAGTCACTCAGGCTCTTTAGGAAGTAAAACAGAAGTGTTCAGAAATCAAATGGAAGTTTTAGGCACAACTGCTGGAGTCAGGAGCCAGCAGAGAACAGCTGCTCCTTTAACTGAATCAAGTGTTTGCCATTTCTCTTTCTGCCCTGATCAATGTGCTCCCCCCAGGCTGCTGCCATCAGACGTCAACCTGGGCAGAACAGGCTGTCCCCTCCTTTGGTGACAAACACAGCTGGAGGCATGAATGGCTGCATTTCCCCATTGTCCCTGCAGCACCCCAACGTGTCACAGGGAACGTGGAGCTGACCCTGCCACACAACCCGCCTGCACATTGGGCTCCGAGCTACACCAGCCCTTTGCTGCTCCTCCAAAATGTTCTGCCCCAAAAAGTCTGGCAGCTTTCCTCGAGGTCAGAGGTGCAGCAGAGACTTCAGCCTCTGAAGTCCCGGTGCTCCAGCCATCCCTGCTTGGAGCAGCAGCAGCAGGAGAACACTTTTTGTACCGAGGCCAGGGAATGAAAACCACCAGCTGAAAATTCTTTTTTCCAAAACTATGGAGGAGCAAGGCCTTGTACTTTATGCTGTTTCCTAGATCTTCCACCTGCCCTGTAGTTAAATTCTGTAACTTAAAACACACAGAAGTAGGCCGGCTTTGTAGCTTGGCCTTTAAGCTGCTCTACCCCGACCCCCCCGTGGAGAAGCAGCCGCCAGTCCTTGAGCAGAGACACAGCTCCCTGTGGGATAAGCCGGCTCCCTCTGGGAACAAACAAGGAGCTGCCTTGATCCCTGAATCACACACAGCCCAAGGGAGAATTCTGCTCCTGTGCACTCAGCTTCGCTCGGGCCCTGCCCTGCACAGATCAGGGTGCCTGGAGAGAGCTGAGGAAGACCCCAAATCCCAGGGGAGCAGAGGTGCAGCAGAACACGTTGTGCATGTTCCTCAGCTGTTCCAAGGGCCTTGCACACTCCAGGGACTCAGTGACATCCCTGTCTCATGGCCCCTTCCCCAAGGCCCCTTTCCCACATCTCCCTCCAGCAGCAGGGGTTTCACAAACACATCCCAGCACTGATAAAGGCAATTCCCCACGCTGAGCTCAGTTCAACAGCAACACCAAGATTCCGACCTGGCTGTTGTGAGAAGCACCCGGCCCTCACCCCTCTGTCCTGCTCCAGGGACAACCCAGCTGGCTCAGCCCCGATCTGCAAGCAATATGCCCTCACCAGCAGAGCCATGGACATCCCAGTCCTGCCTTGCAGCAGGATCAGCCAAACACAGCTGGAGATTAGAGCCTGGCACTCCCTGCAGCACTTAGTTACAGCTACCTCGAGGAGAGAAAGCACCAAGTGAACCTGCCATGGGACAAGGAACAGCTCCACTGCCAAAGGGGAAGAATTCCAGCAAAATCCTCATAACACAGGTGGAGACTAAAAAAAGCACCAGGAGCCAAAGTTTGGGCTGAGTAAACCATGAGAAGAGACAAACAAGGAACTTTTATTGTTTATGTACAAATGACAGGAGTTTGTATTAAAAAGAGAACCCACCCAAAGTCAGTGACAGTGAAGAGTTGGCTCTGAGCTCTGGCCCTTCCTGCACCTAACACACTGAGAAATATCAGGAGATGTGTTTAAAATGAAAGTAACAAAAAAGGGTTAAACTACCTTCTTCTGCTTGAGAAAGAGTCAAAAGAGCTGCTCCACAAAATGAAGAACCTTCCACTACACGGACTAAACGAAGAAACCCAAAGTCAACTTGTAACTATACACTTCAGCTTTAAAAAAAGCACAACAACAAAACCAACGAAATAAAAACAAAAAAACAAACCTGCAAAGCTAAATATCAGCAACAAAAGTAATCTAAGTCTCACAACATGGATGGGACACACTGAATCCTACCCCAGTTCCAGTGGAAAAGGAAATGCCTCTCTGTGGGTCTGCAGGTGACAGGGGGCAGCAGTTATCAGCCGTTTCAGGAAGTTCCCGACCAAGGTGGAAGCACAGAACAGTCAGGAAAGTCAGAACTACTACAACTACTACACCACCTTCGTCTTCCTGCAACTCAGGTGATTTAAAAATGATGCAAAGTACATGGTCCAGGATTTCCTCCCCCCATCCAAGTCCCTTAGAGTGAGTCACTCCTGCTGCAGCTGCCATCCTGCTTCAGAGCTTCTCAGTGGGGAGTCACAGACCTAAATCGCAGGAGCATCAGCACTGATGGCTCTAGTAGTCCTGCAGAGAAAGGACAGCACAGGCACGTTAACACCTTCCCACCTCCGCTTCTGCTCTCAGAGCTGGGGGTCTCAGTCCTCTCTCATCTCACACACCACTAGTTGCAGGTAAAACAGATCTTTTTCTTGTAGCTAAACATTGAAAAGGAGGGACCCTTCCAACCTTTGAGTATCAACTCAAACCAGATGCTTTTGATGCTCCAGCTCATGACAAGATAACAGGATGCAAAGCAGCTTTTTCCATGAGAAACACAAGAGTTATCTGTGACCCTGGCTCAGCCCACCTGGGCTTCAGTTGCTGTTACAGCCAGGGCACAATGCTCATCTCCCACTGTGACACTCCTCAACCACGACAATAAGAATTTAAATGACAGCAGCAGCAGGAGGGTTTTTTAAGCTTGGGTGTCAGCCAGCCCCTCCGGTGAGCAATGAAAACACAGACAGAGCACGGATACTTACGGCTCTTGGCTTTTTGTTTAACTTGAGATCAATCCTGTGGTTGGAAAGACAAGAGAAACGTCCATGTCAATACCTGACCCAACACCAGAGCTACTGCACAGGGCACAGCTACGACAGAGACTACGGTTAATCCATCCATTTCCAACTGGCTGAGCCAGGGCACTGTCCCAGGGTTACTGGGCACGAGAGCAGCAGAGGAGAGTGGAGTTATTATTTGCCAAAAAGCAGATTCCAGCCACTCCCAGACAGAGTTAATCAAGGGACACAATCAATCACAGGGCACTTAGGCAGGTGAACAAGGGGAACTAGGCATGCTCTATGTTAATTTAATCTGTCAGAGGTGTAACTATGCCACGGGTAATTATCCAGACATAGTGTGAGAGTTATTTACTTGGATAGAGAGAGGAGTTAGGATAACAGGGATTATACGAGCCAAAGGTATTGAGTTTAGTACATTTTTCCAGAAGGAAATATCCAAGTCTATACTAATCTCCTTAAGCAGCAAAGCCAAAAGAATCAGTTTTAAAACTAAGTTTAAAAGTTTTATCTATTTAAATATGAAACAGAAAGTTAAAGAAGAGTGAAGTTAATTTATAATTTGCTGAAGTTATTAAATAAAATGTTACCTCCATCACGCTTTTCTGTTTTTAAAAAAAACTTCCCAGCCTAACCTAATATACATACCTACAATTAAACAGATAAACTAGGGGTTAGCGAGGTCTCAAAAGGCACATCAGTGTCTACACACTAACAACACAGCACAAGTACTAATTCAAGTCAAACTTACTCAAAGTCATAATCAAACATGCCAGACGGGCTGAGGGGCAGCATTTGAAAGGAAGAAAGCAATAGAAATTAATATACTAATGAATTAAATCAATTAGTTGATTAGCCACCCTAGCGAGATTGCTAAAAAATAAAATTATAAATAATAAAGCCAGTGTTCAAACACCATCAAGTTCTGCAGATATCTTAACCAGGACGGGGCACGAAAAGCACTCCGGGTTGGCAGTCCAGAGTCCCCCTCCCCACTGGATTTCTGGGAACAAGGAGTGTTAGCAGAGAGGGGGGTTTGGTTTACGCAGGGGATTTTAGGAGCTGAAAGAGCTGCCAGACCCAGAGAGGGCAGAGCTCAGGGGCAGGAGAGGAACCCGAGGGCTTGGGAAACCCGAAGTGAGGGGTGAGGAAGCAGGGGAGTTGGGGAGGGGGCTGGGCTGCCAGGGCAAGGCAAAGCTGGTTGAGGCAGAGGTGACACAGAACTCGGTGCCCAACCCTGCACTGGGCTGTTCCCCTCCCACACCCCCAGCGCTGCTGTCCCCAGAAATGGTGGCCCAGGGACATTTGGCCAGAGCTGAGCAGTTTGGTGACTGTCCCACCCCCTCATAAAAGTGCCACAGCATGGCCTCCAGCCACAGGTCTGCCCACAGCTGACACTGGTCAGGAAGGATTGATCATGGAATCCCATTCCAGGACTGCATTGCTAAGAGGAAACAGCACTGGGTTCCCACTTGTTAGCTGTGAAAACAGCCAAGCACACAGAAAATATCCCACAGAAATATCCCCCCTGGCCTTCCTGTGGTGTGGGAGGGAGCAGGGGGACAGCACAGCCTCTGTAAGGGACACCTGAGGCCCTGTGTGCACCTGAAGCCAAACGTCCCCGTGCTGCCCCAGTTCCCCACACGGGAACCCCAGCGAGGTCCTGCTCCTGCAGGGGCCTTTCCCAGCACCTCCCAGTTCTCCAGGAACGGGGCACTGAACCCCAGAGTGGTGCTGCCAAATGGAAGAGCTTCTGAATAAAGAGAAAAGCCAACGTTTCTTTTTATTTTTCTCTTTTTCATGCCAGACTCCTCAGGGGACAGACCCACAGGTCTGGCTGGAGCACCTGCAGGGCCTGGAACACCCTCGCTGCATGATCAGGTACTGGGTTGTTGCTGGGGTTTTTTAGCCTAAATAGACTTGAAAATTGTTTGGTCTCGTCTGCCAAAATTTAGGGGATAGTCAGTAACAGCAATCACAATTTAAACAGAGCTTTTATTACAGACAAATTTAATTATCTTTTTTATCTTTTTTAATTCTCTATCTGGCCCTGCTAAGCATTACAAACAGTCAGTTCCTGCCTCACCGAGCCCCTCGGAGTGTCTGACGGGGCCTGGGAACACAGGAGCTGCCACAGGTGAGCAGGGCAGGGCTCCTCTGTCCAACAGCCCGGCCACAGCTGCAGAGGGGGGATGTGAGGGAACCCAGAGCCACACAACCTGTTGGGGGGCAGCTTCCCCCCAGCTCCTGTCCCTAAAGTCCGGGTAATGGACCAGAGCAAAGGGATTTGTGTCAGTTCCAGCACCTGCCCTGCACCCCACCATGTTGCTGGCCATGGTTTGTCCAGGGAAGCGCCTGGGAGAATATTTTATAATTTGTTTGAAATGGCAGTTTCCTTAAGCTGTACTTCAGTTTTACAGGTTGTTTTTCTGGACTTGTTCACGGATGTAGTTTCTTGTGTTATTCCTGAACTTCTTCCAAATATCTACAGGCAAAAAAAGAGATTTGAACTTCTTTGGATTCTCAGCTCATGAGGAACCAAAGGGACATCCAGTCCTTTTGGACATTTGCCCAATTCAGGCTGCTGTAGGAAGGAAATTCTGACCTAAGAATTAAAGACATGCTAATGACTCAACACTCAGTGAAGGCAAAAAAGGAGTTACACATTTTTCAAGCATTGTACCTACCTCGTATCCCCACCCCAACTGTCCCCACCCTCCCCCTTGTAAACTTTTACCACTTTAAACCCTTTCTCTAATTGCGTGGCAGGTCCCTTAAAGAGGAAAGCCCATCCCTAGCCAGAGCCAACAGCTCAGAGCCAGCACAGACGCTCTGGAGTTCTAAAAGCTCCATTACTTCTATTAAATCCTTAGGCCCCAGCTTCAGCAATCCTCCCAGAGAGGCACATCTCTGCAGTGTCTCCCCTCCGTGGTTTTCCCCCTCAGTGCCTGACTCACGGGCACTGTCCCTGCCAGCAGCCTGGGCTGAGGGCACAGGGACCAGCTCATTGCCCTTACTGCACCTCAGGAGCAGAGCTGGACAGGTAAATCCAACCAGAAAAGAGTTCAAGGAATCTGTTTCACATGAATTTCAGGTCAGTTTAATAAGGAACACTCTGAGGTGAAGGTGACACAGCAACTCCTCTATGCCAGCACTGAGACTTGGCTGGGATGTGAGAGCTGGAAGGGGTTGCAGTGGAAATCCAGATACTGGGAGTGTCCAAAACCCCAAAAACATTCCCATTTGCTTTCCACCCTCCTTCAAAGAAAACACTAACATTCCTGTCCTGCTGGGCTCTGCAGAAACCAAGCAGCAAGCTCAGGAGGTCAGGACCTGCTGGAAGGAATAAGCTTTATCCTGGGGAGACGGGAGAGCTGGAGAAGCTGCCCAGAAGCACAGCTGTGCCACAGCTGGAGTGAGCACCCTGTGCTGCTTGTTTAACTTCCTCAGCACTTTCCCCTCCTCTTCCAAAACCAGGAAAACCACCCAAACAACTCACCCCAGCTGCCCGTTATTCCAACATGTTACTGGTTCCCCTCAGACAATGAATTCAATCCAGCCCCAGCCAACTGTCCAGGTGTGGTGAGGAGGCTGCTGGCCCCACTGACCTGTGTCTGTTTTTGTTCTTTCGCTTTTTGTGGCTGCTGTGGTGGCTCCCAGAGGAAGTGGAGGAAGCAGCTTTCTGGGGCTTCACACCCTGCACGGAGCCATCTAGCTCTTCAGCATCCTCCTGGCTGGGCTCATTCTCCTGGTTGTGGAAGTCTGGAGAAGTGTCACTCTCTGTGCCACTGCCCGGCTCCCCTAGAGCAGGACAGACCCAGGTGAGTACCAGGGTGAACTCCCAGCTGCCCTGGCACAGCCCTGAGTGGGAGAAGCAATCCCAGAACAGCAGCAGAGACACCTGAGCCCTGCAGCACCTGGAGGTGAATCACAGAACCTGGGAAACAACTCTGCAGGATGGACAGGGAGCTGCTCCACAGCACTGGGGGTCTCTGGAACCACATCCTATTTGGTGCTGATCACAGAAATGTTTTTAAATATCCTGGAGGTGAGTGGTCCCTCCCCACGTCTCCTGTGAGTGACACGTCTTCAGCTCATCCGGCCTCTTCCTCCAAAGAGCACCAAACCAATTTCAATCCCTTTTACACACAATAAACCCCTGCTGAGCGTGGAGGGAACTTGGCAAGTCAACAGCCGGGAGCAGCCCCAGGGCAGCAGACACAGGGCCTGGGAAAAGGAGCCTGAGTCCAGCCCAGGTCTGGAAGGCTGAGACAGGGCTGAATGGTGGGGAGAGTGTAATTCTTCCCAAATTCACAGAAAAATGACAAAGAGACTTACGCTTCTCAATGAGCTGGTCCTGGACTCCAGCTAACGCACTGACAGCCTGAAAAACCAAACGGGATGTCAAGACAGGCAGGGATTCACTNNNNATTCACTTCCCAATGCTCAAAGCATGGAGCTCGGATCACACAGACACGTCCCTCTGAAGTGCCCGTGGCCCCACGTGGCACCGGGGGTCCGGAGCAGACACAAAGCCAGGGGACAGCAGTGATGCCAGTGACAGGTGTGCTCCCACCCCCCAGGCACCCGGAAAAGGGGCTCTGGAAGAGGCTGCAGGGTGGGATGGGGATGCTCAGGTCAGGAAGGCACTGCAGGGACGGAACCACAAATGGGGAAGTTGTTCTGCAGGTGATCGTGGCAGGACTGGGGCACCAAGGGACTGGGATGGGGATGGGATGGGGATGGGGATGGGGATGGGATGGGATGGGATGGGATGGGGAATAATGGAAAGGGAAATAATGGAAATAATGGAATTGGAAATGGGGATGGGAATGGGGATGGAAGTAACGGAAATAGAGATGGGAATGGGGATGGGGAT
>VWZT01014314.1:38914-53458 GCA_013397055.1 Pachycephala philippinensis | reverse complement strand
CCGCCGCCGCCTCCATGGCGCCCGTCCCGACGGGAACTGCCGCCACTTCCGGCCCGCGAGCACTTCCGCCCGCAAGCGCTTCCGCCCGGGCGTTGCTGCGCCTGCGCGGGGCCGTGCGCGGCGGCGGCGTCGCGGTCGCCATGGTGATAGGGCCGCGGCCGCCATGGCGGCGCCGCCGGAATCGCTGCTGCGGTACTGCCCGCCCATGCTGGTGTCCCGGCGGGGAGACAGGGCCTCCTCGGGGGTGAGCGGGGACGGGGGCACGCAACGGGATACCGCGCTCCGCCGGGGGTGAGCGGGCCGGAGGCCGAGGGGACCGCGATCCCCCGCCCGCTCGCTCCTACGGCGCTGTCCCGTCCTGTTCCCGCAGGGTCAATCGCTGAAGGGGACCCCCCTGCGAACCCCCGCGGACATCCCCTCCACGCAGCAGCCGCAGGAGCTCCTGAACGCCATCCTGCCGCCGCGGTGAGCGGGGCCGGGCCGGGGCCGGCAGCGCCCGGCGGGCGCCCGGTGACTCCGGTAACGAGCGGTGCTTCTCTGGCAGGGAGTGGGAGGAGGCGCAGAAGCTCTGGGTGCAGGAGGTGTCCACCGCGCCCAGCACCCGCCGGGACGTCGTGCTGCTGCAGGAGCAGCTGGACCGGCAGCTGCAGCAGCGGCAGGCGCGGGAGACCGGGCTGTGCCCCGTGCGCAGGGAGCTCTACACCCAGTGCTTCGGTCAGTGCCCGCTCTGCTCGTGCTCCTCACACGGCCGACACCCAAAGGGCAGGCCGGCAGGAGATGCCTGCACATGAACACCAGCTTAAAGTCCTCTCAGTTATCCTCTTAGTTGCACTTAAACCAACATATTTAAAGTAACTTAAACCCGTGTGTTTCTGACACACTCTAATGACACAGTGCTGGTCTCCGAAAAAGGGATGGCAATGGGTTGGGGAGCAGGATCCTCTGAAAGCTCCTCCATAACTGCAACAAGTCATTGCACATGAAGTGTTTGCTGTTAGAGCTTTAGGGGATCAGCATCACTGCCATTACCTGAGGGGCTGTACCATCACTCTGCTTTTACCTGCTGCGCTTAATGCTACAGCTGCAATGTAGCAAAACAAATCAATTATTACTATCTCTAGTAAATTCTTGGTTGTGTGGTGTGGGGAACAGCTGCAATGCAACAAAACAAATCAATTATTGCTATCCAGAGTAAATTCTCAGTTGTGTGCAGGGAATGGGTAAGAGGAGCAGCTCTGGCCCTGTGTGTGTCCAGCACTCCCAGATAAAGGCACTGCAGCTGCTGTTCTCGTTTGCAGACGAGCTGATCCGGCAGACCACGGTGAGCTGTGCGGAGCGGGGGCTGCTGCTGCTGCGGGTGCGGGACGAGCTGCAGCTGACCCTGTCTGCCTACCAGGCGCTGTACGAGAGCAGCGTGGCCTTCGGCGTGCGCAAGGCGCTGCAGGCAGAGCAGGGCAAGGCCGACATGGAGAGAAGGGTGAGTGGGGCTGTGCCGCTGTTGCGGAGGGAGGGAGAGTAGTAAAGACTCGGAGACAGGAATGTGGACAGTAGAATAGAACTATTGAATTAACAAAGGACGGGTTTTTATGTGTTTGGGTCTTTTAGTGTTCACCTGAATGCAAGAGGTTATTGGACCTCTAGCTTACTACCTACCAGAGCGATTGGTCAATTCTCACATCATCCATTTCCCTAGTTGATATCATAACAATTCTAATTATATTTTGCAGGTGCAAGATAGCAGAGTTGGTTTAGAGAAACCTTTTCATTGTTTTGAATAGTTTTGCATGAGAAAGACAGAGCTCTCACGAGCTGCTGCTGAGAGCTGAAAGCTTCTCTGCTAAAGCTTTTTAGCATCCATAGGGCTGTTCACCCCATGATGGATGGCGTGAACTTTCTGCGTGTGATACACAACACGATAGCAAATTTTGTATCTTTAAATCCATTGTTTCCATTTCCACGGGATGGCAGCAAAGACCATCAAATCACTTGGCTCACTGTCCTTGGGCTTAGCTGCACTTCTGAAGCTTCTTCTACAGCTTCAAAGACTGTACTACACACACCTTTTTCCCCATCTTAACTGCAAATTGACTATTTGCCAACAAAACTTGAGACATCCGTACTCTTTTCCAAGATTGCAGAGCTGGAAGAGGAAAACAGGGAGCTGGAAAAACAAGTATGCGAAGAGAAAGCAAAGTGTGAGGCTATTGAAAGGCAAGAAAGTGAACGGCGAGAAATAGAAGAAAAGAAACACAGTGAAGAGGTTCTGTTCCTCAAACGGACAAACCAGCAGCTGAAGGTCAGTAAAAATCCAGAATTCCAAATTCTAGTGGTAAAATTCTCATTAAAACCATTAAAGCCCTAGTAACACAACACACCATTTAACATTAAATATTACCCAAGAACAACTGTGCGGGGTCTGGATAATTATTTGTGCATGTGGCTTTGGGGAGAACAGAGCTTCTGCTCTGGACTTTGTTTTTAAAAGGAAAAACATCCCACATCTCTTGAGTAAGGAAAGAATGTCACCCTGAACAACATCAAATGTTTCTGGCTACAGCTAAAACCATTTCCCTTAGAGCAAGCTGCTTTTCCTGCAGATCCTACCTTCTAACCCACATTTTCAGGCTGCCTTGGAATGTTTTAGGACACAAAATCTTAGATAGATGTGTGTTCCCCCTGAATCCATTTCTTCCTTAAAGAAGCTGTACTTCACCAGCTGTGTGTGCCACTGCTGTGGTGGCTGCTCCCATCAATCCATGAACTGGCATCAAGTTGTCTCAGTACTCACAAAACTTGCTGTTCCCAGCTACTCTTGTCCCAGAGTCAGTTTGTGTTCCAAATGCTAGAGAGCCAAATACTTAACTTAGCTCACATAGTCCAGCCTGAAATCAGAGAATTGAGACCACTGTTTCAACAGCTTTTATTTAATTTCCCCCTCGATGCTTCACATTCTAAACCGAGTCTCTGATTGTACGGAGCAAAGGCCAGCTCAGTTCTCCTCAGAATGCAGCAAGTGTGCATGCCAGGAACGACAAACTAATTTATAAAACATGTAGGAATGGAATAGCTGGGGAACAAACCTGGCCTGGCTCTCCTGGCAGCAGTGCAGTGTCCCTCAGCTCCTCGCTGTGAACATCCAACAGAACATTTAGCCCTTCATAGCACTGCAGGTTTATTTTTTAGGTTAGGAAATCTAATTTGTCTCACTGTCTCATTTGTTTTTCAGACCCAACTTGAAAGCATCGTTGCAGCAAAGAATTAATTGTTCTGTTGTCCTCAAGGCAGGCTCAGAAGAGCTGTCAGAGCAAGAAGCTTGCAATTAGTGACAAAGATTTGTCTTCCTAAAACGATCTTCAGTTTTCACTTACCAGTAACAGCAGGCAGTGTAACTGTGTTCTTTCTCTCTTGAAGAGTTGAAATTCAAGAGCTTCATTAATTACTGCTCCCTCTTTCAGTGCCATCTCAGCAGCCAGCTCTTTGAACAGTGAATTTGTCTGGGACTTGCCTGTTGGTAACGTGCTAATGACCTTCAAAGCAATAACTAATAAACATTTTTAAATGCAAACTTCTGACATTATTAATTTGAAAATGTTGTAGAAGATTCAGAAACAATATAAAAGCGTCTACAAGAAATTCAAGTCACATGCATCAAGAAAGAAATGGCAGCTCACTCTTGGACAGGTGGCTGGGGGTATTTCCTTGAGTACCTGCAAGCTGGTGTCAACTGTACATCAAAATCCCGTCAGAGCCATCAGCAGTGTCTGAGCACAGGCAACACCAA
The DNA here is from genome assembly GCA_013397055.1 of Pachycephala philippinensis. NCBI lineage: Eukaryota > Metazoa > Chordata > Aves > Passeriformes > Pachycephala > Pachycephala philippinensis. The sequence continues at coordinate 49,677 of VWZT01014314.1, read as the reverse complement.
AGCTCTGGGTGTGATCGTTTCTAGTGCAATGAAGGGGCAGTCACAGATTCACTTCTCAATGGAAGCAAATGAAATCCCTGCTTGAGGTACCTGTGTAAGCAGCTGGCTACATAGCAAGTGAACATGGGGAAAAGAATTCCCTGTAGTCATGTGAAAAACCCCATAAAGCCAGTTTCCAGAAAAAACCCACCCAAACCCCACCACTGAGCAACACTGGAATAGCTGTTTGGCTACTGCAGTGTTTGCTGGCCTGGGACGGCGATGTGGAAATACCATCAGCTCCAACTGCACAAAGAACTTTCAGATGATGCAGAAACAAAGAGAGAGATGCTGCTCCTGGGGCCAGGACAGACCGGTCACACTGGGCTTTGAACAGGAACCACAAGTTTTATAGTAAAAAAAGCCACCGCATACTAGAGCTGTTTTATGTAAAATTTAATAGAATAAGCAGCTATTGCTTATGTTTGTATTTTTTGTGCTTTGATCTTTGTTCCTCCAAGCCAGTTTTTTTCTTGTTCTTATTCTTATTTTTCACGTTGTGAGTTTCATAATACCGGACTCCGACTTTCTTGGAGCGCTGCTGCCTCTCGGCTCGTCTCCTCTGCAAACACAAAACACATTAGCAAACCCCCAGCATCCAGAGCCTCAGTGTCTGCAACTCTCCAATGGTGTCCACATTCCATACACCTTAAGCAAAATAAATAATTTCAAACAAAATGTTACTGATGTGACTCTATACAGAACCCGCCCCTCCCGGCTCTTAGGAGAGTAAGCTCCACTTCAGTTTTTACAGAAGGAGTCAGCAAGATACAAGATGCAATCTGGTGTGCACAGCCAGGTAAGAGGGCTGTGACACAAGTTGTGACAGAACATTCATAACAGAATTCAGTTTTCATTCCCCTTCCATTCATGCCCAAGGTCTCAAAGCTCTTTAGTGATAACAGGCAATCCAAGGACAAAAAAGCCAGCTTATTTCCCTGCTCAGTTGTACTACAGGAAATCACACTTACTTCTTTGGATGTGAGTTTCTTACAAGGCTGTTTACCCAACTGGTCATCATCATCATCACCTTCCTCTTCTGCTTTCCTCTTTCTTTTCTTCTCTGTGCTGCCTGCAAAGAGCAGAGATCACACACTTGCTATCTTCCAGAACACTCATTTGTTTGAAGAACTTCAGGCTGAGGTCACCATCTCAACTCCTCGAGCAACACATTCCCTTGGCTGTATTTAAGAGTTTCTAGCCAAACAACATGAATGTTCCTCATGAGAGAACCACCAGCTATTACAGTGAAAACTGCTCTCAAGGAGCAGATTGCTCCAGCCCCATTCAAGTCCAGGAGAATTCCACAGTCCCGTCGGGACAGGGCTCTCCCACCTCATTGTGCCTCTACTCAAATTAACTACAGCCAACTGAAGCTACAGTAAAACCTATAGCCTGAAGCATCTCTGCTTTCCTAACATCCCAAACCCCATCCACTCCTTCCTGTGTAACACCCCAGACAAGGGGAGCTGCTCTGGCTGCAGAGCCCAGAGCCCAGGCTGCTGGAACTCAACATTTGCCTTCACTGTGCCTTCCCTCACTAAGAGGGACGTCTCCCATGACACAGACAAGTTTTCTGTAGGAAGGCTACCCCAGCTGAGCAGCAGCCCTTGGGTCAGCTGAAGGGAGATTTAAGTAGTTTCAGGGGAAAAGAACTTGCATACAGGATCCAATGGGTGCTTCTCCCCTTAACGCCCTTTTTTCTCTGGCTCATAGGATTTCCAAATGCAGATTAAGAACATCTACTAATCTTGTTTTACCTCTGTCTTCAATTTCTTTGGGTTCTTCAGCCTTCTGCATGGATTTTGCAAACACTTTGTCACTCAGTCCCTTAGGGATTCTACAGAAGATAAAACCAGCAATAAAAGATTGTTGTTACACAAACTGTGACCACCTCTGAGAACCCATCAGACTCCAGCAGATCCCAGTCCCCCATCAGCATCAAAGCCACAGTCTTTGCACCAAAATATTGCAGTACCCTTGTCACTGGAGTTACTGTGCTCATGCGCTGTATCAGAGAGACAATGTAGCACTTAAACCTTGAAATCTCAGTCCTCACAAGGCTGGTGAATGAGCTTTGCTAAAACTGGGCCTGCTGTATGGGCCAGGATTCTCTGCACATGCACGAAGACACAGGCATATCCAGTCTTGGTATTACCCAACATCAAGGAGAGATCCAAGGATGCAGTATTGCTGCCCAGAATACCAACATAACGGTAATTCTAATCCATAGTTTAAGAGGCAGCTTTCCAAAAGTGAGAACATTTTTAATTTGCTGGTAAATAGCACTTCTTGGAATAATCTTTCAAAAACAAACTGCTACTTGGCCAAATTTCCAGCCCTTATAGCTAAGCCAGCTAAGCTGTGGCAACTTGTGTGTGGCAGCACAGGGGAACTTAAGTCAGGAATGGAGTCAAACTACAGCAGAGCCTCATCAACCCTTTCCCCCCTGCAATGTATTGGACAGATTCAGGTACCTTATTGCTGAGAATCTCTTGGCCTTGGCTTTATCCAGAAATTTTTTGTATTTTGCAATCTTGTCCTCCAAAGCCTTAAGAACTGCTTTAGAGCTCTCTTGGGCACCTGGTGCAGCCACCTGCAATTCCTCCTCTCCCGGATCCTGATGTTGCTCATTCTCCTCTTTCTCCTCCTCCTCCTCTCCAGAGGAATCATTGTCTGTGTCATCAAAACCTGGCACATCCACAGGAACCAGGTCTTCTTCTGAGAACTGAGGTGCCACATTAATCCTGCCGAAGTTCTGCCGGACGTGGGACATGAGCTGCCTGATTTCCGTGTTTGTGTTGTTCCCCTCTTCTGGCTCCACACCTGATGCCACCGACTCAGAGACTTTCTCCTCAGTATTATCTTGGCTGGATGTCACAGATGCTTCCGACACAGGAGGCTGCAAGGAAGAGCATCATGGATATATTATCTCCAAAGCCTGTCCTACCATCTTCAGGAACAATTTCCATTTTCTCTCTTCGGAAAAAGCCTAAGATGACAACATGATTACTGACATTTCTGGTAGTCAATAATGGCTCAGACATCTCTGTAAAGAGCACTGCCACCTGGTCCTCACCAAATTCAAGTGTCACCTGAAGGACCAGACTTGGGCAGAGCCCAGGACATGCACTGCCCAAGTCTCATGGCACTCTGGGAAAAGCAGCAGTGAATATCATTAGGAAAATCAAATATGTGGGAAGAGGAGGCACAAGCACCACATTCTCACCTGGGGACCTGGCTGACCTGGTTCTGCATTCGGTGGCTTCACAAAGAAAGGGATTCTGCCCCTCTGCCAGTCATTGAGAACCATCTTGCTCACAGTCTGCAAGTCAGGCTCACCACCCTGAGAAAACACAGGAACAATTTCTGTCCGTGTTTGCAGGGCACACAGCCCTCCTATGCCCTGTAAGCAGCAGAAACATTCCCATTTCCCACGTTTAGAACAGGCCACACGCTCTTCCAGCCCGCACATGCAGGAAGCTGTCGCACCTTTAGCAGTTTTCCAGTCCTAGCAGCAAGTTTCTCAAGGAAGTCTTCTGCATCCGTCCAGGAATCGATTTTGTATGTCTTCCTGATGTACTCTGCTTTGGCTCTTTCCAGCACGGCACCAATATGGTCTTCGGGGCTCTTAATCTTTTCAACTTGAACCTGAAAACACACAGCAGGAGATCAATCCTTGGAAGTGTGCAGTCATTCCTCTGAGACCATCACAGTGACAAGAGGAAAGCTTTCCAGCATCCAGTGCAGACACATACCACTCCCTTCAGCACAATGTCTGTCTCTGAGTCTCCTGATGGATAAACCACCCCGGGGCAGTCAATGAGGAAAATCCGCCGCATCAAGGTGATGTACTGCCACACCTGAAAGAGATCAGCAGTTCCCCATCAGTTCTTCCACACAGTCCTTGTTTCATTTTTGAAGACCAGAGTCAGAGAAACAGAGCCTGACCCAGCGTTTGGATCAGGTCATTCTCCACAGGGAGCAAGGGCAGCTGAGTATTCCCATCACAGCAGAGTGGGAATTTGGGAATGCTGCTAAAGCAGTGCCTCAGAGCAGGGACTGTCCATTAGCCCCTCCTCAGTGTCACACAACATGGGCAGGTCAGTGCACACCTTGACAAGGTTATTAGGCTGATGAATTTCACATGAATTCTGCCTTCAGGCACCTTTGTATCTTTAACACAGGGATGTTCCTACCTTTGTTTCCCCTGCGATGGGGGCAACGCTGCAGACCTTCTTGGACCGCAGGGTATTGATCACTGAGCTCTTGCCAACATTGGGGTAACCAATGAATCCCACACTGATCTGCTTCTTGTCAGAGTGTAACTGGTGAGAAATAACACGTCCTTTTACCTCTTGGAGTGAGGGACAGAATTACCACTGCAGTCCTGAACCCCAAATGCTAACGAAGCAAAATACGACACAGTAACCCCCGCAACCAACCACAGATCCCCAAAATTGTCTTGTACCTTTCCAAACTGCCTTAGGAGCTGTATGAAAGCACCTTTGCCAAATGGATTTGTGAGGCTGGCATGGAAAGCCAGTGTTGGATACTCCTGGGAAAGGACAGCAACCCAACGCTTCTGGAGAGGCAAAGAGGATTGGGTTAGAGACCCTGGGCTGGAGAGTGACACTATGTGCTCAGACAGAAGGACACAGCATCCACACTGGGCTCACAACTGCAACTGGCCACGAACATTGCTAGGGAAGAACCTTTGAAGCACTTCCCCAACCCAACAGCTAAAAGCACTGAGTATTGTTTGTATAAAAGACAAACAATTTCCCAAAAACGCCTTCACTGCTAGCTAAAACTCATTAGTTTAATGACATAAAGCAAACCAGCTGGGGTGGATATGGATTCTAGGCAGACTAACATTTAGCATACTCTGGAGACAACAGCTGAACTGTTAAATCCAGACAGAGGAAGTAGGGAATTTGTGGCTGGTGTGTGTTGCTCAACTCGGCCAAACTTGGACAGATTTACATGGTAATTGTTACTTTTACTGCAGGCAAGCAGAGAACTCCCAGTGCCCCAGCTGCAGTACGCCCTTCCAGACCAGCATGGGGACTGGCACAGAGCTACAGCACAGCTACAACAGGAACAAAGAAGGTCCATGGAATAACAGGCAGGACTGTGCTTACTGTGGCCCAAGTAGGAACGAGATCACATTTGTTCAGGACAAAAATGAGATGTTTCCAGTGCTTCTCCTTTTTAAGGTAAGATTCCACGTGAGGGGAGCGAGTGCCTATGGGATCCCGGGCATCAAGGACTTGAACAACAACATCTGATGAATCAATCACCTGAATGATAAAAAATTCACACAGAAGTAAAGGGTTTTGCAGAAAGCAAAGTATCTGTACCTCCCAAAGGAATACTAGTCATATTTGAAAGTACATCATTAATTTAAAAACCTTGTATCCTTCACAAACTGCTACTTCCCCACAGACTAGTGAAGTTCAGACTAACATCCATTGATGCTCCTCTCTCTCCTCTCCTAAATCCCCTCCAAATTCAGCCTGGACAGCTGAATGACTTTTACCTGTTCTTATGTACCAAGGAAAGAAAACACTACACCCAAATGGGAAAACTAAAGTGCTGCAGCACACAAACCCCCAGTGTTTGTCATCCATTCAGCAACAGCTCCCTTCTACCATTTCATAATGGATCAGGGTATAAAGGATGTTTTCTGGATCAATATGAAACACACAACCAAGCAGGAACCTGCTGTTAGTCCACTAAGTAACTACAGCAGGGAGCTGTCATTTTACAACTTGATTCAAGCCAAGTGAATTTGTTTCACAGCTTTTTCCTGCAGTTTTGGCAGCCTCTTACTGAAATCTGTTTTGCTCAATCATTCCCAGTGCTTTTAGATCCAAATGAAAAGGTTTTAAGCTACATTCAGAAATTCAGAGCAAAAAGTCAAGCAATTTCACACCTAGGAGTCACTGAGAGCACACAAGCTGCTCATACCACCCCAATTCACTCAGTCTCCATTTCTCTGGCAGCCACGGTGGCTCATGGAGAATTGAGGGTCAGAGCTCTCCCAAGATGACCCCATCAACGTGCCAGATGTTTTTAGCCTAAAGAAACTTAAGGGAACATGACTCTTTCACTTGTGGTGAAGACCCTGGAATCCAAAAGAAACTTACACCTTCACTCTGCCAGTCCTCTTCTAGATCATGTATTTTAAGAATGTTTGTTCCTGTAGGACAAGAGCTCAAGAATCAAGCTCAGTCAGGCAGAGATTTGGAAATGAAAATCTGCTTTCTTTGAGTTTTTCTCATTGTTGCTGTACAGGATTTCAATGCTGTGCTGAAGCCCCTAACTGTGTAAAGGCTGACAGATGTAACTGCTGCAAATTCCAAGCACCATTTACCTTGTAGAGCTCACCCCAGATTCTTTTGGACTGTCCTTTCTTAAAGATTTCCTCTTGTGCTTCATCCCTAAAAGACATCACCAGAAACATCAGCAACCACAGATACAGGGTCAGGGTCTTCTTCTCTTCTCTAAAGCCATTTACAGACAAAAGAGGGGACGAAGCCCAAGTAATAGCTGGTATTTATCCAAAATCCCATATTCAGCTCATCTCCTTTTCCTTACTCCTCACACAGTAACAGCCTTCATGGAGGTACCAGATGCTTCTTTAAAATGAAGGCTGGCTTTCCACACATTGAATCATGTAAACAATGAATCATTTTTCCTTTCCAGTCACCTTACACCAGTGTCCTCTGTCACCAGGTCTCGGTCCTTGCCCTGGTCATAAGACTCTGAGGAGGCCTCAGCATTCTCCACCAGAGACTGCACATCACTTGCAGACAGAGTTGGTCTTTTCCTTTGTGATTTGGGGCCAAACGTTGTTTCAAAGGTTTCCGTGTCAAGAATGTGAACTCTGGAGGTCTGAGGAAAAACAGGTTGGTAAAGAGATAAACCCCAAGCACCATTTTTTCCATCTCTTGTGACACACAGTGAAGGAGCCCCAGGTTCAGCACAGCCCTGGCAGCCTGGAACAAGTGACAGGCACTTCCCTAACAAAGTTTGAGTTTTCCAGCTCGAACTTTGAGAAACACAAGAGTGGATATTTAATAAGCAACAAAACATTCTGCACTTGCCAACAAACCATGCTTCAGTTCTTCCACCATAAATGCTGTCAAATGCAATTACAACCACCGTGATGAAAATTCAGCTGCTATCTTTGATCATTTCTTATTTTTCTAACAAGAGCACAAATCTCGCCAAATTCTCAGATTTTTGTCAGGGATAATTACAATCAAAATTGTAGATTTTAAAGCTTGCAATGAAAGCCAGCTTTTCTTGGAACAGCAAACAATCCATCGCTGAAAGCAGCAATTTGTTTTTGTAATGCACATTTTAACACGACTTTTCCCCTAATTTAAATAACGTTCTTATGACATGAACTTAGAAAGTTTCCATATGACAAAACAGCTACCAAGAGTCCAAAATAATGGTTTAGACACCGTGAAAAAATATGGCAATAACTAAAACTTGATGTACTAGAAGGCTGAACGAACAAGAATTTCTGATACAGGATAAAACACGCGTATTTGAGTTCAAATTCATCACAGGCAGTGCAGAGCAGCCTCAAAAAAGGCCCAGGAGCTGTTAGAGGCATTAGAACATCAGCTGGCACACTAACCTATCAGAAATTAGATCATAATATGATAATATCGTAACCTATCATAGCATCACAGAAGGCTTTGGGCTGGAAGGGCCCTTAAAGCCCATCCAGTTCCACCCCCTGCCATGGCAGGGACACCTTCCACTGTCCCAGGTTGCTCCAAGCCCCGTCCAACCTGGCCTTGGGCACTTCCAACGATGGGGCAGCCACAGCTTCTCTGGGCACCCTGTGCCAGGGCCTCACCACCCTCACAGGAAAGAATTTTTGGGGTAATTTCCTATTGGAAAACAAGAATTTTTACCAAATAATGTATCTTTCTTCACCATCACACTCGATGCCCAAAGCGCCAGGGAATCAGAACCATCCTTCCCCAAGGAATCCACTACAGCTGCCCCTCCTGAGGCTTCCAGAAGCCAGTATTTCCCCAGAGTGAGCAGGGACAGCACAACTGTTCCCAGGTAAATCACCATCCTGGCAGGGCTGTGCACACAGCTGCCCAGCCAGTGATACCCACGTGTGGTTTGATCCGGTCATGGAACAGGGACATGGGCAGCTTCTTCTGCTTCATGATCACCCTGTAAGGATCCTTCATCACAGTCTCCATCTCCTCCTGGAATTTCTGTAGGGATGATTGCTTGATCACACGAGTATTTCCTGCATGTCAAAAACAAACATTACACCTGGCCATTCCTGATCTTAACTGCTCCAAAGACCCTGGGGACACTAATAAAACATGAACTTTCCATCTAGGATCAAAAATACCAGTGACAAACCCAGAGGGTTTTACTTGAGACCAAGCCCAAATAGCACAAACAGGCAGCCAATCCCTTTCTTTTCCACCACTGAAAGGAAATTTTAAATGGGAAGCCAATCCCTTTCTTTTCCACCACTGAAAGGAAATTTTAAATGGGAAGCCAATCCCTTTCTTTTCCACCATTTAAAGGAAATTTTACAAGTATCTCTAGGACACTTAACAGCCATACACATGGGCAAACCCCAGAGAATGGCCACAGGAGCCAAAATAACCACCCTGAGGGGAGTGTGTGGAAAGCAAACCCCTGAAGCACAGGTACAGGTGAGGGCTGACAACAGCAGGGGTCCCTCACCTCCCCTTTAAGCACCTGTCCCACACAGCTCTCAGGCCACCATTCTGAAACAAACACCTTTCAATACACAAAGTTTAACAGTTTTTAAGCTTGCTGAGTCTGGAAGTTGGACAAAACTCACCAAACCATTTGATATTTGGTTCCACTCTTGCGACTGTGCCCGGTGCCACTGTTGACTGATACTGCAGAGGTTTGATGACTTTGCCATGTTTGTTCCTAAGGGACAAATGAAGATGTGTCAGTGCACAGGGGCAGAACTGATGCCTAAAGAGGCCAACCCAGAAACAGAGACTGCACAGGAGGAAGGGAATAAAGGTGGATATTTATTTGAAAGGCCTTCAGAGGCACACCCTGGGCAGGCCAAAGGCTGCACCCAAGATGGACCCCGAGTCACGAGTTCTTCACACTTTTATAGCTTTGGGCCATTTGCATCTCAACCCAATTTCACCAATTAAGCTTTAGCCAATGATGGAATTTCCCCTCAGCTTGCCCCCCTTCTCAAGATGCTGGGTTACACATTTTGGACCTAGGCCGGGCTGGGTGTCCTTGGAGAGCAGCCTGGAGAGGCTTTGTTCTGTCTGTCTCAGCATGAGAGAGCAGCAGCTCACAGGCTGCAGGACACTGCAGAGTTACACACTGGGAATGCAGGATTTGAAATATATAAAAGCTAAAACATAAGGCATCAGCAGTAACCCCTCCAGCCCTTGTGTGTACCAGGCCAGAAGCAGAGCCACAAAATGCAGAGAGACCCTTCCCCTACAGCTGGCTCTCCTGCTCGTTCTGTGCAGTGAGTTAATCCAACCCTGAGCAGCAGCGATGGCAGTCACAGCCCTTGGGCTCACTCCAGCCTGGCCAGACCCTCCCTGCAGCTGCTTGTGTCAGCCCAGGAAGGGCTCGTGGGGCTGCAAAAGGCATCAAGTACCGTTTTCCAGCAAACCCCACTGTGTTCTCTCACAAAGCCTTTTAACCAGTTCTGCCTCCCAGCTCTGCAGGACTCATCAATGCAGGAGTCGCAAGATGAGACCTGGTTTAAATCCAGCAATATTTCAAAATCCCTCCTCCCCTTTTGCTCTGCAAACAGCGGGAAATTCAGCAAAAGGAACCAAAAGTGCTGATGTGAAACAGGACTCTGAGAAGTGCCACGGCACAAAGTGGGTGCTGCTCCCCTGCCAGCGATCCCCGAGTGTGGCACAGAGGGTCCTGCAGCGGGTCCCTCCTTGGGGCACAGGGGGACTCTGTGAAGACGCTGAGGGGAGCTGAGGTTCTTCAGGCATTTTTGGTGGGTAGCTTTCGAGCTATGCTGCTGTGGGAAATTCGGGAATTCTGGGTGGTTTGGCTCTCACGACATTCCAGGCAGATGCACCAAGTGTTTCCCAGCTGCATTCCCGGTACATCGCTGCGCTGCTGAGAGCTCGGGATCAGGCTGCCCAGCTCACGGCGTTACAGAACACACGATGCAGTGACACCGTGCCATTAACGGGGCGTTCTGTCGCCTGTCCCTCGGTACCGGGAAGGCGGCCAGGCCACGACCCACCGCCCCCACGGGCCAGGCCGCGCTCACCTGCGCTCTTTCTGCCGGTACATGTGGAGGCGCCGGATGGTCGCTCGGTCCCGCATGTTGTTCCCTCCCTCGCCCCCGACGCGATCTGCGGAGACAAGAGAATATCAACCCCGCTCCGGTCCGGTCCGGTCCGGTCCGGTCCGGTCCGGTCCTTCCCGGTGCGGCCCGCGGCTCCGAGCGTACCGGGGTTGGTGCTGGCGCGGGAGGGGTTGATGGAGCAGCGGCCCTTGTAGCGTGGCTTCACCATGGTGCCGGTGCCGGTGTCGGTGGCAGTGCCGGTGGCGGTGCCGGTGCCGGTGTCGGTGCCGGTTGCAGTGTCGGTACCGGTGGCGGTGGCGGAGCCGGTGGCAGTGCCGGTGCTGCTGTCGGTGCCGGTGTCAGTGCCGGTGTCGCTGCCGGTGTCGGTGGCGGTGTCGGT
>VWZT01014314.1:518-38563 GCA_013397055.1 Pachycephala philippinensis | reverse complement strand
GCCCCGGGAACCCCCGGCCGGGGTCCCCTCGTGTCCCCCCGCGTTCCCCGTGTGCCCCTGTGCTCCGTATCACTCCCCGTCTCCGCCCCGGAGCGCTGCGGTCTGGCCGGGTCCGGCCCCCGGGCCGCGGGGTGGTTCGAAGGCCCGGCGGGGGCGCTGGCACGGGAGCCGCCATTGTTTGGGAGTTGGTGTTTGTTCACAGACACATAATGGGAATAGTTCGGGAGAGCGGCAGTAACGCTCCCTGGCACTCGCTGATGCGTGGGGGCTGCTGGGGGGCCACTGGAGTAGCTGGGGGGGCACTGGGGTTTTTGGGGGGCACTGGGGTGTCTGGAGGGCACTGGNGGAGGGCACTGGGGTTTCTGGAGGGCACTGAGTTTTCTAGAGGGGCACTAGGATTTCTGGGGGGCATTGGGATTTCTGGAGGGCACTGAGGTTTCTGGAGGGCACTGGGATTTCTGGAGGGCACTGGGGTTTCTGGGGGGCACTGGGGTTTCTGGAGAGCACTGGAATTTCTGGGGGGGCACTGAGGTTTCTGGAGGGGCACTGGGGCTGCTAGAGGGCACTGCCTCAGCAGCAGAGACTCAAGCACAAGGCAGGGCTGGTGGGTGTTTACAGGCGCATGGGGCTGTTCTTTCTGGGTTACTGGCAAAGAATTTTAGAAATTAGCAATAACAACAGTGGTGTTTTTATGTGCATGTAAAGAATTGCACGGACGGTGCACTAACAAATCAAATCCGTGCAAGTTCCGTGTCCAAAGCCTAAGCCCGCATTCATGTTACTGCCAAATTTTAATAGCAATTTGAAAGCTCCTCACCTAGGGAAAATGAACAAAGCTGAACTGAAACTGTGTTAATTGATACCAGAGCTTGGGCTAGGGCCAAGCTCAGCACCTTGGGGAATACTTCCCCAAAACACAGCTCTGGCCCATCCTTCCTAAACACTTATTAGCAGCGGAGCGTTCCCAGCCAGTGCAATGTCCTTCTGGTGCTGCTAATGCTCCTTTAAACCCAGAACAATAACAGAGCTGCTGGGATTTTGTTCTTTTAATGATTTTCAGTGTTTTGCTGTGAGGTGTAGAGTCCCTGCTGTACAAGGGAGCCATGATGAGTCAGGCCTTGGGACATGTTTTGTAAGACGGAGTCTGGAGTTGGAGGCTGTTTGGCTTAAGCCTACACGTTCTGGTTTTTCTCTTAATGGAATTATCTGTGCCTTGGGCATTGAAAAAGTACACATTGATGTGGGCATAAAAAAATCAATTCCAAATTGTAGATAATTGTTTAAGCTATCAGACTTGAGGCTCATGTAGAAGAGTTTTCCCAGGACAAGTGTGTTTTCTATTAGGGTCGATATCAATCTGTCAGAAGAGCCTTTTGATTTTCAAAATTTTAGACTAAATAGTTGAGTAATACTTGCTCTGCTCTCCCCCACTCTTTCTTCTTTTCCCTTAAGAAAACTCCCTCTTTATTGTTAGCAAGAGATGTTGGGGTGCAGCCAGAAAGTCACCGTCTCTTTCTGTGAGAGAGCAGACCCAGCCAGCTCTGGGCAGGAGGTTGTGGCAGGGCGAACTTGTCTTGGGGATGCCCCAGAGTTGGATGCTGAATTCCCAGGATGGAAGCACTGGTGGGAGGGCTCAGACCCTTTACCCAGCCTCATCACCCCCCTGGGGTGGGCTACGAGCCTGGATTTTCTGTCACAAGAAAAGATCCTGCTGATAATGTGTGGGACCTGCATTCAAACTGGCACTTCCCTGCTGCACTTTCCTCGCTCTCCCATATTTCCTAACCCAAATTCCATCACTGGGGCCAGCAGTTGGTGTTTAACTTGCAGCATCCCCGAGGCTGCGGCTGTTTATTGTGTATCTGATAACGTGCAAGTCAGATATTTTGCTCCACTCGACTGATGTTTTGTTGCTCTATGACTCACAGCTTTTCCTTTGCTATCGATGCATCTCCCCCATTTCAATCTTTAGCTTTTTCCTGTTGTGTCACCACTGGCTGCAGCAGGACACTGTGCCACAACCAGCCAGGACAACAGTCACAGATTGTTTGTCCATCGCCTCTGCTACGTGGCCTCAGCTCCTCAGCACCACTGCCCTGGCCAGGCCTGAAATGAAATAATTTTGAGTTTTATGTGGCCTCATCTCTGTCAGATCCCAGTGAATGCAGTTACGTGATGCCATCGGAATGACTCATTCCCATAATTACATATGTTCTGAGGGGTTATTCCCATTGTATTATTAAAAACTAGTGATGTTGGATTTTTGGCAGGGACTGTCTTCCTTGTATGATCTACAGATTTTGTCAATTAAATGAAGGAAAAGTAGATTTCCAAGAGTTCAGAACAAGACTGGACTTGCACTCTGAGCCCTTTTTCAGTGTGGTATTGAGCTCCTCTGTTTTATTTAACAGGATAAAGCAGCATCAGCCATCTCCCTCTATTGCAGCAGTTCCCTGCAGGGCACAAGGATGCAAGTAGATTTTGTAGCTCATCTTCAAAATCACAGTGGAAGATATTGGAGGCAGTTTATCAACACAGTAGCTTTCCCAGCTCAGTTCTTCAGGTATGGCTTCCCAGGGATGCATCTGGCAGGAGCAGGAGGCAGGGCTCCTTGGCAAAAGGCTCCAGGTGTGACAGCTCCTGAACAGGAAAAACGAAGTGATCCTGGATCTGGAGTTCCCAACATGGTGACTGAAAGCAACAGGGGAAGTCGGGAGGGAGGAGAAAACTGAAGTCAAGAACAAAAAGGTGTGAGAGGGCTTGGAGAGCCCAGGCTGAGCTGTGCCAGCGGGATGGAGCCCTCAGAGTGCACAGAGGGCTCAGAGCTGTGCAGGCTGCAGAGCCCTCGCCTTCACTCTGGGAACGTGTGCCAGCGCCGCGGATCTGGCATTCATCAGCACTCTGGAAGCTAAAGCAGTTAAATGTGAATGTTTTCTTGTGGTTTGATTTGAGCAGCCATGAGAAGTAACTTCTGCCCTGACAGGCTGGGCTCCTCTGTGGCACAGGAGGGGCTGTGGCCGCTGAGGCCCTGTCAGTGCCTCTAAACCTTTGAGGCGCTTTACCTCAGGCTGTAAATAACAATATACTACCCACCTGGCTGCCTCTTTTTTCCTCATTTCTTCATTCCTCATTTCCTCATTTCTTCAAAAAGAATGAGATTCCAGCAAGCAGCTCCATCCAAACTATGGTTTGGCATTCAGTTGGGTGTGATGTATTACCATGTACATAAATGCTGTCAGGGTGGTTTATTTATGGCGACTGATTAAATACACTGGTATTCCTGTAATTTTAATAAAGATTTTTAAAAATGTGATGCCTGTCATCTCTCTCTGTGAAGTCTATTGACTTCATAAAATCTGTAAATATATGTCTGAACTATCCCTTTTAGTGTTTTCAGACAACGTAATCCAAACAATAGTTTTGGAGATAACCTGTTTCACTATCCTACTCTGTTTCCTTTAATCAAAGCTAAGATTTCTCCCGAGTGAGAAATCATTTTAACATAAACATGAGCTAAGGAGTATATACATAGCCTCCACCTCTCTGGGGGTGGAAAGTCAGTGAATTACTGTGTGAGGAGTGTGTGTGCACACAGTTCATTGACTGTAGATGATGAAAAATACAGATTTATATTACCCAGAGAGGGTTAAGAATGTGATAGAACCAACCTGTGTTTGGTGACATTCATCTGCTTTAGCTTCCAAACCCCAGCAAATGAGAGCGAAATTAAACAGTTCCAAACCCACAACTGCAAGCTGTCCATTACTCCTGGTCCTTTGTTCCCCCATGGCATGGGATGGATTGTTCAAAAGCTGAGGAAACTGATTAGAAACCATCCTGCAGATTCTGAGTTAACGGAATTCTGTCCCGTGAATAACACCAGGTTGTTCAGCAGGGAAAATGAAGCTGTTTTCTGTGCAGTAGAGTTCCTGACAATCTGTCAGGAGCTGTCTGTCTGTCTGTCCATCCAGCAGTTGCTTTTCCTGTTCAGCATCAAGCTGACCAAAGCACAGGGTGGGAATACACGCAGGAGTCGGAGCAGTGACATTCTGTCAATGATCCATGATCCATGTGGGCTCCTTTGGCTGGCAGGTGTAGGCAGCAGGCTCCCAGGACAGGCTCGCTCCATCTCTGGACATTTTTGGTTAGTTGGGATTTGACTCCAGTTTTGGTGACTAAACAAACGAAGCTGGTTCAGCAAACCCATTTATTGATTTATTTGTGTAAAGATGTGTATTTTACAGTGATGTCACGGAGAGAACACCACAACAGGGTTATTTAGTGCATGGAAAGAGAGCGTTCACATGTGTGTGAGTTGAGGTGACATCACCCAGCTAAGGACATCTCAGCTCGGACTGGGGAGCTCAGCATGCAGTTCACATTGATCAAAGGCAAAATGTTCCTAAATTCACAACTGAACTAGCTCTCTGGGAGTGGGAATAAGCACAATTCTTGAGCTGATTTTAAAAAAAGAAATTGGATTTATTTTTTATATTTTTCTCCCTAATTGTTCGAAAACAATTTAATTTTAAAATCACCCCTACTGAAAAATCTTGGATAGTCTTAATAGGCATCTTAAACCTCCTGTTGCCTTTGTCCCTTTTTCTTCCCATTTTGCTGTGAAAAAAGGAAGAATGTAGGGGAAAGGCTAACAACAGAAAGAAGTTTGCCGGTTTTTCTAATAATCCCTAGAGTTCTCTAAAATAGGTTCTGTTGATTTATTATATGCAGTTTAGTTTTGAAATAGTTGTGCTAATAGTGCCAGGAGTTACTGTAGGGAATCAAGTCATTACCAGAGCCTCACGCAGAAAACTTTCCTAATGCACTCTCTTTTCCTTAATCCTCACTGAGAACTGGATGGGGATAGGGCAGCAGGAGGGAGGCAGAGTGAGCTGAGGTTCACCAACGGGTGACTGCTGGGTGCTGGTAAAAGTGGAAAGGAAAATGATTCTGCTCACGTGCAGTGACATGGCACAAACAAAATACTTCTCTCGCAGGCTAGAAAATAGAGTAAGGTTGGATGATTCAGCTGAGAAGCTTTCAGAAATCATATGAACATGATCTGTAAACAACTCAAAGGATGACTTTTAAGAACCTCTTTCTCCCCCTGCTTGGTATGCTGGTCGTTTATCATCGTGCTGAAATGGAATCCCCTTTCAAAGACGTAACAGCTTCTTGTTTACTTAAACACAAAGTGGACGATGGGCTGAAAGGTTTTTCTGCCAGCAGAGCAGTCACAGAGAGCTTGGTACAACTCTGGAGCCGAAACAACTGTGCAGCCTCCACATCCTGCACCGAGCCCGGCCAGCCCTGGAGTGGCTGGGTGAAGGGAGTTGGGCTGTCCTGTGCCAGAGCTGAGTCCTCAGTGGGTGCCACGAGCCACGGGAGAGAACCAGGGCTGTGGGTGCGGGCAGGTGACCCCGTGGAGGGACAGGGAGCTCTCTCACAGGCTCCCCTGCACACCCACTGGCTTGCTCTGCCCTCCAAAACCACAGAGCAGGGTGTGGTGTGGAAGTGAGCATAGCAAAAATTGGATTCACCAGGGTTAGTTTGGTGAGGTTTCCCCTGACCTTTGCCCTGCCAGGGGAGTTGGAGCTCCAGCAGCACATCCCTGATCCACCCTGGGCACATCTCTGTGAGCCATAGCACCATTCCCTCAGGACCAGACAGTTTTTGCTGAACTCTTGAGAAATTAAATGTGTCTCTACGTGCTTATACAGAGAAAGCACATTTTAAAATAGCAGGGCAGTGAGTGGTGAGACAGCCAAAGGAAGAATTCCCTGAGCAGAGCAGGTCTGTCTTGCACAGTCCTTGTCCCCGTCCCTCTGCTCAGGTGCCAGCTCTCGCAGAGCAGGAGAATCAAGGGAATTCCAGCCAGTGGCATGCAGACAAGTAGTTTCTACCCAACTTAAAAATTAGTTTCTCTTCTGCAGGACCTGAGCTGTGCCTTCCCCCTCCCACCTGCCTCCCTCCTGCCACACGCCGGGGTGATGTCCCAGACCAGCTGTCCCCTGCCCGGGATTGTCCCACAGCTCTGACTGTCTGAGCAGAGTCACAGTGCTTCAGCAACCTGCGGTTTGTTGTAACCTCATTTTCTCAGTCTGCTGTGTGTTAACTGGATCCTTCAGTGGGGAATTCCTCGGGGCTCAGCGGGGTGCAGCTGGGGTCCCTCACGCAGGACGGCTGATTTGTGGCTGCAGTGCAGCTGGCAGCATTTTCTGGGATTTTCTTAAAGCTTTGGTGAGTTTCCCTTCCACAAGTGCGTCTCCGTCCTGTGGGACACCAGCCTCCATAGGGGCCAAGGCATGAACCACACACTCAGGAAGCTGGTTGTCATTTTGATTTTGGTTTTTTTTTTTAATTTGAAATAATTCTTTGAAGCAGATTCAGGGCAGATACCACTGACCTCTTACCACAAACTTTTAACATGTATTCGCAATGATAAAGTCATACAGCTTAAAACACAAAATAAGGGGTGGGGGGAAGAGAAAGAGGCCACCGCTGTGTGTGTCTGGGTCCCAGGTCAGGGAGAGTGGCCATGTGGGTTCAGTCTCATCCCCTGGCTGAGCGGGGCTGCGCTGGGGCCGCGTGCTTGGGCTCCAGCTGAGGCCTTTGATCATGAAATCAATCCCATGTCTGGGTCCTTCACTGGCTCATGCTCCACTTCTCCCTGCAGTGTCCCCACAGAGCCCCGGGGCTGTGGGCTTTGCCTCCGTGTGTGCTCCCACTCCTCAGCAGCGTTCTCCCACAGTCCTGGGCGGGGGTGTGTGCAGCCTCCTGGAGTGTTGTGTGTGTGGCCTCTGTCGATCTGTGGGTCAGTCTGGAGTATATGTCTGTCTCTGGACATGTGTACGTGGTGTAGCAGTGCTCTGTTCAATAAAGCTTTCATATACATAGCAGCAATGGAGTCTTGCCATCAGGTGACGCTCAGGGCCAGCTACTGGGCAGGGCTAGCGGGCGTCGTGGGCACCGTGGCCCCTCTCTGTTTGTTCTTCCTCTTCTTGGTGCCAGACTTAGTGTCTTTGGTGTCTTTCTGATTTCTGTTCCCATTATCTTGCTTTCCTTGCTCTTCCTTTTTCTTCCTTTTCCCTGTAGCAAAGCAAAGGGGCAGTGTGAAATGGAGCAAGGCTTCAGGTAACAGATCGGCCACATCCACCTCCCCCTGCCCCTCTGGTTAATTCCTGTGCATTCAGTCACTGCTCAGAACCGCTTCCCCTCAGAACACTCAACACAGCTGCAATCCTTGTCCATTCTATGACAAGATAATCCATCCTGAAGACTAATTCCTGGGAAAAACCGACCTAAGCATTCTGGTAGAGAAGACAACTCCCATTGTGGCAGCATGCAGGCATGCACCCTTGGCTGCTCTGTGGCCAGGGAAGAGGCTAAAACAGCTCAAACCTGTGGCACACGTGGCAAGCTGTGCCAAGGATCACCCCTGGGGGCTGTGCCCCTTCCACCTGCCCCCCTTCCAAACTGCCCTCACACCTGTGTCCCCTGCACCTCAGAGGGGAGCTGCACAGCACATTTGTGACACTGGACAGCTGGCTGACTGCCCGTGCCTGACCTCTCTAGGGTGTGGGGAGGGATGGTGAGACACTCCACCTCTGCTCACCTTCGGGGCACTGGCTCTTCTGCACCGTGCATCGCCGCACCTCTGTGGTGGCAGGACACAGAGACACGTCCCCGGAGGGAGCCTGCAGAATCCGCCGTGTTCGGTCTTCATTGCCCTTCTTGAAGCCACAGAGCTTCCTTTTCTTGGAGCAGGGCCCCCACGGCCCCCACTCACTCATTTCACATTGTGCTGCCAGATAACAAGAGAGCCCGGCTGTAACTCCCGTTCCTGGGTTGCCAGCTCAGGCCATCCCAGAGCCCACCATTGCATCTTTCCCCCACCTTGGGCTGCAAGGGAGTGTTTCCCCAGCAGCTTCCCAAGTCCCCGAGCACCCCCTTCTTTGCCACACCACACCAACTCTGGGGCACAGCTCACAAACACCAGAGGCTGCTCCCCATCCAGGCTGGTTCCCACAGGGCTCTGCCCCACCAAGGGCTGTGCTGTCACCCCCTCGACACGGGGACAACGAGGGGTTCAGTTCATCATCTAAACCCCCCTGCAGCACTACCCACGACCAGGCACTCTGGACCCGAGGCTGCTTACCAGGACTGCTGCACTCCATGGTGCCGTTGGCAGCAGCGTAGCCTTCGGGGCATGTGACGTAACATCTCCCTTTGTGCAAATACAAACCTTCCTTACATTTTGTGCAAAAGTTTCGACTGAAACAGGACTCACAGTTCTCAATTTTGCATTCTGGGGAAAAAAAAACCAAACACCAAAGCCATCATGTAGCCCGATGTGAACAAAAGGCTTGTGAAGCTCCATGCTGTCAACCAGAGCCCAGTCCTGGCTCCCAGGGGTCTTGCAGCAGCCAGGGCATGTCTCTGAGTGTCCTGCCAGGCCTGGCTGTGCCACTGAGAAGTAGGTTTTCTTTGCACCATTCCCTGTGCAGGACAGCCCTGTGCTGCAGCTCTCACAGCCAGCAGCAGCCAGGACAGAACCAAGCAGGGTGGGAAAGTTTTGGGCTGCTGTTCAGCTGAGCATCAGTCAGCCAAAGGGGACGGTGAAAAGGACACAGTCCCGGCTCCAGCTGCAGCTACAGGACAGGCTGCATGGGAAGGGAGCTGGATGGAAACCTGGCTGTGAGGGGGCTGTGCATGGACCTGTCAGGGGAGGGATCGCACGTTTCCATGCCCAGCTCTTTCTGGTGCTCTGGCTACAAGATGCAAGCCAAGGATTTCACTCAGAGCTGCCTGAGTCTGGTGAGCAGTAGAGAAGGAAAAGAGGCACTAAATGCCTGGAAGGATCTCCCTCCTCCCAAAGGAAACCAGTGCCAGTCTGGCAGCCCGTATAACAAAACTGCCCAGGGGTCCTGCAAGATCCCACGTCCACAGCATGCCCATGGGGTTCTTGTCAGGCAGACGGCTGCCATGCTCAGCCCTGCCTCTCCCCTTCCACACAGCCACAGCACCTCCTGCACCCGAGCCCAGGCACACACTGCCCTGCCACCTGCCCGTGCCTGCTCCCTCCCAGCCCCACACTCACTGATGCACTTGTTCATGTCCGTATTGCGAAGGCCAAAGTATCCCAGTGGACAAGAAGGCAGGCAAATCCCAATCTGTCGGATATCGTTCCGCTCCAGAAGGATGAAGAGTTTGGGGGAACACCTCAGGCACCCATTGAACTCAGAGCACAGGTCACAGCCTCTGGCACAGCCCTGACTCAGCTCGGTGCTGACTGGAAGAGCAGGAGAGAGGCAGTGGTTAGTGCCGGGCTCTGCAGGCGCCAGCTGTGACCCCAAAACCACTGACACCACTGGCAGGGAGGGCAGGAGCTGAGGCAGAGCAAGGGCCAGCGTCCTGCAGCCCTGACACACTCCCAGCACTGCTCCAGACACCGTGGCCCCGTCCCCGATGCCCACAGGCACCAACACGGTGCCAAGCACAAGCAGGAGAGTCACGACAGTGGCCGCGCTGAGGAGCAGGACCCAGAAGCAGCCACCAGCTGTGCCCAGAGCCCCAGCACTGCCCACCCCAGCCCGCTGCCTCCCAGCCCTGCCCACCAGCCCCGATGCCCACGTGGGGCAGACACTCACGATGGGCAAGTGCCCAGGGGTCCAGCACCTCCTGCTGCCTCCCCGCTCGGAGCTGGCCGTGCCTCCATGCCCGGGACCAGCAGGGACCAGAGCGCACGGCCCTGGAGCAAAACTGTTTGACTAATTCCATCCATGCTGCTTCCCAGGCTGGATCTCACTCTAACTCTGCCTGTGTTAAACTCTCTCTGGCAGTCGGGAGGTGTCACTGCCCCCAAAATAGAGATGGTGTTCTCAGCCCCTACATTCAGTCCAAGAAAAATACTCAATCCCATGTCTTGTGAGTTTTCTGCTTTTAATTATCATATAAAATGCTGCTTGTTTTGAAACCAATCGCATTCTTTGCAGGCTAGAATGCAGGTTATTTTTATTAGTTTATTATGCAAGCCATGTCCTTGTTTATAGAAAAGCCGTGTATTTAAAAGATGTATTCTTTTAAATACCGTGTTTACTACACTTCAAAAGCAAGCGCGGAGCAGCACAGTGTTCAGTGCCAGGACTGGAGGTAAGAGAGCTGCCCTGTCCCCTTGCCATGACCCGAGAGCCTGGGGTCCCCCCATGCCTGCCCCAGCCCCATGGCCGGGTTTGTGGGTTTGGGGGATCCTGCAGCCTTGGGATGAGGCACCCAAGACAGAGGGGTCCTCATCCCCCAGCTGCGAGGATTGGGTCTGGATTGGGACCCCCTTGGCACTGTGGGCCCTGGCCCCTCTCCACAGGGACCCCCAGGGATCCAGCCCCATCCCTCCCGCAGCGCCGGGCCCTGGTGCCGAGCTCAGCATCCATGGCAAAGGTATAAACTGGGCCCTCGCTGGAAATTGCCCTTTATAGCATTAGCCATGACGTCAGGTTTTCCTTGTTCTCCCAGGGCTCAGCAGTCCCAGTTTTAATACAAAATCAATTTTATATAATTTAATTTAAAACGGTTTTAATGTAAAACAGCTCTAACATGAGCTCACACAAAGGAGGGCAGATGCCCATGGCTGCTCTTGTGCCAGTTCTGCCTGGCTGCCCTGCACTAGCCCCAGCAGGGACCCTCTGGGCTGGAGGCAGAGGGTGACCTCACGCCCCTGTGACCTCAGGGCACGCTGCAGCTCGGAGCTGGGGCAGGTCAGGGGACGTGGCAGTGCGTGTCTGCCTGGGAGTGAATAGGTAATAGTATAGAAGATTGTTGACAAAGGTTATTTAACTTGTAAAATAGTCAAATCAAATGGAGATAATAAAAAACTGGGGAGTGGGGCAGCTCTGCGGGCTCTTGGGGCACCACAAGCCCTGCCCAGCTCACATTCACACATTCACACCAGCACGGCCCTCATGGCATCGTGAGAGGAAGTAGAGAAGAAAAGCATTTCATACATACTTCGTCTTTGCCTCTTGCCCTTCACCACTTTGCTGCTGCCTGTTAGATCCATCGAGCTTAGAAAAACCACCACCACAAGCAGTCCAAGCTGCATAGTAACTCTCCAGCGCTGCAGCCCCTCCGTCGTGGGGTGGTTGGGGGAGCGTGCTCCACAGCTGGGGTCTCTGCTGCCGCTAAATCGTCTCAGGTGGGATCAGAGCTGAGAGTCTGTGCACAGAGCCGGGTCTGGGACCATATCCACAAACTACAGCAGCACCAGCGAGCTTAGGTAGCAGGTAGCATGCCTCTACCTTCATCCCCGTCAGGAGTGCAGGAGCTCGGCCCTAGTCCCATCGGGGGCTCGGCAGCGGGCGTTAGCTGCTCGCAGTTTCCAGGGACGCTGGCAGGAGCTGCAAAAGAAGAGAACAGGTTAACTTGACAGACAGCATTGCTCCCACAGGGGCTGGGGGTGAGCACAGGGATTGTGGGGTGAGCTGGGGGTGCTGGCAGACAGCGGCATCCGGAGCGGTGTGGGGAGAGCTGTGCTCCAGCCTCGTCCATGAGTCCCTGTTGCTAATAATCAACACCCGTGGAAATGCTCGGCGCAGCTTTGCCATCTGCCAGCGCTGCAAACAGTTATAGCTGGGACTTGTTTAAAATAGAGCCAGACCCCTGGGCCGCCCTCGCCGAGCGGCAGATGGCTGCTGCGGGTGCCAGGCGCACAAGATGTTTCCCATCAAGTGGGCACCTCTGGGGCTGGTAGTCAAGCCTAGCCGAGAGTGAGCCTGCAGTCCCCAGCCAGGGCTGGGACTGTCTGGGGACGGGGTGGGATCCTCCGCCAGCTGCCCAAAACGCTGTGTTTCTGCTGCTCTGAGGGAATTTCCAAACCTCCCATATCCCATTCCCCCAAGCACAGGGCAGGGTCAGCGCTGCCTGCACAGGGCCGGGTGCGGGAGCTGCTCTGCCCCAGGCTCAGCGGCTCCCAGGGCAGGGACAGCCTGGCGTGGGGCAGTGAGTGTGGCTGTGAGTGCCACGCTGCCCTCACCAAGCCGTGGCGTGGAGTGGCCCAACGTGCATGGCACAACAGTGATGGGATGGCAACACCAGCAGGACAGGCTGGGCAGCAAACCAGTGGCTCTGCGTGGACTTCTGGAGAGAGAAGGGTAGCCCGGTTGCCTGCTGGCCAGCCAGCACCCAGGACTCCACATGTACCATCCTCTCCTGAGAGTGCCCAAGCCCTTGCTCCAGCTGGCTGCTGACAGGGTGCTTTCCCTGTAGTTTTCAAGTGGTTTTCCCTGTGCCTGGTGTGAAGGAAGGGCAAGCACCATGCTGCACCAGGAGCTCTGGCACTGCCAAGGCAGGCCCCACTCCTCTCTGCAGCTGGCAGAGCAAAGCCCTGCCAACGGCAGACATTGTGTGGGAAATAAAGGCGACAACATTTGCTCTGTGAAGTCAAATGAAACAGAAAATCGTTTTAATCCCTTTATAATAGCTGCGCAATCACCGATGCCCCAAATGACTGGTGGCGACAGTGCTGGAAGCAAGCCCAGCCCCAGCCTGGGACGGACTCGGTCCCCAACGGTCCAGTCCCCTCCCTGGCCCACCCTGGGGTGATGAGAGGCCACTAGCCAAAGCAGCCCCCTGCTCCAGCCCACCTAAGGGTGGTTATGGCCACACCTGGATGGAGAGGGCTGCCCCAGCAGCAGGTGCAGGGAGGTGTGAGCCGGGCACCGCTGAGCTTTGTGGCAGCCCATGCCATGGCACTGAGCTGTGCCCGCTCTGAGCACCTCCCGGCAGCGCTGCCTCACCTGTGCCAGCTGAGCTGGCGACCATCGGGCACTGTGGGGCCACAGCCACTGTGTACAGGGGCCACAGCCACTGTCCCCCCGCCCCGGTGGTTCTGAACTTTTCGTCGTGTCCCCGCTGCGAGAGCCGGGGCAGGAGCCCAGCGCTCCCCATGTGCTTGTCGTTACAGCCCACGGCTCGTCCACAGGATTTTCAAATAAATAATTAGTCACTTGTGTAAACACCAACTTGTTCTGCGTTTCCAAGCCTGTTTGCTGCAAGCTGCTTTATAAACACTGTCAAGTGCTCGAGCCGGGCTGCGAGAGTATTTAGGGAGCGGGAAGCTGTGCAGAGCGGGGATCCCCGCCGCTCCTCTGCACCTTGGGCACGGCGCTGGGCTTCCCTTTGAGGGCAGCGGTCAGGAGGGTCCCTCCGGACAGGTGGTGTGGGACAGTCCGGCCATGCACAGCCCGGCCATAGGGCCCTGGGGGTGTGAGAAGGCACCTCAGTGCAGCACAACCCAAACTCTCCCCGAATGAGTGCCGAGTGCCAGCGGCTCCGGAGGGACCGCGCTGCCGCCGCCCGCTCCCGCTGCCCCCGGTGTTTAATTACGGCGGCTTTGCGGGTGAAGCGCGTTCACAGGAAGCACACAGCCGTGTTTACACAACACTCACAGTTTGGGTACAGTCCCCCAGCGTGGGGACAGCAGCGGGGATGGATGTCCGGAGGGAGAAAGCACAGCCCCAGAGTGCCAAGAGCCAGCGTGAAGCTTGTGCCACCGCGGCGTGCCCCATCTCTGAGGGCTCGGGCAGCCAGGGCAGGGAAGTGCCATGGGAAACCTTGAGAGAGCAGCACAAACCAAGCGAGCACATGCTTTTTCCTCCTTGTTTCCTTGCTTTCTAGCCCAAAGAGAGCATGGGCTTGGCTGCTCCCTCAGCACAGAAAGGCCACTTGCATTCTAGGTGCTGCAGAGTCGGTGTCCTGGCAGGTCACACGCTATCCACAGGTCTCCAAATCCCTCCCCACCGTGAGCACCTGGGGTCTGTGGTGAGCTGGACTGCCAGCTCTTCCCACCCTCACCGCAGGACACGAATTATGATTCTTTCTCTTACTGCAGCCATCAGTCAAGCTCAGGTTGCTACAAACAATTTCCAGTCTAAACATCAGCAGGATTTATGCCATTATCCCATCTACAGGAAGAATTCGGAGTAACCTGAATTGCTCTGAATTCATTTATGGAGAGACCTGGCCCCTGAATCTGAGATGGCACTAAGCCTTGTTTGCAATTCAATCAGGATAAATTGGTCCTTGGGAGCTCCAATACAAACCAGAAAATGTAAACCATCCAGATAATTTGCCATTAGTCCTCCTACACACAAGGTGAGAAAGACCAACATTATATCCCCGGGATATTTGAGACCTAATCCACAATAACTAAATTGCTGATATATTGCCTCTTGCTGAGTGTACCAGGGATCCCAAATGTAAACGGGCTCTCCAAAGGTTTACTGAGCCTCGGAGAGAAGGACCAGATGCTGGAGGCAGGACAAACCTGGTTACAGCAGCACTAGGAATGAACCCCTGGGAGCTGCCAGGTCACTGCCAACAGCCGGCTGGGCACCAGCTGTGAGCTGGGGAATTTGGGTTTCCAGTTCCTGGAGCTGCATAGGGAATTTGAATTTCCTCTTGGTAGTCAGTGAGGGGTGTGAATATGCAGAAACTGGCTTCCTGCAGGAGGAGTCATGGTTTTGCAGGGTCTCTCTTGGGTTTGTTTGGTCCCACGTCTTCCAGCCCCAGACCAGGGGACAGCACCCGGGACAGACCACCCCGAGCCCTCCCAGCCCCAGAAGGTTGTGGGTGGCAGCAGCAGCTCTGCTCATTCCCCAGCCTGCCTTTGTGGAGCTTCCAACAGGCCCCTCAAATACCAGTGATGGCACCTGGGTATCCACTGCCCCTGTTCCACAGGCACACAGGGATGTGCCCACGCTGCTGGTGCTCCCTGAGCCTGGTGTCTGCTCTGCCTGCGCTGGTGACCCCACGGCAGAGCTCCCTGCCTGCTCTGCCAGCCTCACCGTGGGAGGGAAGCAGCCAGGGCTGAGGGAGCAGGTTTGGGCCCCCATTCTCTTTGGGAAAGTCCCTCTCCTCTGCTGTGTTCCCGAGGGCTGTTTTCCTGTCGGCAGGGCTGATGCTGCAGGAGCAGCACTGTGAAACCCTCCTCAGTGGAAGGTCCCACCACGCCTGGCTTGGCCATCACAGCTGCCACAGGGTGTCTCACGTGCCTCCAGCAAACATCTCTGCACATGCACAGGCAGAGCCACTTTGTTCTGCTTAATCCTTGAAGCAATAAAAGACGGCTGCGTTAAGTCAAATTTCCGAACCAGAAGGTCTTCATTTGATATCAGATCTCAGTGCCAAGTCCTGCAAGATCCCCAACCCATAAACTTCACTGAAAAAAATAAAATAATAAAGCCCAATCTGGCAGCAGAGCTATCCACAGCATTGTTGAGGTCTGACTTCTTCCACTAAAACTCCTGCACTGCATTCCCCGGAGCTGCGGGGCTCTGCTGTGACCCGCTGATGGGGAATACGCCGAGGAGAGGCTGCAGCTGCTGACCACCCCTCTGCCCTGGCCTGGCAGTGGGAGTGCTCTGGGGGTCAGCAGCACCTCAGCCCCAGCAGCTCCAGCCCCCAGCTCCAGCCCTGGCTCCATCAGCCCCAGCTCCCTGCCCGCCTTGCCCAGTGCCCAGCACAGCAGCTGCTCCAGTAACGCTGTGATCCATAGTGCCACAGGGCTCCCTCCAGGAGTGCTCGTGCTTCGGTGCTGTAAAACAGCAGGAAATGTTTTACAGGGGGATTTCCATGGCCCTCATGCCAGTGCAGAGGCAGCACGCTGCTCTGGAGGAGGAGGAGGAGGAGGAGGAGGCAGAGCCCTGAAGCAGGCTGCACGATCCATGCTGCTGCTTCTCCACAGAAGCAGAGCAGCAGCTGGAATTGCACTGGAATCATCCTGGAAGGCACAGCTCTGTGCTGAGACCAGGATGCTGCCTGGGGATCTGACTGTAGTCCTGGGGACAGCAAACCTGTCAGGTACAACTCAGGTGGGTTTGAGCCTCCTGCAGATCAGTAACTCACCAGAACAGCAGAACCGAATTTCAGACCGGGAGACAGAACAGCCCAGTTTGGGGTAGCACAGACCAGGGCACCGAAAATCTGTCTCTTTCCCCATAAGGACTGGCTCCCTCGAGGCCCATGCTGGGCAGGGACATGCTCAGCAGGTACCCCAGGAGGTGCAGGGTGGACACACACCATGCCAGCTACAGCCCGGGGTGTGGGGAGCAGGGGGCTCTGACACAAACCAGGACGCACAGTCAGGGGTGCTGAGGCTCATCCTACAACAGGTGTGCACATTCAGCTCAATTCCTCTCTTATTCCTATGTAAATGCGTGCAAACGAGGGCTTACAGCTCCTTCCACCACAGACCCTGCCTGCCAGCTTCATAAACACACATTTCCAGGCTCGAAGGAGCCGAGTGAGCCATGAGCTGATCTGCAAAGGCAGAGCCAAAGCCTGAAGCACAGGGCAAAGCCCTGAGCAGCACCTGGGGCTTTCTGCTTGGCCACGAGCACAGGAACCACCTGCCAAGGGGAGCTTCCTGAAGGGATTCCCGGTGCTCTGGCTCTCCCATGGAGGCATCGCTGCCTGGGAAATCTGAGCCCTTAGATCCAGGAGCAGCACCAACTCCAGCAGCAGAGGAAAAAAACAAACAAACTGGAAAAAAAAACAACCCGCAGGCTCAGCTCTGGGCATGTGGCAGGATGGAGCACCCGGTCAGCAGGAGGGGGTGACCAGGCAGCCAGGGTGTCCTCCAGATCAGCTGCTGCTTCCAGCCTGGCCTGAGCCCATCCAAATTCTGCCGTTTTGTGGGATGACAGCACCCTGCACCACAAGGACAGGGGGCCAAGTTGGGAGCTCTGCAGGCCTGGCAGTGCTCGGGGTGGTTTGCAATGAAGGACATCCTGCAGCTGGCCCCTGCCGCCCCGCTGCCCGTGAGCACGTGGGGAAGCTGCAATCCCAGAGGATCTCCCTGGAGGCAGGTTGGTGGTGGGTGTGACAGGAAGCCTGTTGGCATTTGCCAGGTCTTAGGCAAAACAGGCACGTCCATCCTTGGCAAGAGGACAGCTCACCCTCACACCGCACAGGGGAAGGATCTGTGCTGCCAGTGCCACCTCTCTCAGCTACACGGTCCCCTCTGTCCCACTCCAGGCTGTCCCCACAGCCCAGGAGGGTTGACCTGGCCCTCAACTCTGCTGCTCACCGCAGTCCCAGCCTCACAGTACAGGAAGAGCTCTGCCAGCTCACATCTAGCTCGGCTGATGGAAACGTGGGGTTTATGCTCGGCTCAGCTGCTGCCTGCACACCCTGGCATCGTTCTGGCTGTGCTCAGGGCATCACTGCCCCTGCATCCCCAGAGCGGGTGCCTGCACCCTGGCTGCTCCCTGCCGCGTCCCTCAGGGTGGTGCTGCTGCTCTCGCAGCGGCTGCGCAGGGGCCAGGGAGCTGATCCAGCTGAAACGAGCCTTTTTTCCAGAGTGGTTTCCAGGCATGTTGCAGCACTGGCATTCCCGGGCCTGCAGTGCTGCTGCTGCCATCCTCCCACCCAGCCTTCACAGTTCCGGCCCCACAGCGGGGTGAGAGGATGGAGTCAGGGGTTTACCCACTCCAGAGTCACCGATGGATTTCAGACAAAATCACTCCAAACAGAGAACCCTCCAGGTAGATGTTTCACTGCAAGTGCCCAGTCCCTACGGGATCTCAGCACAGACCTGGCCACCCCAAACAGCTTTGTAAGCACTGCCCCAAGTTCACAGACCTCCAGGTGACAGGATTTTTTTGCACGGGTACCTGCGGACCCCTGTGCAGCAGAGTGGAGGCTCCGTGCGTGCCTTGCCATGCAGCATTTTCTGCTGCCGGTATTACCCTATTTTAATGCCTTTTACTGTAAGGTGCCTCTTTAAACCCAAACCGCATCACCTGCACCCAGGGCCGTTCAAGGGAACACACGTGCCTGAGCCTACAGAACACTCCAAGAGCCCAAGGGTGACCCATCCCCGGTCACCCACACCCACGTCTCGCAGCACCTGGCTCCATCAGCCCACAGCACCAAGGCTGAGGCGTCACCTTCACCCCAACCCTCGCTGGGGAGCCGTGTCCCAGCCCAGCTGCGGGAGCCCTCGCTGACCCACGGCAGCCAGCACTGCATCCAGCAGCACTTCCCCTGCACATCAGCACCAGCTGCTCACACCACGACTAATTATTGCCGTAATCCCTATTAACTGTTTCTCCACTGCTCCCCCACTCAAAACACCACGGAGCCCGTACTTACCCCTCGCTCTCCGAGCGCCTGCCGTGCCCCCATGGGTGCAGGAGGCTGGGTGAGGTGCAGCCACAGCAGTAGCTGTGAGGCAGCAGCAGCTCAGCTGTTCTAGCCTCCCATTGCCCGTCTCTGGGATCAGTGGGAGGGCAGCAGGGCACGGCCACCCGCTGCCCCGTGGCCGGCGGGACCCCACAGCTGGTGCAGAATTGGTTACGAGCTCCAGCAAGCTGATCAATACCCCCACCAGCTCTCCGTGCCCCCTTCCCCAGAGCGGGGAGGTGACACGGTGGCGGGGGACACGCGCGGCAGCCCAGCTCCCCTGCGAGCCCCACGCACCTCGGCGCGGGGGGAGAGGGGGGATCCCACAGATTGTGCTGTGATCTCGCCCAGCTCTCATTGTCTGAACTCATTATCCACGTTGCACAAGGCAAACCCGCAGTCAGATGCTGACACGGCTCGCGTTCCTCATTAGCAGCCCACATTGCAAAAGCTCCATCGACACAAACATGCATGCTTGAAGCCCTTACCTCCAACTTGTCACTCCCTCATCACTGCAGAAAAGACTCTACGGGGTTCTCAGGTTTAAAATACTATAAGACCAACTACAAAATTCCTCAGTTCCTCCAGAGAAAAGTTACACACAGGTTTCTGTCAAAAAAAATGAAAAATATATTCATGGCGAGTTCATGGAGAAGTCTGGTGCATTTGGATATTTTGGTCTCTCGTTTTTTTAAAGCAGGTTTTTAACGGGGTCCCAGGCTTTGCACGGAGAAAAAACAAACCCTTCTGCGATGTGCAGGATTTCAGCTCGTAAAGATCGCTCAGGCTAGTTCCTACTCCATCAGCCCACGCTGCTCCCTGCGTATGCAAAGCAGAAAATATGTGATCATATCAGAGCAATTTGCACATTAATAAATCCTGGTCTCAATCTGTAGACTCCGTCCCCATCCACTGGGTAGGGGCTTTTTATTATTATTATTACCAGAGTATCCAGCTTTGTAAAAGGCATCCAGTGCAAACTCCTGCATGAGGGAATTCCACCCCACTAGTACCACCTCCTAAGACAATATCCAGCCAAAATATTGTGACTGTTGCAAAACCCGGACTGGAGCTCCACAAAGGACCTTCCAGCCTCGCATCCAGAGCCAACAGGGTCTCAGTAAATTACTGCAGAGTGACACACCATCGAGTTGTCTTTGTAGTCTTTTTTATTTATGACAGTTAATTCCGAGTTATTACTAACATTTTAGTGGTAAGTGGCATATGAAGTCATCAGCTGTCACAACTGCATCTGTTAATAAACATGTCAGATATTAAAAGCAGCTTATTATCCTCTGGAGGGGGGAAGGCATGAAGGCGAAGAGCTCAGAGCCTGGGTTTTTTTCCATTGCTGGCTGTGCAGCAGGAGGAAACACTCCTGCTCAGGAGAGCAGCGTGGCTGCAGCGGGACTGCCTGGGACACCTGCCCTGCAGCACCTCTGAGCAGCCTGGGAGCTCTCCTCCCTGTGCTGCCAGCTCCCTTTCCCCCCTCCACCTGCACTCCAGGATGGACACGACACAGACCGCATTTCACACAGGTGAAAAGGAGACATCAGTGCTCAGGCACCTTCCCTGAGCCCCACTGTGCCTGTTGGGATGAGCAGGTCCTGCACTGGGGCTCAGGCAGCAGCTGCTGCTCCCAGGAGCCGTGCTGGACCCTGGCCCACTGTCCCTGTCCGAGCCATCCGGAGGAGTTGGTGTCCCCCAGCCCCCCGAGGGCCAGCAGTGCTGTGTGGCAGCGGGTGCCCAGCCATGACTGACCCCCATCCCCAGTTCTCACATCTCTAATGTGATGCTCAAGGCCATGGGGCTCTGCTGAGAGCCCTGGTGCCCTGGCAAATTGTCCCAGGGGTGTGTGACAAGCTGCCCCTTGGCATGATGTGCCCATGCACCCTGGCAGCCTCCTGGGGGAGATTCCCCAAGCTTGCAGGGCTCGGAGCTGGAAGCCAGAGGGCACAGGCTCTTTCAAAGGATGTGACGAGCCCTGTGGTGGCTCCTGAATCTCTCCTGGATCCCCTGGATTCAGGGCAGTTCCCCTTCAACACTCTGCTGCCCACAAGCCCCCACTGAAGACAGGTCCCAGAGCATCCCTGACAGCTGCTGGCAGGAGCCCTGGAGTGCTCACTGGGACTCGGAATGAACCCAGCAGCCCTGAGGAAGAGAAGGGCAGGGGTATGAATACAGAACATGGCATCAAGCAGCCCTCCAGACACAGATTCATGAATTCTTCACACACCTGCCATCTCTGCTGTATGCAGCGCTTGTGTGGGGGCAGCTGTGAACACAAAGGTGCAAAATAACCCAAACACAGGCAAAGAGGGAAAACTCACCCTTTCTGCAGCTTTTCCTTTGTGCTGTGCGTGTTAGTGCTCATGTACATGGAAGTTTTATTCATCCTGAATTTTTCTTGGCACCTCGTTAAACGTCCCTCATTTGCTGTTTGTAAATGATGTCACTGAGGTCCTTGCTATCTGCAGGAGTGTTGTGAATGTGTTCTGCTTGTTGGCAGATGCTGAGCAGTCACTGCTGCAAGTCTCAATATCGATGACCTTTTTCTATTTATATTTAGAGCTTTTTTACTTTCTATTCTAGGAAATTCTCAAGTACCATCAAATGTTGTCAGGGATGACATCACTCCGCTGACTGCATGAGTAAAAAATCTGATGAACCCAAGATCTGTATTTCATGCACACTGAACAGCCAAACCTCCTTTCTGATACTGGAGTGCTGCAGCCTCAGCTGACAGCTGTAGATCAAGTTTCAGTCTGGAGCAAACGTTTGTGAGCAATAAACCCCGAAGTCAGAGCTCTGTGCTGGCAGTGCTGACAGAGCCAGATGCAGCAGCAGGGCTACCAGCACAGAGGTAATTAGCCAGGGGAGCCGTGGGGCTGGCTGAAGGCAAAGGGACATGCTCACAGCTCCCTGGTGCCAGAGGTGTCACTGCAGAGCATGGTAAATCACACTAAATCCTACCTTAATGCCCTGCACAATAAATCCAGCATCAAGCCTTACATTTCTTCCCCCTCTGACAGGAGTTCATTTGCAGGCTTGGTTTTCTTTAGCTAATGGCTGTTGAGGCTGATCCTGAATTAATCCCAAACAGGTTGTTTCTCTTCTGTACAAAAGGACATGAAGTTCCCTATTTTAGCAGGATAAGATGCCAAGCTGCTCCAGATTGAAAGCAGAGCTCTGACTCTCAGAGGGCTCCTTGACATCCACCCTGGGCTCTTCTGGCTGGGACATGGGTGCAGTGGCTCTTCACAGAGCTGAGAGGAGAACCTCACTCTGTTTCTGCACAGATTCCCCCACATCCCCTAGCTCATCCTTGAAGTGCGTGGTTCTCCTCTGCGTTAAAAACCTGCCATATTTTGGTCCGGTTTCATCCCTCTATAGTTCCTGCCTTGCAAAACCCTCTGCCTCTCTCAACGAGGGGGAAGGCATCTCCAGGGAAGGCCAACCCTGCCCAGGGACTGCCAGGACAGCTAGGAGCCGTGTCCCTCACCCCTGGTGCAGCTGAGGACGTGGGGGCTGTGGGTGTAGCCAGGTCTGCATCGAGCAGATCCACCACTGAGCACCACAGCTTCTTTCAGACCCACATTAACCCTACCAGTGCCTGCAAATTCCCAGCTGGCACAGAGGGTGCATTACTCATCCCTGGTGCCTCATCAGCCTTTGATAATATCTCAGCATAAGCAAAAAACAGAGAAGACACTCACAGAGAAAGCAGAAGGAAAGCGAGTATGTCCTGAAGTGTCTGTGACACTCCCAGACTGGACACGAGCTCTTTTCTGGTCTGCTGCTCTGAGGGTTCTGTGCTGCAGGATGACTGATAGCCCAGGCAATTGTTTGTAACAACACCTGAACATCGGCAGCCCGAGCTCCAGGAACACGGTTCTGCCTGCTCACTGCATCCGCACTTGCTCTGGCTGCAGGACAAGGACTGCATTCCTGGCAGGGGCTGCACAGCCCGCGCTGGGGGTCAGGCACGGGGGCACCGGGATCACGCCTTCTATGGGAGATGTGAGAGCCAGAGGATGTGGAGCTGACTTCCTGATAGGATCACCCGGGCATGCCTCTGCTTCCCAAGCAAGCCCGGGCTTTCATCCAGTCCGGGCTGCGCTCGGAGGCGGCGGCGCTGGCAGCCTGGCAGCGACCCATGCTGGAAGCGTCTCCATCTGGGATCGTTCCTGGATCGCCATCCGGATTGGTGCTGAGAGCCACGAGCTGCAGAGCCACGCAAATTGCTTGGGTGTAAAACGCTCTGCAGGTGACAGGAGAGCAGGATCCTGTCACCCCGGAGGTGGGTGGGATGGGATGCCCCATCCTGCCCCAGATGCGGTGCGGGCAGCAGCCGGGTGCCTGCCTGCACCCCGCTCCCTGGGGCCGGTCAGGAGTGGTCCAGCAGGGCTGACCTGCTCCAGGCTTGCCGTGCCCAGGGCAGGGGGTAGTTGGGGTAGTTGCTGTGTGCCCCACCAGCTGCCTGGCTATTCAAACCCCTTTCTTGTGCCTGCCAGCTTTTCTGGCACCTCGTCCGTGCAGTCTGGGCATTTCCCCTCTCCCCAAGGAGCAGCATTATGCGCATGTTGGGAAACGCTCTTTTCCCATTTGCTCCGAAGGCCCTTTTCCCCTGTTGTTTGAGGAATGCTGTTTGAATTAGCTCCATGGATTGCAAACAGACCCCGTTGTTTTCCTTTCCCAATGCAGGGAGGCTTCTGTTCTCTCTGGCCTGCTGGATTAACCAGGGGCCTTACACACTGACCTCTCTGCAGCTCAGGGAAGCTAATTTAATCCCAATATTGTTACAGATCACAGCAGGACAGATGTCACAGATTCCTTGAGTCAAACCAGCATGGAGTGCTGGCAGGGACAGCAGCACGCTGTGTTTGTAGAGGCAGGAGCTGCTGCAGTTTTTCTGTTAAATTCCCTCTCCAAAACTCATGCAGCTGGGGAGGGCAGCAGCATGCGGGAACAGGGGGATACCCTGAGCACAGAGGAGATGCTCTGCCTGCACCCACAGTGCCCCTGGCACGCCAGAGGGTGGAGGGTGGCTCTGAATCCTGGCAGAAGAGAAGGAGATACAGACTCGCATCTCCTCGCTATTTCTTTCTCATTATTATTCTTTTTCCCTCGGTACCTGCTCCTGAAAGCGGTCTGTGATGTGATGCTGAGCCTGGAAGAGGCATCACCACTCTCACAGCAGGGCAATCCAGATCCATCTCACTTGTGTTTTCAGGGGGAAGATCTGCCTTCTCCTCTTGTGTGCAGTGTCACAGCGCTGCCTCCCCTGGCTCCACGGCCCCACCTGAAACCATCGTTCTCCCAGCACAGCCAAGGAGGGTGCCCAGCCCCCAGAGCAGGGCAGAGGGGTGCAGGAGCCACCGGGGTCTGGGGGGAAACCCTGCCTCTCCCAGCATCGCTCAGGGGGCTTTGATGTTTGGGAAAAATAAATTACTCTGGGATGCTATTAAAGAGAAGCTTGAATGATGACACACCACAGGGCTGGGACTTCCAGCGTTTCTTGTAAACTCCATCCAGAGCTGGAAGTGGAAGAGGCCACTGGCACAGCCGAGAGGACATGAAACCAAGAGCCTCTGCAGCAGGAGTGGCTTTGTGAGCAGCTTGTCCCTCTCCAGGCATCTGCTCCCACCCTCCTGCCTCTGCTGCTGCTGATGTCCCCCAGGAGCACGGGGCAGAGTTTGAGAAGCACGGATGGGGCACCCAAGGGAGCCACAGCCCTGTGAGCCAGTCCTGGGAGACTGGGACAGGGATGGAAGCTGGGCATGCAGCCCCTGCTTGAGCCCATCCTTCTCTCAGCCATGATCGGCTCTTGGGAACATTCCTGCTGGATGACATTTCCCAAGGCATAGAGGAAAAAAAAAGCACTTTTTTCCCAATATAAATTCTTGCAACATTAAAAACCCAACACAATAGTTGTAAGCCCTGGAACGGCTGGGGGTAAAAAAGCTACAGTTCAACATGGAAATAGCACTGCCATCTCCAGCTGGTGAGTCCCAGATGTGGGACATCATGTGTGACAAAACCCCACAGGCGGGACGTGCAGGAAGCCTGTAATTGATGTGGGCTTCCATCACGGTGTGGGGACAGCCTGGTAACCTCGGGAGTCCCGAGAGCCCCGTGGGTCACCTGCCACAGCAAGAGCTCAGCCCTGGATCCTGGGCTGGCACCGGGAGTGACACAGAGCTCCTCGCTGGCCCGGCTGTGCCCACGGAGAACAGGCTGCAGCAGAAGGGACTTGCGGCAGTTTTGGGACCCTGGGGTGATTTTGGGATGCTGGCGTAGTTTGGAAATGCCCCAGGCATGAGCTGGAGGTTCCTGTTTACCCACAGAATTGCTCTGGGTTGTACCAACACACCACCAGTGGGTGGGCAGTGCCTGTCTGCGTGTCCTCACTAACAGCAGACACGTGTCCGCTGGGCAGGGACCCTTCCAGGCTGGCCCAGGAGCATCACTGCACTGAAAGCAGCTGAACAGATCAGTAGCAAACACGTGGAGGGGAACCTTGTGCAGCAAAAGCTGCAGTGATATGCTCACTCTGCTATAATCCATTTGCAGGACACCTGTAATTATTTCATTACAGCCTGGGACTCCCCCGTGCCCGTGCCGAGGGCGCGTGTCTCCGCTCGTGCTCTGCCACCTTCTGCCACGGAGCAGCTCCACAGAGGTTTCCAGCAAAGCCAAGAACTTTGCTGGTGTGGATGGGAAATGTCTACATATTGTGTCTTAAACTATATAATTAATTGGATGCAGTGCTGAGCAACGAGCTAATCCTGCCTGGGGGGTTTGGTCATGGTACAGACACAGAGAAGAGTGAGGCACTGCAGGGTGAGGCCGGAATGGAGGAACTGGGTTCAGGTTCAAGGTTCAGGCTCCTGGAGCCAGGGCAAGGGGAGGCCAGGATGGGGAGGATGAGGAGGGAAAGGCTCCCTCGGTGGGAGGGACACAACTACAGCAGCTCTGTCCTTTCTCTCTCTGCCTTTTGTCCCCTTTCAGTTTTTGGGTGCGTTCATTATGTGGGACCTCGAGGTGAGGCTGGCCCAGCCTGCAGCTCACATCAGCACCCTGAATCACCTCACATCACCCTGAATCGACCCTCATTACTGCCCATCATCCCCCATCCCCAATAACCCCACACCGTGGCTCTAAGTGCCCACACCAGACACTTCAGACACCCACACCAGACACTTCAGACACCCGTGCCAGCATCTGTATGTATTTTCAGTATCTACAGGATGACGGCATGAGGAAGAGATGGGTCGAGCCTGGCATTTTCAGGAGGCACACCAATCCCAGCACAGGGCAGGAGAAGCAAGAAGACAGCCAGAGAAGCAGTGGGGCAGTGGAGCAGGTGGTGGGGTGGTCTCTCACGGTGCCTCTGCCCTGGGAGCTTTGGGCTTTCATTTCCAAGTGAGTTTTTCAAATGGTAACATTCCGAATTTTGATGGGAGATGAGGCTACTTTTGCCTAAGAGAGAACATACTTTCACTGCTGCGCCTGGCCCAGGAATGAGTTCTCCGCTATTAAAATGTAATTTAATAGATCTCCATGAGTTTTGTGATGACTGGGATTTGTTCTAAGGAGACCTTTAAAGGAGAACTTTTGCGTTATTGAATGTATGTGCTAGGAAGTTGAGTTCTGGCATCCTCTGATAACCAAATTTCTTTTCTATCCTCCACTATATCAATCATGATAAAAGCCCCTGCCAAAGCCCTAACTCAAGCCATGCTTCTGGCATATTGTGAAACAAATCAGCAGGGGAAAAAAGCAAAACCCACAAGATGCTCTAGTCCAGTATTTTTTAATGTAAGTTTCAAGGATATTGATGGTTTACCTCATCAGGTAAATATTTGTAACACAGTTGCTTTCCCAGGGTTAAACCAGGACCAAGTGGCTGCTGAAACTGCAACTCATTTGCTCTGACGGACCCCAAACAGCTTAAAAATGAGTTTTCCTGAAATCTGAGGCCTTGTACTTGCCAAGCAACGGCACTGGTACCTTCCCACCGAGGGCTGCAGGGCCATCCCATTTTCCAGTGACTAGTCTGAAGGACACCCAGCTCCTCCAGTTTCCCAGGGTCCCCCAAACACAGGAGACCCCACTGCGCTGTGGATGAGCTCCGTGCGTGGGGTGACGGGCAAGGGACCCTTGGCCCTTTGTGAGATTTCCTGCATGCGAAGAGGAAGGTGTCTTTTTTAGAGTCTAATTTCATCACCTCCCTGATGCATCAGGAGTGCAGCAACTTCAAACCACGCTGTGGAAAGAGCTCCCTTCCCTGAGAGCATCTCCAGGGCACAGCGACGGCTGAGGCCAGCGGAGAGCCAAGATGAGTTCAGCACCAAGGCTGGCATCACCTTGGTGCCCACACCTCTCTGGCACGGCCGTGCTGGCACAGGACAAGGTGCCTGTGTGATCCTGGCTGCCAGCTGGGAAAGCTGCTGCTCTGCTTTGAGTGTAAGTCAAAACCTGTGAGCTACTGGTTACAGACACTCGCTGCTTTAGCAGGCTGGAGTGGGAGAAGGGAGGGAGCTGCCAGATCCAGCTGGCCTCCGCTCCAGGAGCTGATGGAGGATTAGCCCAGCAGCATGTCTTTACAAATTGTCAGTTCCCAGAGTACACAAAACAAAGCTCTGAGGATTGAGTGTCTCAGCGCAGAGGCGAAGGCAAAGACTTTGGGAACCTGATAGCACTTTCCACCCAGACACAGAGCCATGTGGACCCCGGCTTCCTGCGGCCCCCGCGGAGCCCTGCCTATCCCACAGCAGCTCAGCCTTGGCTAATGCAGCTTTGGGCCTGGTGGCTCGGAGCGGGCTCCTGCCTGCAGCCCTGCCCAGCCTCTCCCCCTCTAGGCTGGTGCCGCACAAACCAGAGAGGGTTTGTAAAGTGACCGCAGGTCCCTCCTGGGATGTCCTGGCGCACAGAAACCCGTTCCCTGCTCTCCAATGCCCACTGCCACTCTCCTGCAGAAGGCTGGGGCCTCTCCACCAGCCGCCCTGTCACGCGTAGCGGCGGAGCTGGAAGCTCTCGCTACTTGTTTCACGGGAACTTCCGACATTTCAAAAATTGTTTTCATTCTGGCTTGGAATGAAGACAAATATTTCAGAAATTTCCTGGATAACATAAAGTTTAAAATATCCTCCAAACTAAAATAGAAGTGTTGGTCTATCTCAGCTCTTGCATTATGTCATATCATGCCAGCTCATGGGTACACTATGCAGAGTCACAGATGACTTCTCACGAGGAGATGTAAACAGAAATACAAATAATGTCAGCAAGGAGGGAGAAATGAAATGCTGAAATGACAAATTCTCTAAAACGACTTTTTTTCCCCTCATGCAAATTAATTCTCCATGGGAAATGGCTCGGATTTTTTACAAGAGCGCAGCCTGGACAAAGCAGCTCTGCAGTTCTCTGGAGCAGGAGGCACCGCTGCTGCCGGCGCTCCCCTCCAGCCCGTCCAGCCGCAGTCCAGCAGCGCTGCTCCTGCAGCTGGGCTGCTCCGGGATGTCCCGCCGTCCCTGCCCCTCTCCCTGGCCGCGCTTGACCCCTTATCGCGTTTCTCGCGAACCGAGGGCAGGCGAGCGGGGCGCTGCCCGCGCACCGGGGCCCGGCTGTCTGCGGCACAGTTAACGCCGGGATGGATCACGCCGGGCGCTGGGCGAAGCAGCGGCTCCGTGGGAGCGCAGGAGGAGGTTCCGTGCTCCCGCTCTGCCCGGTGCCGTGGCACGGCGCTTACCTGGCTCAGCTGTGCTCGGCCGGGGCTGGCTCCTGCCCTCCCTGCGCCCCGCACATCGCCCGCCCAGGCGGCTCTCAGCGCCGCGGCGGCTGCCCCGAGCCGGGGCTCCGCGCCGGGCAGACCTCCGGGCGCCGACTGGCACCCATCCCCCTGCCTGCCCCGTGCCTCTCCAGAAAGGCACTGCTGGGAAGGAGTGCCGGGGCTCATGTCTCCGGTGCTGTATCCACCCCTTCCCACCCTCTTGGGGTTCGGTCCTGCCAGTTCCACTTGTGGGCTGTCCTCACCACTTTGGGCCTTTCTACCGCTCCCCTTCTTGTGGCTCTGGATGTCACCACAGACACGCTTTTATGAGAGTGGGCTTGTGCAAGGCTTGTATAAAGTGTTCTCAGAAATACGAGGTCCTGTCATTTGTAAAACTAATAAAAATGTCCAATAATTTTTACAAGGGAAAAATGAGTCATTGGATGGCACATTTCTCATTACTGGCATTTTACAATTAAAATGAGCATCTATTGAATCAATCCAAAGCTCTTATTGTTAGCAGACACTAATAACTTCCTGAGCTATTGAAGATACTTTTTTTCTGAAGAAACATGACCCTTTGCCACGGCATTTCTCGTTGAGAGTGGTATCCAGCTGAGACCAGCTCTGCTCAGCTCCTGCTGGAGGGTTTTCAAACACATCCTGATGAGACTGGTGGCTATAACTGGGTGGGAAATTGTTTTTAAGCCCTCAAAAATGCTCAAGATTTCAAAATTTTTCCCGCTCCACATGGGGGGGGATGAAACCAGAATTGTTCAACATTTTTACCAAAAAAAAAAGTCCTCATGGAAACCATCTCCGGAATAGCCAATAGCCATGGGTCACGCTGAGCGAGTGAAGCGGAGACTGCGGTGGCTCGGACCGCCGTGATGGTGGCTGCGCTGGCATCGACCGACTTTTGCTCCCATCCTGGACCTCACAACCTTCTCTGGTGAAAAATGAATCCAGAGAAACTTTCCCGGTTTCACTGCAGCCATTGTGTGTGAGTGGCCACAATCTGCCCCATGCAGAACAAGCCAGGCCAGCAAAGTGGAGGCGTCACCACCTCCTACCTTTGGAAGACGGAGAATTTTGCAGCTGCTTGTGTTTTAACGTTGGTGTATACAGTCAGAACCTAATTTTCAACAGGCACTAAGCCCATCTGCTGCTGCCTTCTGAAGATCAGCATCCCTCCAGATGTCTTGGGATGGATCCTGGTCACTGTAGTCACCACCTGCTTTTTGGAAATAGACACCCTGATGGAACAGAAGGTGTGGTCTGAGGAGGATTCAACAAGAAGAAGCCCCACGGAGGCACAGGGAGACTCTGAATGCCCTCAACAGTCCTTCCTTGTCCCTGGGGGCTCAGGAGATGAGACCAAAAAGAGCCAGCCTGACTGCAGGACTTGTTTCTCAAAGTTACTCCAGATGAAGCAAAAGAGACGAAAAATAAAACCCATTTGTTGCCTTCAGCAGGGGTGTCTAGGGAAAACTCCCACTGCAGGACTTAGCCGAGGAGCTCCAGGTTGCTGTCTGGCTTTAGGAGTGCCCTTTTTCCACGTGCAATCACCTGTACATCCCCAAGGCAGAGTGAGAAGCCCTTCCCCTGCCATGATGCCAGAGAAAAGAAGCCAAATTGTCCCCATGTGCCCAGTGGATACAGAGAGTTTCTGAACGTGAATGGCTATCTTTCCCCTCAAGCCCCAGCAGGCCGCGGGCAGCCAAGCTGCTGTCACTTGTGGGGAGATTCAGTTCCTATTTGTACGATCAAACACGTGCAAAGCTTATGAAAAACTGCCATGAAATCCCACTGCACAGCAGTAACAATCCTGGCTTCCAAACACCGAGTGCCCTGCCAAAGGGCTGGCAAGTCCAGATCCTGCTGGGCAGAGGCATCCAGATGCCACATCTGCCATGACAGATCCTCTTGGTGCGGGTCTGCAGGACACCAGCCCCAGCCCAGCCTCCCCGTAAGCCTGTTCTAACTCTTTTCCAGAAATGAACACCTGCAGGACTCAGAGACATCTGTGATGGAGACTTCACTCTGTCTTGGTTGGAAGAGTCCTTACTTGCATGGGGCAAAGGGCTGGAGCTTGGTTTCTGCTGGTTGAGTAGTCCAGACCGGGCACAACAGAAGAATGCCAGGCTCTGCTCTCTGAGCACCACCCTCAGGACTCTCCCCATCCTCCCCGTGGCTCTCTAGAAGGGGTGGTTCTGTCCCTTGGGAAAGCGCCATGGGAGTAGGGGTGCTGATGCAGCGCCCAGATGCTGGAGAGAAGCAGATGAGGTTGTTTTCCATTCTCTGTTGTTGTGCAATGGCCCCAGTGCTGGAGACACTTCCCACTCCTTTTCCTTTGCTACTGAGCATGGGGGTTGGAATGACAATATGTATTGTCATTTATAAGCTCTGTAGGACCCTCCCGGGACCTACGTGCATAAATCTTGGGTTTGCTTTAGCATTCCTTTTTCCTCTTGCATCCTTACAACACAGCTTCTGCCTGTCCTGCCTGTCTGCAAGCCTGAGCTCTGCAGAATCTGGAGTCCTGTTCCCAAGAACATCGGTCTGTGCTGCTGCCATGCTCATCTGCTCCTGCTCCAAAGGGAGGGCCTCGGGAATGAGCTGCTAATCCAGCTTGGCCTGGCCACGGTCCCGCTGTGGCTGCCAGGTGCCTGAGCACAGCGCACACAGCGGGCATCGCCGACAGCTGACAAAAATGCCAGGAACTTCCCTTTATGGCCCTGGATTTCCTGTTAAATTTTTATGGGATTTCCTCAGTACCCAAGAGCCCAGTCAGTGGCAAAGCCGAGCGGGAAGACCTGCTGCCCGGAGGGGACAGGACTGGGGACTGCCGGCTCCCTGGTGCCCGGGGCAGGGCTGCCAGCCCAGCCACCAGCCCAGCCGGGTTCCCGGCCACCCACCCGCTGCAGGGACAGCTCCCAGGGGCCACCGCTGGCGTTCTGCCCCCGGCTCCCCGGGGGCTGCCGTGTGCCCGGCCGGCAGTGAATTTGGCGTCCCGGGACTCATCGGCTGATGTCGCAGGATTTCCTCCCCCCGCCGGGAGCGCACAATAGCGGGGACAGGCTGCTCCGCAGACACCCTAATCCCTTGGCGATTGTGCCGCCTTTCGGGGGGTGACAATGGCTCAATGAAGGTTTGCAAGGTTAGCAGGAACGTTAATCCTTACAGAAGAAAAATGTGACAATTACTTAATGCCGTGGCTGGGAGCTTTTGTGCAGCCTTCTGGGCAGTGTCTCATCGACAGGCGCTGCCCGGGTACCTGGGACAAGCGGGGACAGGCGTCTGCGTCCTGCAGCCGGTGCTGCCACATGTCTGCCCAGCCTGGCTCGGCCTCTGCTCGTCCCTTGGAATTGCCGTTCGAGCGAAGGAATTTCTACCATCACCCAGTGAAAGCACAAACGTGTCCATGGCCAGAGTACAGGCGGCTCTGGGGAGCAACAGAGCTTTTTGTTGTCTCAGTTCAATTTCCAGAAAATTGGGTGTCTCTTACAATTCAGAAATGCAGATGAGGAGCTGCTGCGAGAAGAACACGGAGGTCACACGCCCACCGAGCTGCTCTGGGGGCACGGTGGGGAACAAGCAGGGCCCAGAGACCTGCAGAGGAAGGGGCAGGTGGAGGGAGGGGGACTCAGAGGGGTTTTGGGGCGGACAGGAAGAGGGGAACAGCAGAACCTTGGTCACTGGACAGTGATCCCAAGGGTTTGTGATGACACCATCCAGGAGGCGGGGAAGGAGCCTCTATCCTGCAGAGCAAACCTGTCCCGGGATGTGGGCTCAGTGGGGTAGGGAGAACCCTCAGCTGGGAGCCTGCGACAGCTGCCGGGGGCTGGGAGAGATGTGCGAGTGCAATTGTGTCAGTGCAGAACCTCGGCCGCTTCCCGCAGGACGGCTCTTCTGGCATCGGGGAGTCGCTGGGAGGGGGAGGAATGAAACACCCTCGGCGCTGCCAGCCAGCTTGTGTGCGGAGAGCTGTGACAGCCATCCGGGGATTTCTCTGGCTGCAGCGACTGAGAGAGGGGAAGGAAGGGATAAAGCACTGAGATCACAGACGAGATCCCCGCCTGTTCGCCCAGAGGCAGGCGCAGCACCACAGCACGCCCCGCCAACCTGCTCCCGGCGGCGCTGGCGAAAGTGCGGCCGCGCTGTCCCCGCCTGACCCCGCACCCGGCCCCGCGGAACGCGGACACCCGCAGCCAAGGGCAGCAGCGGTGCCTGATGCTCCAGCCGGGCTGGGGCAACATCTGACCCCGCATCCATCCCCACGGAACGCGGACACCCGCAGCCAAGGGCAGCAGCGGTGCCTGATGCTCCAGCCGGGCTGGGGCAACATCTGACCCCGCATCCATCCCCACGGAACGCGGACACCCGCAGCCAAGGGCAGCAGCGGTGTCGGGTGCTCCGGCCGGGCTGGGGCAACATCTCAGCCTGGACAGAGGCCAACGCCTCCCCAGGTGTCCTCTGCGTGAGGCCGGCAGCCTGCAGCCCTTCCCGGCTCCCCTTGGCTGTCTGCATGCCTGGGGTATCACCAAACCAGCCCCTCGGAGAGAGAGGAGCTGCCAGAAGGCAGACGCAGGTGCCCGTCGGACTCGCGAGAAGCTCGGGACAGCCTTCCCTCACCTGTTCCTTCCCTCCCTCCCGTTCCTGGCCGCGCCCTGGACACATCGGGTGGGGCAGCAGGGCAGGCTGTCCCCGGTGCTGCCCGTGGGCACCCTCCTCGGTGGGCGAGCAGCCGCCCCGGTGACCCCGCAGCCCGGTTCTCATGGAAACGCGCGTGTGTGCGCTCGCGTGTGTGTGCCGAAGCCGTCGTGGCTCGGTGGAGTTCAGGCACTGCAGGCGGAGAGCACAAATCTGCCTCTGATTAAATCGGCCCTTTGTAATATAACCTATATGAGCCTGCACTTAACACCCATCATCCTGAGGAAAGCCCAGGCTCTCTTCCAGCCGGTTGGGCTGCGTGCCTCCGGGGCAGATCTCCCAGGGACATGAAACTGCTGGGGCAGGAACTTGGATGCATTTCTGTGCAGATTCTTCCCCCTTCTAGAGAGGCACAATGGGGCTTTGCATGAGTGATACAAACATGCCAGTTGTACTTAAGGTTGACAAATAATGTAAACCACACAATCTGGTTTGAGGGAAACTACTTCACCACAATTTATTTTAGTGCTTTAAACATCACGCCAAACTCTGTAGTGAATTGCTAAATTAATGCCGGGCTGCCATCTAAATAGACATCTTCAGATCACAAGCATGTTATAGGGGGAATGGTTTCCTTTGAAATGGTTCCCACAGCTTAAAGGCTGTGCAGAGAAAAAATGTGCCCAGGATTCAATTGCTGCCAACATGTGGTGGCCACATTTCTCCACTGCTATTGGCCAAGATGCGCAGTAAAGCCGAGGAAGCATCATCTGAG
Organism: Pachycephala philippinensis; assembly: GCA_013397055.1. Lineage (NCBI taxonomy): Eukaryota > Metazoa > Chordata > Aves > Passeriformes > Pachycephala > Pachycephala philippinensis. Next base: position 5,183 of record VWZT01014314.1, on the reverse strand, counting down.
GTGGGTAGATAAACTGGTGATTGCAGAGAGACAGGGAATGCCATTAGCAGCTCACTCTGAGGAAAGGGGTAAAGCAAAATAGCCTCTGTTCCAAGCTTTTAGCCTGGAAAAATATGCCCTGCCCAGGAAGGCATTTGGTTGTCCCCATCACACATTTTCTTGGCTGCTTGGGATGCAGCAGAGCCCAACAAAAGCACAGTGGATGTGTCTTCCACTCTTGGTTTTACATTGGTGCCTTGGCTGATGCTCTCAGCACTGCTGCACTCTGCTCCCTGGGCTGCTGGCACCAACAGCAACTTCCACTTGCCACATCCTACATCTCCTGACACAAAAGCCTGTCAGGTCCCCTTGGCATAGGGAGCTGGAATTCTGGGGCCAGTGCTCCCCACAGGTGTCAGGGAAGGGGACAAATGAGACCATGACATCTTCCTTCCAGCTGAAGGAGCTGGAGAGGTTCGTGGTGGGCACTCAAACCCCATGTGGGCTTCACATCTGCACTTCAAACTGGAGATAGCCCGGCACCCATTGCCCAAGTGCAGACAAAGGATGAGGAGACAAAGGAGAGGGAAGGGAGCAGTCATCTGGCCACTGTTCCCACCCTGGCAAGTTGGGGTTTGTTTCCCCATCACCAGCCTGAAGTCCATCTCCCATGCTTTCGTGGCTCAGCCACTCTTCCCCCTTATGGTTTCCTTCAGCTGAGCTGGAGGAAGAATAAAGAAATGTCTCTCTGGGCCCCAGCCTCTTACAGGGCTCATAAATATGTCTCTGCTTAAAAACTCAAGGATTAATTAACTCATGAGTATCTCCTAACCAAAGTTCTGGGAAAGAGCACCCTCCTGCGTGGGAGGCAGCACATCTGTGGGAGGTTTCCCCAGGGCCTCTCCCCTTTCCACAGATGCCTGACAGGGATGGACCCGGAGCCAAGCAGTGCCCACCAAGTGGGATCCTGGCCTGGCACCACCACTGCATGCCAGCCATGCTGTGCTGGGACCCCGGTGCCACGAGGCACCTGGGTGGCCATCAGCATCAGCTCTCGGGCCATGTTGCCGTGTTGCCTTTACAATGTTTTCAATTAGGTGCTTGACAATGCCCAGGCTTGGTGGTCCCTCATAAATTTCGAGCGCTGATGGTGCCATGGGAAAGTTCGGACCGAGGGGGGCGGTGCCTCGGGGTGCAACACGGGGCCGGGCTCTCTGGACACACCAGGCTCTCTGGACACACCAGCCCCAGCCCCGCTGCCGAGCCCCTCGCCAGAGTGGCTGCCCCACTGCTGCTGGGATGGGTGAGCCCTGCCAATGCTCTGTCCACATGCTGTGTCCCACCTGAGAAGGTGCCAGATGCATCGGTGAGTGCCCCTTCTCCCCAGAGGCACTGGACAGGCTCTTTGTCCCTGCCCCATCCTGGTCTGGAGGTCGGCAGGCATGGGATGGAAAAGCTCAAAGTCACTGCTGGAGGGTGGGCAGGAGCTTGCCCCCACTGACAGCACCTCTGCCTCACCATTTGCTCGGGCTCTGCGTGGCACCACCTCTGCAGCCCAGCGGTCCCAGGAGCCCCTGTGGTCACCCAGGGAGCTGTCCTGGTCCAAGGCCTGGCCGTGCCCAGCGCAGCCCCCAGGGAGGGAGGGAGGGTGTCTCCTGCAGCCGTCTGGTCCTTGGCACAGCGTGTCAGCCCAGCAATCGCCGGGCTCCGAAGAGCCGAGCTGCCAGGAGCCACTCCTTCTGCAGCGGCTCTGTGCAGGGCTGGTACGAAACAAACAACTTTTGCAACATGTTTTGTTTTCCACCATTGCATTTAAAAAGTAAATAAATTAAATCCATTTTGCTGCCACTTCGCTATGTCAAGTGTAACCTGAGCGCTGCTGGCAGGGGAGGCAGCGCATGGTGCGAGGCCTCCCCAGCTCGTGGCAAGGCTGTGCTGGAGCCTGGGAGCTGAGCAGAGAGGGACTCGGAAGAGCTGTGTTGAACCTCTGCCAGTGACCCGTTGTGCCCTGCTCAGTCCCAGGAGGAATGGCCCCATCCCACATCCGAACTGGGTTTGAAGGGCTGGTGCTGCAGCGGAGAGGGGTGCAGGGAGCTGAGATACCCAAGCTGAGCAGGGACCATCCCTGACACAACTGCAGCTGAGGATGGTGGTGTCACCCTGGCTGTCCCCAGGCCTCTCTTCACTCTGCTGTGTCACTTCACACCTCCTTCACAGTGTCTGCAGGGATGGTGCTGCCGTCTCAGTGTGGGGAGGAGCAGGCTGCACACATCCATCCTGGGCTGCTCTGCGTTGCGTGGGCTGCACACGCAGTGTCACCCCACAGGGCACTGACCCCAGCAGGAGCTGTCCCCGAGGGCTGTTGCTGGAGTCAAATGACCTCCCTCAGTGGGGGTCCTGTCCTGTCACTGATCTGGGTGGATGAGAGGCCCTGGGGACAGCTCTCTGCCAGTCCATGCCCAGTCCCCAGGGCTGAAAGCATCTCCCATGGCCTCGCTCACCCTCACCCAAGGGCAAAGGGACTTTGCACACAGTCACCCACCAGCCCCAAGGCAGCCCCCTTGTTCTCCCTAGTCTCTTAGGGCTGCCAGCCATGGCCAGCAACAGAAGAGGCAGGGGGATGCCCATTCCCAAACCAGTTCCTCTTCACTGGGGCTCTCTGGGCGGTGGGACTGCACAGCCCTGGTGGGTCCCACTCTCCCCGTGACAGCTTGGGGACAGACCAGCCTGCACTGTGGCTCAGGGCAATACACTCCAAATCCCAACAAACAAGGAGCAGGGAGGGAACCGTTGGCACTGGGAGCACCATCCAGAGGCCTGGATTTTCTCCTCTCCATGAAGGCAGCTGTCTGCACCCGGGACAGACCTTGGTTACTTTGGCATCGCAGTAAAAGCACCCACTGATGTCATGAGAAATGGAACTTGGCCCTGGGTGTGAGGGGACTCAGGCTGCTTCCAGCTGGCCTCCTTGCTGCTTCTCGCACTGTCTTTGGGACATAATTAATTTTCTCTGTTGGAGGAGTAGTTTCCAGCTAAGCAGGGATCCTCTGGGTTTAAAAGTCAGAGAAAGTGATTTCCAAAGCACAAGACACCCTTTCCTCTCGAGAGCTGGCTTGGAGAGGCAGTGGCAGCACTCCTGGGTTCCTTCCTGTCCCATTGCCATGCTGCTTCATTTTTGGACAAGCCTAACTGTTCGGCTTTATCAAACACCTCTAGATACAGCCAGATTCTCTGCAGCACCATGGCACATGGCTCTGCAGCATGGCCCTGCCCTCAGGGGCAGCTGTGCCAGGCATGCAGAGCTGTGCTGTGTGCCAGGTGGGTGGCACAACCCCACAGCCCCCTGAGCAGTGGCAGTGGCTGCAGACCAGGCCAGCCGCTCGGCCTTCCCCTTCTTCCACAGAACTCCTTCCCTTTGTCTCTGCTCTGCCCGCAGCAAGGCTACTGGAAACTCATGGAGTTCCTGCTCTTTTTCAGCTTCAGCCCCGCTCTGGGAGAGGGCAGGTTGGGCACCCAGCATCAGCTAGGCCTGATAAGATCGTGGTGCTCAGGATGTTGTCCCCACCTCCACGCTGGTCACTTGCAGAGGTTTTTGACGTGACAACTACCCCCATCCCATCCCATCCCATCCCATCCCATCCCATCCCATCCCCATGGTCAGGTCCCATGTATGCTCCCTTCAGGTTCTTCTCAGAGCGGGAGGAGAAGAGGAAACATTGCAGAAAACTGTTTTACCAGAAAACACGCAAGTGACTTTTTTAATAACAACATCCAAATGAAAACAATGTGGCCTTCAAAGTCTGTCCTCGGGAAGCTTTGTGGTTCATGGGCTTTCTGACAGCAATGCTCCTTTCCATCCCAGGGAATGCACCCAGGAACATCAGCCCCTTCCTGAGGTGCCTGAGGTGCCTCTCACCACTCAGGCACTCTGTGGGGCCGTGATCCGGGCAGGGAGAGTGGCTGCTGGCAGGGCCTTGCTGGGACACCAGGGATTCATTCTGTCCCTGCCCAAATTGGCCGTTCAGCATCTCCCTCGCTCCTGCCCTTTGCCAGCAGTGCTGGCGAGGATCCTCACGGCCTTGGCTGTGGTTGCTCCAAAGGCTGTCTTCTGTTACCGAAACGCAAATGTTGATATTTGAGGAGGGGAGATGCTGATGGAAATGGAGCTGGCTCTGTTTGTTTGTCAAAGCAGCTATTTTAAACAAGTTCTGTTCACACAGCTTGCAGATCGGAAGGAAGTTTTCCCAGCCATAATATCCTAGCTCAGCGCTGGGCAGACAATGGTTCAGCACTTGCCCGGGATTAGCTGGTGAAATCACTCCGTGCAGCCCGGGAAGGGTGTCTGGGAAAGGGCAGCGCTGGATTTTGTGCTGGGGAGGCTGGGGGGGTCAGGAGCTGCCTGGGGAGCCAGGCGTGGCATACGGGGGCAGCTGGGCTCAGAGCAGGTCAATGCACAGCTGCTCCAGCTTGTCCTGGACAAGGGCTTCTGGACAGCCCTCCCTGGCCTCTCACCATCCCTGTGCTCTGCTTTTTTCCCAAGGAAAACGGTTAAATGCAAAGTAGGTTTCTGTTAAGATACTTACCAAAACAGCAAGCCTGAAAACAGGACACCTTGTCACCTGTCTCTGTGACGGGGAGAGGCGCCCTGCTCCCTGAGCGTGGGGAGTGAGAGATCCTGGCAGAGCC
>VWZT01014313.1:380489-458812 GCA_013397055.1 Pachycephala philippinensis | reverse complement strand
TTAAAGTTACTGTGGTTTTACTTTACCCTGATTATTTTGTGAGAACGAAGTGAGATCTCTCTTCTGAAGGTACTTTGGCTATCAGGTAAAATTTTGTGCAAGTTGTCTTTATACAAAAAGGAAAAATTTTGGCTAACATTTTCTGAAATTTTGTGCTAACAGAAAAGATCATTCCTGACATGAAGAATTTATCCCTGTATTTGAGGTTAATTTGAACTATGGGAGCTCATCAAGTGCTATAATCCAGTCTGAGCTGCATGTTTGAAAAGCAATACCAATATAAGTAATTCCAAATATAATGGGCTAATCAGTAGCCTCGTTGTACGGTAGGCATGTCAGAAGGGGACACAATTTTATTAAATTTATGTATTAACAAGTCATTTCCTTTGAGAGTCACATAATTTGATTACAGAGGACATAAACGTTAGGAAATTTTCTTAAAATTATTTAAAGGCAAAAAGTACCTCTTGGACAGTTATACCCCCAGGTTTCACCTACTATAGCTCATATTTATTGCACATCCTTTAACTTGATCATTGAGCAACTGATTGAAATTGTAGGGGAAATTTTCTGAAGCAATGGACTAGTCATTGTGAACAATTCTGGTAATGTTCAGGTGCTGAAAAAATGATTTTTATTGAATGAATCTTTATCAGCCAGTTCTCATGTCTTTATATAGCTGAACCATTTTTCAAGTTGTCTGGGGCATGGGGTGGAGAAGTTAAGAAATCACTTGAATTTTTATCATTTATTTTGGTTACTGTCCTGATTGTCCAGGCAGAGCTCAGACTTCAGCGAGCTCAATGTGCTTGCACAGATTTTTGTCTCAAATCTTTTGAATGGTTGGCCTTAGTAAACAGTTCCATATGGAAAGAGCTTGAGATCTACTGCAGCCAGTGGATACCAGTGCACTGGGAAAGAGGCGAGTGGTGCAGAGCTGGCTGTAAAACAAACCACAGTGCAGATAAAGTGGGTACAGCAAATGCAGAACAGGTGAGCCTTCGAAGTGGTGGGATTACTCAGTTACTAGGTAGCTTGATGATGGATTTAAAGGATGAGAAGATATTTGCATAAACAGAAGCATTAGATGGCAGTGGAAATGAAAAACCACTCTAATAAAGTCAGCGAGTGATGAGCTGATTTGGTTACAAAAGTTATTTAGTTCCTGGGAGGGGGAAGGGGATTTTGGATCAACCTGAGGGTGGCCACGTAGGCAAAAAGCAGTGATTTTTCTTCACCTGTCCCCAGTGAAATCCCCTGAAAGGATTGTTTTGTCTTAATGGGACAGTTCATTCCTACGTATAAAAAGATTCTGACAGTTCAATTGCAACACTGCCCCCAGGATAGTAAATTTCTAATCCCTGTCCAGGATTTTTATCTGTCATCTTCAATAATATGGTATTTGTGCAGCCCAACAAATGTTATAATTCTGAGAGTGAACAACTCTTGTTACACTCATGCAAACAAACTGGCATATTGTTTTAGAAAACGATTGTTTGTGGCATTGTCATACAAAATAATAGGGACTCGCCATTTCTTGCATTACCAGAAGGTGTGGCTTAGAAGCAACAGCTTTTGCTGACTTTTGAACTGGAAATAATTGTCATGCTCTTGCACAATTTACTGTAATGGTTGCATCTGTGTATTAAACATGTATGGGATGGGGTAAATGTGAATTATCATTAAGCTTTATATCCTACTAACTTTATCCCATGATCTTTAAAATAAAGCTTTCCCTAGACTGTTTCCTTGTGATCAGCATCTATCTCTTTTTTTAAACAGTTTTGTTGGTCTCATTAGTATCTGAATTCCCTAAGTCTTCCAAGTTTGAGGAAATAATTTTTTATTCAATTTAACTTGAACGAGCGTTGTCTCTTGACATTTAAAAGAATAATGCATCTGTAGCCTGCATACCTGATCCATGATGAGAATAAATAATTGTTCAATAGAGTCATATTTTGCTCTTATAATATATTGAATCTTGCAGAGTTACTTCTGTCAAGTGGTGGTTACAAATGCTGTGAGAATAGCCAAGAACTCTGCACGATTTCTCTGTAGGCTAATAATTATGTTAAAAAATATATAGTAAATTTCACAGCCACATAGTCTGCTGCATTTGAGTAGGCTTTAAGCAAAGAAAGAGGAAGCATTTGTGGTTTATTTGTAAAGTGAAACTCAGGTAAATTGCACTGACAAAGTAATGATTTCCCTTCTGTCACAATAGGAGAAGATACTATGTGCTGAAGATTAATAAATACACTGATTAAAACCAGCCTGGGCAATTCAGACCTAGTCCCTCTAGTCCCTCTAGTAACTATTATTGCATTTTTCATAGTCACAGCTTTAATTGCTGGAGTTTAAAATGTAGCAGAAGTTTTTGGAAAGGAAGAAGAACTGATGGCTTGCCCTTGCAAGATATTAATTTATGCATTTTTAATTCAGGGACTTATTTCCCATATAGCTCATATAATGTTTTATGACCTGGAAAAATGGGTATTTGTGGATATGCAAATTGGTGAAGTACAAATGGACAGTCAGAGACTGTACAAAGTAAACACAATCTTGAAAGCTATGTAAAAATGAGAGATTCCACTGGCAGAAACTGGAGGATAAATAGAGAGAAGTAAACAGCTTATATAAGCAAGATGATAATTGTATTGAGAAGCTAAAGGTAGAATAGATTTGTGTAAAGCATAATGCTGTTTAGCTCAGAATAAAAAGTAAAAATTAGGTCTGTAGTTTGTCATCAGAACAAAGACTAGTTAACCAGCAAGTCTGACATCCTATTTCTAAGAGGAGATATTGCTGAACTAGGAGGCATGAAACCACAGTAACAGTGAATTACATAATTCTGAACTGTGAAAGGCTTCTGTCTGTTTGGAATCTATTCCCTGCTGCCTGACCCTGCACTGAAAAAATAATTGTGGAACTTGAAGGTGGCTAGAGCATTGCAAACCCCTTTTAACTCAATGAAAAATCTGAAGTCTAAGCTCTGGGTAATATATCTAGATAAATGGGCTGCTTTAGTCAGGTAGAAGGCCATACTTCTTGGAATTTGTAAAAATAGACTCTCCCAAGGATAATGAAATTAGAAATTAAGAAGGATTTATAGGATCCAGTGCAATGCATAGTTACAGTCTTAAGAACTGTGTTTCTCATAGCTGTTTTAAGCCTGATGAACTTTAATGGTGTACCAGAGTAACAGGATAGAGCATATGTAAGAGAATAAAATATGATTGTTGGGTTTTTTCATTTAGCAGTAATAAATCTACTACCAGTTGGTTGATTAGCCTGCTTGTCTGTGTCATTGGAAGAGATGCAATTGAGCTTCTACTGATTCAGAGACTTTTTTTACTCAGATCTCTATATTCGGAGACTGAATATATTCCATAGAAAATGTTTATGTTTTTTAAAGATATTTAATTAGTAAAGAGTACTCATTAGAAAGTGAAAAATTCAGAATTTGAGCTATTGCATTTTGGCCTGCGTCCTAACGAGGAGAAACCGAAGGAACACTAAATAAGCCAATTAAAAATTATATTAAGCAATACAAGAGGTATCTAGACCTCTTATCTGCTTAAATCTTACTTTGATGATGCATATTTCTTTTCCTCCTGGTACCCTGAGTTATTTATATTTGAAGAAGAAATTAAACGATTGATTATGGCAATAAAATAGTGAAACTGAGTGCACATGAAATGTACAAAACAAAGTGCAGTGCATCCTTTTGAAGAGCTTGGTGCCACCTTCTTGATGACCTCTTCATTCGTATGTGCTCATCTGATGTGGAGATGATTTGAACTATTTGATTTAATCAACAAGGTTAATTTGTTGAGCACAGTGCTTGAGGCAGCAGAGAAAGCAAATAGTTCAAGTACCTGATTTTGGATATTTCTGCTACTGTCTGTGCCCTCCTATTGGAAGGATAAAGGTCACACATTGGAAGAAATCAGTGAAAGTACAAGCTGGGAGAACGCTGATCTTTCTTTACTTCTTAAAATGAGAACACAAATGAGAGCAGCCAACACACTATTGATCCAAACAGTTTTACAGAAATGGCTTGAAACCATGGCAAACTCACACCAGGTGAACATTAGAAAACTGGCAAATAATCTGCTCTAGTGTGCTTTTTTGTTTGTTGTTTCCAAAGTTCATAGTGCAGTATGATGATTTGCTAACTGAACATTGCTCCCAACCACCTCTCTTGACCATGGTTTGTGTTCCTCTGAATAGGCCATGAGACATTAAACTCTCCTCTATAATGGTGTAAGATGGGTGCTTTAGCACTGATTTGCTCAAACTCTGCCAAGTTAATAGGGTACAAATAGCTGTAAACACTTAGGTAAATTGGTGTATATTTACTGATGGCAGTGTTCAGTAGACTGCTGGGTGCAGTTGGTGGGGCCTCAACCTTCTTTCTGGAAAAAAAAAAAAGTTCAAATCCTAATTTGAAGGTGGATGCAATAGATGAGATTGATCATTTATGGCTATAATCTGAAGCAGCAGCAATGCCTTGGAATAAAAGTCTGGACTTTAGATGGACATTTCAACCCATGGATAATTCCTTGTTATATGGATACAAATGGATATGAATTATAATTTGCACAATTGAGTCATTGTTTCATGTTTTGAAGACAAAGTTAGCAGTTGTGAAAGAAGCTACTAGGGCAAACAGCCAACACTGAAGTATATTTGTATGAATCTTATAAATTTTTTCTGTCCTGTTTTACACACGTATTTCTTGTCACTGAGGCACAGCCAAGACAATTAACTCCTGCTGTTGAGAGAGCAGAAGTTGATCTTTGGTACTTGAAAATCTTGCTGCGTAAGGCTGCTCAATGGGCTGCCTCAGGTAGCTGCTTGTAAAATATTGCAAAAGCAAACTGTAACAAATCAGAGAGAATCTTTCCGACAGCAGCCAGGGATTAATAGCTCATCTTTGGAGAAGAAAACATTGGAAAAAGGTTTCTGATTCGAGAGATAAACACTTCGTTGTGGTGCTTCCAGGTTCACAAAGCAAGACTTGTTATAATTTACAGAATCAGTGTACTTCTCTGCAGTTTCCTCGGCTGCTGTGCTTGCTACTTCATAAAAAGTGTATTCATGAGATGAATAGTTTTATACTTTCTGCACAGAGAAACCAGATGAATAAGCATTGATTTTCATCATCAGTGACTGAGAGAGAAAGCAGGCTGACTCTGTTAGCATCTTTCACTCCCACCTTTGTTTGCAAGCTCAGTCACACTTTTTCACGCTGGTTGTCCTTTTTCCTCTAGTTCTTCATAGCTATGTGGAGGGCTTAGAGGTTTCCATGTAGATATCTGTTTGTACTGGTGTGCCATTTCATCTTTCAAGAGCAAAAAAGACCAAATCTTGTCCAAACATATGTTTGGTCCTTACACATCAAATCATAAAAATACAGCCAACATGCATCCTGTGGGAATTTCAAGGTGGGTTCTAGATTGATTTGTTCATGTATATATGCTGTAACTGCATCTTTACATCTTCCCTTCAAAAAGATCTGGCATACAGAGTGGATTTTTTTTGTTTATTTTCTGTGGAAAAATCCTGACTTTTGTATACAAAGGATTTTAAAATGCTTTATGCAATCCTTGAAGTGTTCCAGAGCAGAATAAAACAGGCTTGGAAATGTTCTCTATATATTCTTATTAGGAGTGAACTGCCTGAAAAGAAATCACAAGGTTTTTCTAACATACCAAACCTAAAAACTTAAAAAAAAAAAAAGAGTCATTGATTCTGAATCATAATACATTGTTCAATACAAATAAGGAATCTGCTAGGAACTTCTTGACGTACAGGAACAGTCCAATCATTGTTGCAAAAGGTAGGTATGCTGGTTTCAGCTGGGGTAGAGTTAATTTTGTTCATGGTGGCTGGTCTGGGGCTGTGTTTGGATTTGTGCAGAACACAGGGTTGATAATACAGAGATGTTTTTGTTATTGCTGAGCAGGGCTTGCAGAGAGCCAAGACCTTCTCTGCTTTTTGTAAAGCCACGCTGGTGAGGAGACTGGGGGTGCCTGGGAGGGTGGGAGGAGACACATCCAGGACAGGTGACCCAAACTGACCACAGGGAGATTCCAGACCATGGGATGTCATGCTCAGTATATAAAGTGGGGCATGAAGGAGGACGGGGGGATGTTTGGGGTGATGATGTTTGTCCTCCCAAGCCACTGTTACCCATGACAGGGCCCTGCTCTCCTGGAGATGGCTGAACACCTGCCTGCCCATGGGAAGCAGGGAATTAATTCCTTGAGTACTGGTGGTCATATGTTTTATTAAGATAGTGATGTTGCTTGTGCTACTGTTGTCAGGCAGAAAGCTCACTGTTCTCATGACAGTCTGTTACAAGGCAATCTTTTAAAGATATTCACCAGTGGACAGAATATTATACAATTAATTTTCTGGGTAAATTTAGCTTAGTTCCCCAACCACATCCTGTGTTTCAGCGTCCAAAATGCATGGCAAATTCTCTCAAAAAGATTTACTTCCTTCAAGCCATTACTCTGTTTACAGATATTCCTAATATAATTAATTCAGATTCATAATGCCTGTCACAAATGACAAAAGTAATTAATTCTGAAATTTGGACTGTGGAGTTTTATGTGGAATACTTGCCTTTGGGGGATTATGTCTCAAAAACATTTTGGGTCATCATTTATTGTGACTGAGTCTAATAGCAGGTTTTCTAAGGTTTCAATTATGATGCTTGAATAATGCAGGAAGCAAAGAAAAAGTAATGGTTCCCTGTTTAGGGTATTAATTTCAGTCAGCAGAGAAGGAACACTTTGCACTGGGGGCTACAAACATGCCAACTGCATTATTCCCTGAAGCCTGCACACAAAAGTAGGTTGTGTTTTCAAAACTGGGTAAAAGTTTCTCATGTGAACAGGCAATTAAAAACCAATGACTTGCATGCTGAAATACAGTAAGTGCACACCAGCAAATGTGTGTGTGTTGATTTGGTTTTGTGGTTTGTTTTTTTTCCCTATTCTTGAAGACTTTTGAATAAAGTCCATCTATATTTGCTGTCTGTATTATCAGGTGTAATATTGGAGATCTGGATCCAGTAACTCTTATTAATCTTGAAATATTCCTGTAATTCTATTTGGGAACTATGCTACTGGCAGAATGGCAGAAAACTTTTCAAAAGTCCAGAGACAGTATCTTCTAACTTAATAGTTAGAGGCAAAGATTTTATATTGTAAGTTAGGAAAGCTTAGTCTGATATGATGAATTCATAGTCTCATTGTAAGTTTGAATAATTTAGTGCTATTTGCTTTTCTTACGCTTTTTCATTCCTCACTACTTGACTTTCTGCACATTACCATTTTCTGTGCTTTTTTACTTATTAATAACAGTTGATTTCAAAATCTGATGGATTGTAAAATCTGATTTATGTCTGTATGCAACAACAATTTAACACATGGTCATCTAAATGTCACACTGAATCAAACCTTAAGGGTGGAAAATTTGTGTCCTAGTGCCTGAATAGATGACTTGAACCTGCCATGACACCTATTCTATTTTTACTTCTTGTACCATTATTACTAATAGTTGTGTCATCATTATACTGAGTTAATTGCTGACTGTAGGTGACTAAGAAATGGTGGTTTTCAGTTTATGAACCGGTGCCCAGAAGAGAAAGGAGCTTTACTTAAATAATTTTAAAGGTAGCATAGTAAACAAAGGGAAAGTTTGCAGACACAAAGAAAAGGATTCCAGCTCTGCTGGAAATTAAGTGGACAAAGAGGAGTTTATCATGGGTGATGTGATGAGATGCTGTCTCTCTGGAGTATTAAAAAAAGAGAAAAATCAATGAAAATGCGTTGGACACCATGCAGCAGCCATCCTGCTGTCTAGGGATATGAGCTATATGACCCAGAAGGCCCTTTCTTTTCCTGAAATATGTGATTCTGTCCTTCAGTAACTAAACTTATTTTTCTTATGTTTCTCTAAGTTTGCCCTGGTGTTTTCTTTTCTGATACAGGAGTTTCACAACTCTTTTGGTTAAAACAAGCAGAGTTAGTGCGAGAAAAAAAGATGTTTTATTTATTTATTTAAATTGGTCAGATGAGACATTTTGTGTGAGTTCCGTAGTAAATGCTCAGTCTAAAAAAAGAAAAGGTTGTGAACAGTGAGCCCTCGCTCTGGAACTTACTCTGGTGTTAAACGCAGTCAGCTTCACGAGTGGGAGCCCACAGAATAATCGTCTGCTGCTGCTCACTCAGAGAATTTGCCTTGGTTAAATGCTTTCCCTTGGTCAAAAACTGTCTCCAGGCAAACCTACCTGAAGCTCCTTTTTTTCTGCAGAACACTTATGCCCAGGGCACATACTTTAAGGTGAGAAGCTTTGGTCTGGGGAATCCAAGATGAGAAAGTTAGGGGCTAAGAGAAGTCTGACAAAAGCAGCATATTGAACTGCTGAAAGAGCTAACCATGGCTGTGGCTTCTGCAGGACATTGTCCATGTGCTGCTTCTAAGGCTTTCTGTACAGGGCAAATAAAAATATGATGCTAGAAAATATCTTGACCCTGTATCACTGTTTTCTCTTCAGTGAACAAGTGAACTTGTGCAAGGCCCTGAGCTACAGCAAAGGTGTGGCTACCACCATCCTCAGCAGTTATGAGGCTAAAAAGACACAAGACAATCATGAACTTATGCCTCAAGGTAAGTATGAAGTCACTTCTACTTTGGAGTATGTAAGAAAACGACTGAGTATAAATTAGGTATTGCACCTTTCTTGAGGGTGGGTGTATAAATTGATTGTGTCCCTGTAAACTGGATTTTCTCCTTTGCTTTGGGCTGACCAATGTGCCTGTAGTAACTGGCTCTCTTCATTTAGGAGGTCTAGTGCTGTTCAAACAGGCTGCCATGTGAATGGGAGCATGCTTTCTATTGGAGTGAAGGGAAAAGCAGAAATTGTAATGCCTTTCCCTTGCCTCCTCTATGTATTTACCTGTGCTGTGCTAAGCACAGTTCATCCCACTGAGTCATGAGGTAAAGTGGAAAATGACAGACAGGGATCATTACTGTGACAGCCCCACAGCGAATGTAGGGAACATATGACTCACTCCAAGTCCCAGAGTTCAGTGACTCAAATCCAGCAGCAGATGGCCTTTTTGTTTACGGGTGAAATGGAGTAAAAGTCCCTTTATGCTCTGGAGACTTCCTGGTGTGCTGATACGAAAAAATATCCATGTGTGTCTCTACAAACTTTTTTCTTTTAAGCAATGTGCAAGGAAAAACGATAGAAACAAGATAAGGGGGGTTATATTTTTTATCTCTCCTCCACTCTCCCTTTGTATTTTAGGGCGTTTAGAACTCTTTCTCTCTGTTAATGTGCCAGTAATTTTTGGTTGTCCTGCTTTGTGTATAGCTCAAATGATGGAGGCTATTAGCCTTTGACAGTGAGAAGCAGAGGATTCACAAGGGGGCTACTGCAGGCAGTTTGCAACAGGAAGCTTTCCCAGGCTTTCCTGGGCAGCCACCATTTCTTCATGATCTGCAATGGAAGTATTTCTAAGCAGCCTGTGATGCAGATAAAACACTGACTCTGAAATGGGTTGTGGGCAGCCTGCCTTTCCTTCCTGAAGGAGCTGCCACTTGATACAGGCATGCTAGAATCCTCTGTCATTCCTTCCTTCCTGCAACACTTTGCATGGGGGCAGATTAGGGGGATGGGAACCCTTAATCTTTGTTTATGGAGGTATTCTTTGACCTTCTTTCAGGTGTCCCTATCCTCAGCCAAATGCTGGTTTTACTTCTCTTTGGTTTTAAAGAACAAATAAAAAGCCTTGTGAGTGCTTTTGGTTGCTGTTACAACTTGCTGTTTACCTGCCTTAGCCAACAAACCTTATATCAAGGAATTCTGTAGCTGAGACACTATTTCAGATGTTTAGTGACTCCCTAGGTTCATGTGAGTACAGATACTTGCAAACCGGATTAAAATCATGATTGTGAAAACTCAGGTTTTGTCCAAAATCCAGGTATTTTCAAATGTTGTAGAGAAAAAATTGAACTGTAGGGACTACAACCAAACAAAGTAAGAATATTACTGAAGTAATGTCTCTGGCTTTCTCTGTTGCTAAAATCTGCTATCTTGGATCCCGTGTGCATCCCAATGCTGCAGGACAAATTTAAAACTAAGGCAATGATTCATCATGTGCAATGCTGCTCCGTTTTAGCTTTGGTTGCTGTTTTGAAAGTGAGTAAATGACTTTAGAGAATTAGGTTCAGCAACAAAAGCATCAGAGACCTCGACACTCTATTCCTTTCCTTTCACTGGAATTACAAAAAGTGGTATTGGAATGTGATCTAATTATCCTCATCAATTGTTTAATATGTTGTGCTGTCTAATTTTTGACAATCTTGTCTATGCAGGAATGCTTACTTAAAAAAAGCAAAATCAGAGATGGAGAAGGCTCTTGCCAGGGCTGTTTACACCTTCAGGGTAGGGGCTGAGATGTTCATGCCAGTTAATGTTTCACTGTGTGTTCAACAGGATGCAAAACAGGAATACAATGCAGTCATTTAAAAGGAAATTATTTTCTGCGTTTGTTATTCTGAAAGTAAATGAGTTGATTTTTCAGTGAGTGGGGGATTCATTTGAATTTACATGCAGGTCCCTTTTTTACATAAAGCAAGTACAATCCTGAATTATTCATGTTTTTTTCATTTTTTTCAGTGGTTGGTTAACCTGGAAGGAAAGAAACCAGAGTTTATTCTACAGGCGCTCTCTCTTTATTGCCGGAATGCGAACATTGCTCTGATAATTATCGTTTTACTAATTATACTTATTTGTTTAATCCTCATAAGAAGAATATTATTTAAGTCTAGTTTGCTGTTTGACACTGCAGCTAAATTATGAATTATAAGCAGGAAAGAGGTCAAGTCTACTATTTGTGTGATCTTGTCCCTGAGTCTCTGTTGAGTTCCTGTGAGGTTCTTTCTGAAAGAAAGCTCAGTCTGTTTTAAATAATTCAAACAGGCTACAGACCTTATTCTTGTACAGTGCAGTTATCCACCTTACGGGAAAGATTGTAGGATTTCTAGCCCTACTACTTCTTGCCACTTGCTATCACAGTTTGTTTGGTTTCATTGCTTTGTTAGTAAAATCCTTAATGTATTTTTGTCAAGTGAATTCTCACTGGTAAATGTAGAGGGCTGCTCTATTTTGCTCTGCTTAGAGACAGTGTTTTCTTTTTTAAAATAAGAAATGGGCTTGTTCATTCTTCACAGAGAATAAAGAAACCGATCCAAAATGCTTCTAAAGGATGCAATCTCTTTGTTGGTTTAAGCGGACCTTGATCAGGCTTTCTACTAGAAAACTTCAGCATTTGAATACACCAGGAAAGTACTAATCCCATGTCTAAATTGTCGTTGAATTCCTGTCCACTTCCTAGGTGAGTTAACTTGTTTTACTCACAAAGTACTGAAGGTTGAACAAAATCCCTTTAACCACTTTAAGTTTGTGTACACTTCTGCTTTATTTGAGTTTTTTAATGTGTGTAAAATCAGAATGTCTGGCAGCGAGTGAGGCAAAGGGAAAATAATTACACAATGTCATGAATAACTGTGTAAAGTTCAGTGAATCTTAATAATTCTTAAACATGCTAAACTAAAGATACCCAACAAAGAATTTATGTTGTGTAAAACTCACCATTTAATAGATATGTAAAGGCAGGAAAAGTTCTGTTCATGTAACCATTCAGGCTATTTCTCAAGAAGCTTGAATTCATCCACTGGTTGTATAACATTAGGTAGGCAGACTCCCTATTTTCTCACCGAGAAATACCCCTCTTAAGGAAGCTGGCTGAACGATCTCTTGGTTTCTTGCTTTCTGCCAGTCATAATTCACGTCTTTCCCCTGGATTGGGTATGGCAGTTATCTAATTGTCTGTTTCAAAATGGAGTGTATTTATTATGTTAATGGATTGGCATTTGGGAATGTTGTCCCTTCACTTTTTTCATAAATGATTTATCAACTCTGTTATTGCTTGCACATTCATTATTGTGCTTCCCAGAAGATTTTTCTGGAGTCCTCTCTTGAAAAGGACCACAGGAAGAAGACGAACAAAGCTTACTATTTGACCAGGAATTTACTTAAATCTCTTAAGCAACATTTTTTTAGGCACTGACACTTCCTTAATAGTTCCAGAGGGAAAACAAAGAAGTTAGGGCTTGTGTATTTGGGTCCTAATTTGTTACAACTTCCGGAGTAATCCTATAGTTTATCCCATTTAACCTTCTACATGGTTGTTGTATGTATGTTTTTGTGACTACAAGAATATTCTGACGTCCTTGGATCTTTCTGCAGACAGAGAGACATCTGAGTGTGTGAAGTATTATAGAACTACTCAGAAGAGAATTGCTGTTTTCTCAAGACCTATCAAGTGATGTAGTCACTCTACCAAGTGCTTCCTACTGGCCCATATTCCTTCTTGTGGGATAATTCATTGCTTTTTACCAAGAGAAAGCTGAAGCAATCGTTTGTTAAACCTCATAGATGGGATTGGTGTCACAGCAATATTTAACATTTTGGATGACTCGTCACTCAGATTGACATGTGCCACCTCTCCTCACATAAACCAGGCTGAAAGCTGTGCTGAATGTGCTGTCAGAGTGGCACAACCTCTCTGTGATGGCATTCTCCGTGATGCTGAGAGCTGGGAGAAGGGCTGCAGGTCCCTGGGGATCCTTTGGGTATCAGTTTGCATTGTGCCTGCACAATTTTGTTGTGGGTAAAGATACAGGATGGATGTGGGGGCCTGGAACCATAATGGAGTGCAGCACATCAGTCCTCACCCCTCCTTTGCACCTCATTACTTGATAAAGTAAACACACCTGATGTCCTGGAATTTCTAGAAGGTGTTAATTTCAGAATATAGTGTAATGGAATCATTAAGTTGGAAAAGACATCCAAAATCATCAAGTCCAAGTCCAACCTATGTGAACAAAAGCATCTTCCTGAAATGGATTGTAATGGAAAAATTTCTTCATTTAAATTATACACATACTTCATTTGTGTTTTTCATATTGCAGCTGAATTACTTTAGGACTTTGAATGCTGTAAGTGTGCATGTTTTCTTCCAAGATCTTGAAGTGAAAGAAACCAACCCCATATCCACAGTATATTCTTTAGGACAAATTAAGGAAAAAAAAACCTGTTAGCTTTTCAACACGGTGGTCACAGTAATCAATAGCACATGGTATGGAGACACCCCATAGGAAAATCTTTGCTCTTCTAGATGATGGAGCTTTATTCCTCAGGTAGGTCAGTGCCCATACATCTGCTTCCAGAGCATGGGGCACAGATGTGCATCTCTCCCCTGTTCATTTTGATTAAAATACCCTCACAACCAATAAGCAATGTGAGGAAATACTTTTTTGGCTTTGTCTCATGTTCCCACATTTCAGTTTCTTCCTGTTTATTTTTTTTAATTTGTCTTTAGTGTTTTCCCCAATCCTGCTGCATTATGTTCCATTTTGTTGTTCTCATCATCTCCATCAAGTCATCATTTAATCTTACTCCATCCTCCCTGGTACTCTTCCTCTCTTCCTTCTGTGGTTGTTCTTTTTGTGTCTTCTGGTATAAGTAGGGAGAAACTCTTCCTGGATGTGGCTCAGTATGAATTTTAAGTTGACAGCATTCTTTTAACACCGTACCAGATCTAGATGTGCCAACTTTTTCCTCACAGTCAGGATTATGAGTGCTGCAGAAACTTCAAAAGAAAGTTGACACCCAAGCATTATTAAAAATAACTCACCTACTGGATCACCTCTCAGGAGAGATGATACTAAAAGTAATGCAGGCCACTAATTTGTGCAAGAAAGGTAAAAGATCCAAGAGAATTAAATTAATAGCATAATTTAAAAAATAAAATTCTGCTTCAGTGCCTTTAATTTGTAAAGAAAGCAGGTTGATGATGGTGTAGGCAAAGGGTTAGATATAATTGGTTTCTATTTTAATTAGAAACCTTGCAATGAGTAGAATGCCATAGAAGGATACCAGATCAGAACACCTCAGAATATTCATGCTTTGCTTATTCACAGAACAGGAACATCATGACAGAGGAGCTTTCTGTTTTTTATGTCCTTGGCATCCTTTGACACGAGTCTTAAGAAGCCACTTGTTTCCCACATTTGCCCATGAACAAATGCTGTCTGTGGAAGAAACAGCATAATTTGAGATGCTCTTTAGAAGCCTAATTCTCAGACACTTCTGGAGTGCTGCCTTTTCATGGCATCCTATTCTGTGTACTTCAGGACATTTCTAGTGGCTTCTCTTCTGGTAAATTTACCTTATGTCTTACTACCAGTCAGAGCTGGTTAGCAAAAGTAAGCAAAGGAGAACCTAGTGATGTTTTGTCTTTAAACCTCGTTCTATAAATCTATATGATTTGGGAATGGCTGTGTTAAAGTACGGTTTATTTAATGTTTCTAGGATTTAAACTCTGCCTTGAATTTTTATAGCACCCTTGAATAACAGCACATTGATGTGTCAGAGATTTGGGATCTAGTCAGAGCAAAAACTTCATAAACCCTGGGCTTAAGCTCTTAAAAAAAAAAAGTATTTGTGCACCAGGAACCAGAATGTATGTTTCAGTCGTTTCTCCCCTCTATCATTTTAGAGCTCTCATAGCTTTGCTCATCTGCTGAGCTACATCCAGGAGAGAGAAACAAACAGTAGTTGCTAGGTAGCCTGTTATTATGTGAACAAATATCAGAGGGAGGAAAGATTAAGTCTGCTTCTAATCTTTTATATTGATCATGCTTTCTATCAAAGCTGTTGAAAGAGGAAATTCCCGATGATACTGGTTTGATTACCAGGTATACAGCTGTGGTTATGTATGGCTCTCTGAGAGGCTTTTGCACCTACAGCAAGCTGGGTGGATGACATAAATGTTTTTAAAACATAAATGTTTGTGCCTGTGTGCCAGGCACATGGATGGATGTATGGGGAAAAAAAAAATCTTTAGGTAAATGCATTTCAAGGCCATTCTAGTAATACTGTATTACCAAATAAAGTTTTAATCCACAAGACTGAAACCAAAGCTTTGTAAGAATTCTCCTATAAATCTCTCAGAAAAAGACATTGAAACCACAGAGAAGAAGGTTAAATACACACAGTATTAAATCACACCTATTAAATTACAGCATCTCCTGTACTTGAAAAATAAGCTGCTCTAAAGTTGAATAACATTCTAAAAAATTCTGTCAAAATGTTTTCACTTGGCTATATGTAAAAATTCTTGCAGAAAGGTTCATATTATTGAGTTCAGTATTTCAAAGGGGATTTTAGACATTTAGATGTGTATCTTCTGCTTTTAGTCATATTTAGGAATTGGTGGGAAGAAATGTGTATTTGTTTGTATAGTTTGCTGTAGTACCAAGGAATTTGGATTTCACATTCAAGTACTTTGCTGAATCAAATCTTTTAAAGCAGTTTATCTTTTCTAAAATGTTAGCAAGTGCTGGCTTTGAGCTGATGAAAGCTAGGTTCTTGATTAACAGGTTTTTAAGAAAATAAACTGTTAACACTTCTCTATGGCTTTCTTGAGGTATAAAGTCAGTTCTAACATGTCATAACTGCAGCACAAGAGCAGAGGTTTTTGGTTGGTTTTTTTTAGATGCACTTGTTTTTTAGTACTTGTGAGATGATCAGTCTCTGTTCAATAAAACTGGCTGTTACAGTGCAGGGAAAATAAACATCGAGAAGTATTTAGGCACATATGAGTAAGATTACTTACAGATTGTAAACACAGAGCAGCTGCTCCAAGTGTCCTCTTGTTCTTCACCTGTCTTGAAAATGGATTTTTCCATTCTCACAGTGCATCAGCATCCCCACTATCTAATTAGTGTTCTCTATCTTTCCTGCTTTTTTTTCCTGGGCATTTGAGTACATTGAAATATTTGTAGCTTAAGTTCATTTTTTTAATTATTGCTAGGAGGTAGACCTGAGAGTTTGAACTTTTGTATAAACATCTGCTTCATAAACTCTTGGGAAGTTAGGCCATTATAAAAGCTTTTGTTACTTCTGTGATGTGGTTTAATGTTGATTTTGAATGTTTTAAGATGTATTTCTGCATTAGATATGCATTGGAGTAATATTGACAAGATTCTATGTAGTCGATCACCTATAGAATATGTTCTAATTCTTATCATATGCTTAGATTCTATTGCAGAAAAAAACTGTCTTAATGGTTTAGTTTTTCTCTATGTACTATATCTGTGACCAAATATAAAAATCCTTAAAAATTGTTTAGATCAGCATACTCTGGGATGTAAAGGAACTGCCTATGTTGAAAGCTAAGCCGATTCCTATTGTGTGAAATATCGTTTTTTCCTATGCTGCAGAGGTTCAAAGGTGTTTATACAGACAGAACAGTTATTTTGGATGAGCCTGTCTCCTCAAATTCTTGATACCTTTCCCCGTCGTACAGAAAGGGAAGTTTTCTTCCCTTTCACATTACATCTACCAGCCTGCAGGCAAGTGGTCTCTAGATGAGTTGTTTCTCCAGTCGTGTAGTCAGTGTTGCCTGTCCCAAAGGGTGTGAGAGGAGAGGGCAGCGAGGGCAGTCTAAAACTTGTGGAGAGTCAGGAAAAAGATTTTTCCCTCCCTCTGCCTCCACAATGCACCATGGGACACTTCATTGCTATTGAGGGAATGTTGACTGCTCACAGTTGTTTCCTAGCACATACACCAGGGCTGTTTCCTTTATCCAAAAGCACCCTCTGGTTTTAGGAACTTGCTGTGCTGTTGAGGTAGGCAGTGAGGACAGTCTCAGGGGACAGTGGCATTCAGGCTGTTCAGTGTCCTGTACAGGTACCAGAGCCAGCTCAGAGCTGTCTTTGATGCTGGTTAAGAGTCACTGTGTCAGAGTTTGAGCTAACGACTCTAAAGAGAAGCTCCCTTTGGGTGTCATGGTTGTTGGCTCTTCTGCTTCCAAAACCTGGACTGGTATTTCGGAGACATACCAGGCAATCTGGGGACTTTGACAGTTGGATTTGGTGATTTAGTAGGAGCAGTGAGGAGTTCTGCTGTCACCCTTATGCATTGCAGCCCTTGCCAGAAGTTCCTGCCCCAGAGAGGAGCTGTGTGCCAGCTCTTCTGCCACTCTCATTCCCAGCATTTCAGTTGATGCTGAGTGGGTACTAACGTGCAGTGAACTATTGCAGTCTGCTGGGTTAATAAGGAATATGAGAAAGAAAGTGGAGTGAAAGAAAAAAGGATTAGAGCAGGACAGAAAATGGAATGCAGATAAGGACAAATGTTGATATTGGCAAAGAGACGATGTAATTGCATTTTGGTAAGTGACATTTATGGGTTATGAAATACCTGCAGAAAATCTCAAAGAAATAATTGAACCAGACATCTTTCCATTCTGGTGATCTGTGAAAGTAAGATCCAATCCTCCATGGTTTATGCAAAAATAAGTTTATGCTTCGTTGTATAGTACAGATCTAATGATAAGCTGACTTTCAGATTATACCACATGCACTTTTGATATATAGTTTTACAGATGGAGTGATTTTTATTCTGAATTAAAAATTCCTACAAGCTTTGGATTTCCTGTTCTTGTCCCTAATTCTTGTTGTTTCTTTACCCCGTAGAGACTAATTCCTTCTTAAATGAGATACAAGATCCCCAAATACTCACATATGATTAGTTCCTCAGAGAGGCTGAAAGAAGTACAAGATAAATGAAAAAAATTCTTTCTTTATTCAACCAAGTAACAGCCAGACCTAAATTAAGAACTGGAAATGATTTTCTGGAAAAATGCTGTGAGCTGTTGACAGTCTGGAGCTCCTTGCTCATGGCCAGTAATGGCAGCAGAAATTTAAGAATAATTAACATGAATTAAATGAAGAAAATTCCCAACCAATCACCAGAAAAAAAAAAAAAGGAAAAGCACATGTGCCTTTTCCATCTGCATTATTTCAGACACATTTATTTTCTTCGTACAGCATTTCCATTTTATTTCATGGTAACATGAATTCTCCTTGCTTGCTCTCCTTATAGTTTATAGTGTATCCTAAAGTTATAATTGTTTTTTTAACGTCCCTTGATAAATATTATAGATTTGAATGAGAATCAAATGCAATTATTGTTGAATTCAGTCTGTGGGAAGAGATAACATTTCATAATCCATGCTTAACTGATGACACAAATGTGACTTTTTGCAGTGCTGATTGTAGCTGACCACAGCTAGTTGGTCAAAAGGAGCACGGTTTCACACCATTTTCAAGAACTGGGATTTATTCTTTATTTTCTAAGGGATGGAGATGGCAACAAAGCAATAGTTCTGGAATACTGCCCCACATGCAAAGTAAATATACAAGGTAAATATAGAGCTATGAAAAAGCCTTTATGTAAGCCCTGAATTTAGTTTCTGTGTTCACAGCCATTCCTGGTTTTCGGGATACATTTAAAAACAGTATACATCTTCAGCTTCCTGTTTTAAGAAATGCTTCTGTCCAATTCTCTGTATGTAACATGGAAAGAATGCATTTCCCTCACAGTCATAACAGCAGGGAGTCACTGCCATGGCTGTTCTTGTTAGGGCGTACAGTATTATTTTGGAAATGTAAAGGAGCCATCTGCTGTGGTAGATAGGGACAGGCGGTCGGAAGATCTCGCGATGTGACGGAAAGCAGAAGCAGCATGGAATCCTTCCTCCCCCCATTCCCCTGTGATAAGCAATCACCCTAGGTATGCAGCCCCTCATAACCCCAGTAGTTTTCCACTCCTCACTAACCCAGGTATCCCACCATCCCCTTCCTGACGTAGAGCAACCCCCTTGACTATTTAACCCCACGAGATAAGATAATAAACGCCATTTGACCATCCACCATACTGGTGTCTGTGTGTCGTGGACCGAGTGGCCCGGGCGAGGCTGGGCTGCCGTGCTGTCTTCTTGTGGACCAGGTCGCCTTGCCTTCCTAGCAGAAGGCGACAATCTGCTTACAAATGATTGTGTTGATACTGATGGAAAATGTCTTTTCTGAGACAGATTATGCCTTCTTTCTCTACCCCCATTAATGTCCCCTCAGTAATCCATTGGTGTACTTTCACTGTATTACTCTAACCAGGAATCTTTTGTTTTATTCCTGGCACTGCTGAGAAATGAAAACGTTCAAATTTGGTGTGACAACTTAGTTACCTGCATATTGTTTGGATCTTAGGATAAATCCCATAGGCCTGTCTGAACTCTGAGGATAACACAGGGAAGAAAATGTAGGTGCATGAGTGCACATCTAGAGGAGTACGTGCTGTCATTTGCCACTGCTTGTCGTAACTCAATATATATCATTCAGAGACATTATTTATGTTTAAACCTTGCTAATGATGTAAATGGGGTTGCTTTTTCACTGAAGAATGCAGTTTATTCATAACTGTTCTGACGCTTTCTTCTCAAACTGAAATTCCTAATAATTCTAAGATACGTTTTATGTTTTTCCCTAAGCTCTTTAAAATTGATCCATTTCTGCTCTATGATCAGATCCACAGAATGGTGTATAACTGAAACTGCCCATGCGTGTTCAGAACTGAATTAGCTTATACCTTTCCAAAGGTATATATACCTTTTTATATGCCTTTTCCTTTTATATAATTCTATATACTTTTTTTTATATACCTGGTCCCTATGCACTTCTGAGAACCTAAATATCAGCTTCTTATTTCCTACATATATTACTATAGATCAGTCTATGCTTGTTTGTAGCCAAACCCATGGGTTTAGTTTTGTTTTCAGATTTTTTCAGTTAGGATTTTAGAAGTATGTAGGGCTGAGCAAATAACATCTGTTTTCACATATGTTAAAAGTTTAACAGCAGTAGGGAAAAAAGGGATACAGGCAATATATAAACTTTGTAAGATGAATTGTAACAATGAAAAAAATAATTTATTTGAATGCCACCAAATAGCAAGATAAGAAACAAAGTGAATGGAAGGATTTGTATGTCATTATCTAATGATTGCACCAAGGTCATAATTGTAGAAGAACAATATAGACTTAAGTAATTCATATAATTTATTTATGTTCCTGGTTGCAAAAATCTGTCTTCTTTGCTGTCCCATTGCTGTGGCAGATCTGCACTGGAAACTGGTACTCCTGTTGAGCAGAATGTAAGCTCAGGCAGATGTTGCAGGGCAGAAGTACAGCCAAAAAGCCTAGGTGCTGTTCCTGCTGATTTGCTTCAAAAATGATGTAGAAGAAAGATACTGTCTATCAAAGCCAGTGGAGATCTATGAAGTTTGGAAGAACAGTAAACAGAAATTAAAAAAGATTAGTGTTCTGTCTTTTGAATGGCTATTTTGTTTCTCTTGCTCACCTGCCCTTGTGCTGCTTACTGATACTGTAAATGTGAAAAACAGGGAATCACCAGAAACTGAAGTTAGGGAACTTACAAGAGGTGGCAGTAATAAAGTTTATTGCCATCTCTAAGAGGCTGTGGCTCCTCTTTCTTGTAGCAAAGATAGAAACAAATGTGGGATGTGCCCTTTTTTGTTCTCGTTTGTTCGACATGAACCTCACAAGCTCTTTTCATTCTCACTTTCTAAACATGTACTACTTCGTATTTAAAAGAAAAAACTCATCTGTCTGTCCTTCAAACTACTAAACTACTAAGTAAAGGCAAGACAGGCATGGGAAGGCTGCTTAGATTTAGATATATTCATGGAGGAAAAGTTGAAGAAATCTGGGACCAGGAAGCTGACTAAAGGAGAATAGCACTTAGTTAAGTACTCACGTGGTTCCCACAGATGATTAAAAAGCAGATGGCTTTGTGAGCTAACAACCTGGGTCCTCTGGATCTGTGCTGTTAAGCAGAAGTGTCCTGGGAAAGGAAAGGGAAGCTGAAGGCTGTTTTCCCCAGACTGTAACTGCCTGCCACTGAGCCAAGCTTGATTTTATTCAATCTGAGTATTGGCTTGGATTTCTGAAAGGAAGTCTTGGAAGCCTGCCTCGTTCATCAGAAATAATTTATGGTGCTACCACAGAGGAAAGAGGGCTTCTCATTATTGTTTCCTGCATTTTATGATGTTGGCACTCTTCCTGAAATAATTTAAGAATTGCAGACATAATAATAATTTTAATTTTATAAAAATAGATCTCATCAGTGAAATCTGTATTTTATCTAGGTTTTGGTAATGTGCCTCTTCCTCAGTAAATACAACTTTTTCTGGTCACCAGCTGAAAATAAAGCATGGAAAACAGTAATAAGGCAAGCTGTAATTGCTTTAAGCTTAAATGGTAAAATTCTTTAGAATCTCTTATGGCCTGAATAAGAGTGTCAACATCTTTAAAACTTGAGCTGAAACTGGAATCTTGGGAGATCAGAGAGTAAGATGCTGAAGATTACTGAGTTGGAGATTCAGTGATGGCTACTGAGGTGATAAAAGGGAGCAACGTTTTAATTCTTTCTCCATGTCATTTAAGAAAATAAGGATTCCACTGTTGTGCCAGACTTGACAGTTCTTGGGTATGTGCATCTGTGACCAAAACTGAAGGCTGCAAGAATAGCAAAAGCTGTAGTAAAACCTTCTCCGACCCCTCTCGCTCTCTTCAGCAGTTTGCCTGATTTATATAGTTTCAGTAATCTTAAGTGGCTTTTCATTTCATGGTTGTGTTCAATCTCATGTAAACCTTGTCCTGGACCTGTAATATGCAGCATGATTGCTAAAATTAACAGCAACTTGCTGATGGCTCAGGCCATTGTCTGAGGCTGGTGGTGTGGGTGGAAAAGATTACTTTGACATTTGGTATTGTGCCCAGTTATATAGACAGAGAACTTTCCTTGGTGTTCTTAAAAAGATGCAGTAGAAACAGGGATCACTCAAAATACTTACTTTGAGATGAGATCACTTCTGGCATGAGAATCATAAGATCTTTCCATAAATTACACAATATGGACATTGTAAGTTGACAAGTCTGATGGAGCTGCTTTCATGATTAACAGCAGAGAACATAAAAGCAAATAAACTTCATAAAATCCTCTGAGAGAAATTAAAAAAAACTGTCAGGGAATTGTTGCAAACGTATTTTATTTTTCAGATCCATAAAGTTCTGCTTTGTTTTTAAGTACAGCTTTTATTGAGAATACTAATACGTTTTAAGGAACTCCTTGGAAGTCCTCAGTTCATCTGTTGCTAATGGCAGTCCTGGTTTCCTGTTTGAGTTTGCCATGCTGGCATCTGCAACAGAGCCAGAGACAGGGTGTTACTCTAAAAGTATTTGTCTCTCTTGAACTAAATGATAGCGGGAACAATTTGGAGTTTCTCAGCTCTGGTATAATTTATTCTGTAATGACACCAAAAAGGAAACCTGAGCAGGCATTTGTGGATTCCTTGAGTTCAAGGATTTGTCATTCAGTCTCTGTCTCGCCCTCTGTGTGTTATCATTGCACCCCACTGTCTTTTCCTTGTTAATTTTGCAGAAGAGACTCCTGGAAACAGAAGTTAGAAAACACTAAGTCTTGTTAAAAATAGCTATTTGGGCAATCAGACCACAGAAATTAAAGAAGAAAGGAGGGAAAAAGTAGAAAAACCACATTTAGGGGCAGTAATATGGCTGGTGTGTGAAGTGGAAATGAAAGCATTTTAACCGAAATTCCATTTTTGTTTTCTATTTTCCTGCCTACAGTTTTCAACTTTATCATCAAAACCTGAAACATACTTTACTTCATTCACTCTGTAACTGAGGTAGCCAAGGAAGGGTGCCTTTTGAACCAAAAATAGCGAGTGGTTTGGGTTTGATGTATCACTGGTACTAGAATAATTCATTAAAGAGCGAACCTGTTGACCTCCAGCTGTAAATATTTTGTGGGATTTGCTGACCGTTTTGCTCTGTACCTCATGAAGGTCAATAGTACTGAATAGTTTGTCTCTGACACACAGACAAAGGACACAGACTTCAGAATACAGAGGATACTACAAGCAGCAAGCATGATCATAGCATAAAAACAAACAGCATGAGTAGGTTCTAAGAGATTGTAATGTAGCTGCTGAAGTATCAATAGTTGCAAGAAACATTGTCACATCTAGGCTTACTCAGTTTGCAGAACCTGAGAGATTACAGAAATTAGGTCAGTTGTAGTAGCTGTAAATTCTTGTGACTTCTAGATTTTGAATTCGATCTTGCCCTAAGTGGACTAGCAGTAATTTTTGTGTTCTTCAGTTGGGTAATTTTGTGTTTTCTTACATCTAATAGTTCAAAATGGCATAATCCCACTACCATAATTCTCAAGTTAGTTTTGCCTGCTGAATTATTCAAATGTAGTAGATAACCTCCATGTTATACAGTGAAATATACTGTTGAGTGGGAATGGCCCTCTCAATTTATTAATCAGCTGTGTAGGGTTACAATCTGTGTTTTAGATTTTCAAGATCTTTCTGCTCTCTGTACTACTTTCTCATGAGAATTCCCTTAATCAGAAATTCCTTTTCTCATGTCCAGAGCAATAATAAATGTTTCAGTAGAACTAGGTAAGTGGGATAGATTTGTCTGAATCCAGATTTTATATGGCACTCTAGATAACAGTTTTATTCCATTTTTTCTTGGCTAGAAGAATTAAGCAAATAGATTGAAACAGACTTTCTGGACTTCTTCATAGGAAAAGCCTGATAAGATTAGGAAGTTGGAATTCTGAGACTGCTCTGTGTTTTCTTCTCTACCACTTTCAAGATGTTGGTGATATTTTTTCTTGATTTAATTGTCTACAACAAAATTCTGTGTTAATTTTAGGATGTGTAGCAGTGTATGCAAACACTGAACCCTGTGGCTGTCAGATGTTATGTTAAAGCATGGAAATAACTGAGTTTAAATCTCATTTTGCAGAGTGAAAGTGGCAATGACCTTGTATCCTCTTCTCAGGGAGACTCATCTGTGGCTGTGTAAAAGCTCTGTAGTGCTGTAATGGTCAACTCACAAAGGCATCTGCGGTAAAGTGTCTAATTTCCTTAAAATCTACCCCAGTCAGCACTGTGGTGTGGAGCTCTGTTAAATCCCTTTCTTGGTGTCTCTGCCAGTGAAGTGGGTCAAGGGCTGACAGAAGGAAGAATCCTGCATATTTGCAGGATGTGAAGGTCTTGGCATGAGGTTGTTTCTGGTACTCATCTCACATTGCAGGGAAACATCAAATAATACATATGGTTCAACATTTGGAGTGGGAAATGCAGGATGCTCATCCATAATGCTGGGATTTAGATGAAGTTCTGCCATGTGGGAACAAAAAGTCACAGGAAACACTTGATGCTCTTGAAATATATTTAGAACAACGTTTGTGCCAACTGAAAGTCATCTCCCATTTTGAGTTCGCACTGGGCAAAATTGTTTGTCCTGATGTAAACTGTTTGACTGATTGATTTCACAACTTCTTTTACTGTTTCTTTCTTTGAGTTTCAATTTTTGTCTTTGCCTCTCCTGAAAAGTCATAGCTTTCCCTGCCTATGAAATTCCAATATTAAGTTTTTTAATGAAATGGGGAGAATCTAAGGATTTGTTTAGCATAAAGTGTAACATCACCTTTGATAGATTGCTCTCAGACATTACATGTTTAATTATTTTAACTGTAATTGATGACATGTGCTTTTCGCATTAATTTATTTGGATTTCTGAGTAAGATGGCAAATTCTAATCAGCAGTCAGTTTTATTTTTTTTGACTCCTGAGGAAGGGAGTTTGCTGTGTAAAACCTTCCGTTAGCTGTTGAATAAACAAATCACGTCATGCTTACAACATGCCATTATTGCCTGACAAGTTCTTGTATTTCATATTTGTGAAGATTTCTGCCTTCTCATTCATTGTGTTTCCATTGCAATGCTCAAGGACGGATCTTCCATTTCTAGCCTAGAGCCTTAATTATATTTAGGCCTCGAGCCAGAGATAAGCCCATGCCAGCAAAATGTTTGTGTGTATCTTGGAAACGTAATCAGAATGGTGTTAGTGGGGTTCATGTATTACATGTCATACAGGCAAACCCAGCAGCCTCCTCCCCCAGAGCAAGTGATTACCCTTATCTGAGTCATTCTCCAAAGAACTGCCAGATCCAAGAGCTATTTGATAACCAGTGAAAGGGATTTTGCTGACAAAAGTAAGTTCCAAGTCCAAGTTTCCAATCCAACAAAAGATGTTTAATGTGTATACCTAAAATCAATGGGACAATTCCTCTGTTGTAAACAGGTGTTTGCTGGATTGAGGCTCAAAAGCTCAATTTAAGCAGTTTGAAAGTTGTGGGTTTTGCTATGACTTGCGTAAATTACACAGGGGAAAAAGGATTAGCATTTAAGTCTCAATGGCCATATTAACTTGGCCTTCATGTGCATATATACTTACATATTTTGATTGTTGTTGATGGTTGCATAAGAATATATTGCTAATAATCTGTAAAACCAGGGAAATTTCATTGATGAAGCTCTTTCTTCTGTTTTTGTTGGAAAAAAATACTTCAGTGTCTGTGGAGGCTGTGGTGAGTCACATTGTGGTTACAAATGTCAATTGCAGAGAGTTTCTTCTCTGAGCAGCTACAGAAGGGGTAAGACTTCATGGACAGTTCTTGCTAAATGCTGCTTTTCCATTTGAGTTGGAATAAGGCTGATGGATGGACATAATAAAGTGGAGAGAATGCTCCAATGCACTCATCAAGTTTTCTGTCCATCAAAGCAGACAGAGAAAAAAGAAGCAATTGAATGTTATCTCACCATCACCAAACGGGAAGTGGCACATGAGAGAAAAAGGTGGACCACAATCATATAGCCTGCTCTTGTTTTTGGATATTAAATGATGGGAAGATGGGAGAGGGAGAAGAATATAAGGCACAGGAGTTTTATTTTAATTTTCCCCAGAATACGTAAGATTTAGGCTACTTGGTCTGAACCATTTACCATTAATGTGAATGGAAAGCCTTAAGTGCACATATAAACGCTTGTAAAATACGTGAGTTTTCCCTTCCTTTGTTTCCCAACTAACGTGATGATTATCTGTTCTTAAAATTTTCAAATAATTTCTCTTTTTTTGCTTTTAGCTTTCCCAGATGTGTCTTAAGAGTGATTTCAGAACAACTGGTCAAACTTAAAGTGTTCCATTGTGTGGAACAGTGATTCCAAATGTGGTATGACTGTATTTTCTTGGGATGACTGGCCTTCATGTTTCCTTTCCTTGGAACAGCCAAGAAAGCTAAGAAAGGCTGTCTCCACATAGCTACCCAACTGGAACAAATGAGAACGTTCCTCCACTGTGTCTGACAAGATATTTTTTGTATTTGCTGCTCCCTCTGAAGGGCTTTTCAATGAAACGAAATAAATTAATACAAAGGAAAAATGAGACAATAGAATTACTAGAGAAAAAAGCAAGGATTCAGTAATGTTTTGATTTAAATCAGAAAATGAATCCCCAGTGTATTTTCTGGTACTTAATTTTAAACCCAGCTATCATTTTTCTGGCAGAACAGCAGTGCCTTGAAAAAACGTTGATTTTACAGACACATATTTTATGTCAATCCCTCAATATTTGAAAGGAGATTGGACAGGTGAGCTGGCATGAAACAAGGACATCAAGCTGCTTTGCTCGGGGGCTCTGTGGTTATCCAGAACTCATTCCCTGGCCAGCAACTGTCCAGTGCTTCCTGGCTGCCCAGTGGCTCAGCAATGACACTTATCAAGGGGTAAGGCTAAAACTAAGTTGAAATTTAGGAACAGCACAAAAAATAACCAGTTTCTTCAATCACGAATACCTTCAATGGGTATGATGAATTTTGCTCATTCTGGCAGTGTGCTTTTCTGGTGCCATTAGAGTTTTTGTGGCTAAGACCACAATATATTTAAGGGAACTGGAGTTACTAGAAAAGGCATTACACAAATGTATGACTGGTACCACTGAAATCAATACACTGAGTCATAATCTTACAACAGCTGTATAGGTATTAGTGTTTCTCTTTGTTAGGTTCAGGGAGTTCAAATTAAATAACAGGTGTAATTGTA
Organism: Pachycephala philippinensis; assembly: GCA_013397055.1. NCBI lineage: Eukaryota > Metazoa > Chordata > Aves > Passeriformes > Pachycephala > Pachycephala philippinensis. Next base: position 431,815 of record VWZT01014313.1, on the reverse strand, counting down.
TAGGGGAAAAAAAAAGATCCTAAGCCTCATAAGCATATAGGATGTATAGGAAACTCTTTGACAAAGAAATGCAGTATTTATGCTGCTCTTTTTCATTGTTTTATCTAACTAAAGAAATTCACATGGTTTGTAGTGAATATTTTTAAAAGGTAAAAGTACAATTCTTTCAGTACTGGCTAAAATTTCCTAATGTTGCATGAAAAATATGTTGTTAAAATTGATTGTGCTTTTCTCTGCTTTGTTAAATCTTTGAAATTGAATATATATGGCTGTGGTTTTGCATTAAAATGGAGATATATATGTAGATGCTCTGTCTGCTGGAACACCTTTCAGAGAAAATTGTGCCTGTTCTTGTTTAAATATAAAAATTGAATTTTGTTTCTTTTTAATTTGAAGAAATTAGTGCTCCCAGTAGTCATAGAAACTGCAAATTAGAACAGAGTGTTGAAGATAACCATCAGTAGAAATTCTGAATATTGAATAGAGTTTTCTTAAGTTTCTACCTGAATCTATCAAATATAGTAGCAGCAGAAGCAATTTGACTGTTACTTAAGGCTTAATGGTAGCAGTTGTTAGGACTTAAATAAAAGGCTGCTCTGCATTTGGTGTCCACTATCAAGCAAATATTGAAAGCTGTTGTCTGACATGAACAAAAATTCCTCTGACTTGCAACACAGTACCATTTATGCCTTACAAACCATAGAAAGATAGAAGTTGAAGGTATTCTTCTACAGTGAGATGGAAACCTTTGTTATGAGCATATGGCCTTATCTTTATATCTGAAGTACAGAAATTGGGGTTTAAAATTCTATATTTAGTATCTACATAGACTCCAAAAATGTGCTAGCTGTCTGTAAAATATGTAAACCAGAATATTATCAGTTCTGTACCTCTAAATAATGCAATTACAGACACTGATGAAGCAATTGGATATGAAATTAGTAATCATATCATTGTGTGGAATTATCTGATCTGATTTGCGTGCTTGACTGTGAAGAATTATGCATATGAATCAAGCTTGGTAAATAATTCATACCTTATCCTATAGCTAATTAATGCAACATCATTCTTCTTGGTCTGCACTTTGTAGGAGTGCAGTGTTTCCCTGAAATTAGCAATCTTTTGACAACAATCACCAATATCAGGAATAAGGTCTGGTTTGCAAGCTTTTCAATGTATAGCAACTATTATTCAATACCTGAAAAATGTTGGTTAATTCTAATTGGTCAAACAAACCTCCTTCTTTTTCTGTTTTTCTCACCTGATTAAAATAATGCTTGGGTGTAGAGTACTAGTGTGAGAACACACTTTAAAAACAGGCTTTCTGCATGTTTTTAATATGCTCCCCTTGCCTCTAAATCACAGCCTTTGGTGTCCTGGAGTCAAAATAATTGATAGTGGGGAGTGGAAGTAAAGATCAGCAGCTTGGTTGTTTGCCATAGGAAGTACCTATGGTGAAAATTAGTACTGGGAAAATGCTTTCATGGGTTTAACAGCAGAATTTGGCTTCAGGTAAATAATTAGATACCAGTGGGATTCACAGTATTTTAGGGCACCTACTGCTGTAGATTGGGCAATTACTGGCATCTAATGATATTGCAGAAACCACAGTGAATTTATTAATAGGGTATAGGTCTGGCTGCCGGGGTTTGCCAACAGAAGAGAAATCTGAATGAGACACTGCACGAGAAAAGTGAAGGGAAATGTGTGCAAGACTCCTCCATGTGTATGTTTGCTATTCCCGTCAGAATCTTGGGCCAGAACTGAAGGAACACTAAATATTTTATAAGGGATTATATTTCTGTTCCCGAAGGCTTGAAATGTGGAAATCAGACAGCCTTTGGAGAGCGTCTGTGCACCATGGAGTCCTTAAACCTTTGAAAGCAGTTACAGGAATTTGGATTGCTATCTGGAATACTGTCAACATTTAATAACCAGGAAATGTCATAATAGAATTTGGTGGTAGGCAAGTGAGTATCACAATGTTAATTTCTCCCATACTTTGATAGTCCATGAATGGAACACTGTATAATCTTTCCATTTTGGAAATCTGTACTTATTTATTTATGTGCCAGAAAAGATATCTATCCCCACAAGCTATAGGATTTTTTAAAGACAGCTGATAGAGTTGCAGTAATTTTCCTAATTCATGATGAAAAATGATTAATATTATGATGGTATTTCTCTACTGGGAGGGGTATTTCAAGGGGAATCAGCATTGAAACAAAACCAACATTTTCTTGATTAAATGCATGGTAGATTTATAGAGGAATAAGCATTTTTTGAGGGGAAAAAAAAAAAAGCAAGTTTTGAAATAACTGTCTAATCTCAGAGAAGAACGGAAGGAATTATCCCAGTGAAATCTTCAGTTTTGCTGTTGCAGTTCAAAGAGTGAAGAGACCAAAGAGCTCTTTACTGTGTTATCAAAGGATTGACAGCTTGGAGCTCTAAGTTCTGATCTAAGATTAATAAACATGCAAATGCTCTGTCTTGAAAAGAAAACTTAAAGAATCCAATCTTTAGCTTATGTAATTGAATGTTTGTTTGAAATGACTGGTGTATTTCAACTTAATAAGTTGTCACAGTGTAAAATTTGCCAAACTCGGACCACGTACAGGCTGCTGCAGTTGGAAGATATTTCGGCAAACTCCAGGTTACAAATACATGCTCTTTTTGAGACGAGGAACCATTCGGAATATCAGGTGGAAAAGAAAGGCGGTCATAAAGATGCAAAGTGCCACTTACAGTTATTTATGGCACATGATATTTTTGAAACAGTGGGTGCCCACAGCTGTGGCCTCGCATATTTCTCTTCTCAAGTACTGCAGGTCACGACTTCACATTCTGAGCAAGAGAAGAATGGGGCTTAGCATTTGCTAAGTGCTCTGGAACTGCAAATGGCTTTCCAAATGCTGCACTAAGTCACACCAGTTCCCTGTAATGTCAAATATTTGTTTATTATGACCTCATTTTTTGCAAGTGGGAAGGTTCAGTTACTCTTCAAGGGAGAATGAGTGACCTGGCCAAAATCACAGTGAGAACTAAGTTAGTGGGCACAGAGTGCCAATTTTCAACTCGCCTTTGCTAGGATGATGCTCAGAGCTATATAAAATTGGGATGTCTTTTATGCTATAAAAATCTTACCGTAATAACAGAAATTTAATTTGCATTTTACATTTACTTTAAAATAAAGTATCTGATGCAAGTCATCCAGAACTAAATGTTTTTACTTTTGCTTTTGAGTACAAATAGTTCTATTTGTGAAGAAAGATGTCATGCATGTTGAAAATGTCTCCAAGCATTTTGTTGTCGTAGCTGTTTAGCTTAAAAATAGGCATTTTGTTAGCAGATTTTATCAACTCTCCAGGCTGCAGTCAGGAAGTTCAGCAGAATGCAACTGACAGTTACAGGTACTTTTTCTTGAGGGAATGTATTCTACCTGTGGGCTTCATTTCAACATGTCATTCAAGGAATTTCTTTAAATTTATGAAGTATTTTAATAGTTTATGTCCTGGTTTTCTCCAAGCTTGCACTCTTTCCTGTAATATAGGGGTAGGGTGAACTATTTTGAGTATGGAGCATGCACAGAGCAAGAAGATTTGTAAAAATCTTACAATGTTAACAATACAGTTGTGAAATGTTTTGTTGTTTGGGATTCCCGTAGAACAGAAGTTCCAACTCCTTCCATCATTTTCAGACGGAAGAAATACTTTCAATCTTTCCACTTTAGTAAAGTGGGCTCTTTTTCAAGATTTGGAGAGGTTTTATTTGAAATTTTATGAAAGCTCACAATGCTTCTCTAAGTTCTTCATGTAGGTTTTATTATTAATGGCTGTCTAATGCTTTGTATATGTTGCCTTTTTATAAAGCCACTTGAGGAAAAAGGTGTATGTACTGTCAGTGATAGTCTGCCTTGTTTATATTTGAATTTCTATCTTGAAAGGGAGGGGAAAGGGTGAAAAATCAATTTGTGGACCTTTTCCCTGAGAAAATACTGCAGAGAAATAATTTCACCGCAGTCTATTGCTCATGAAGAGAAGCAGCTTAGAGAAATCTCTACAACCAAGGGAATCTTAAACCCAGTGAAGCAGGAAGCTATGAAGCCACCCCTAGGTTAGAAAGGGAGGTTTCTAAAATTGGGATATTATTTAAGCAAGTCTGCTGTAAGTTAGCAGTTGAATACTTTTTCTAGAGTTTTTGCATTTTGGATGAAAGATGTAAAAATTGTCCCTCCTCAGTGACGTAACTGCTGATGTTGTAGGTTCAGGTTTTTTTCCTGTCTTCCCATTTCTCGTTTTTAGAATTCCATTGAGACCTTCTGCTTTTGCTTATCGACATCCAAAACATCTGGGCTATATCAGTTCTGCCCTAAGAGATCTGCAGAACTGATTTTTGTCCTAGAGTATGGATACGTCTCCAGCAGTTTTTATGCTTAAAATGTGTGACATTACCTATAGTTGGATATGGAAATGGCATTGCTGTCAAGGAGTACTCCAAGTGGGATGGAATGGATGGATGCTTGTCTAAGGACATGCACCGTAGCTGTGTCAGGCCAGATCAGGCCCTTCAGAGCAGAGAAGGGACGATGAGATTAATTATTTCTCCTCCCTGTGTTTTACAGGCAGGCCCAGTGCTGGAGGGGAGCTGTAACACCCGTGTGAGCTGCAGAGATGCTCTGGGTGGGACTTGTCCAGGTAACATTTACATAGCTAACATTTCCAGACAAAGCTTGACGTTCCCTCTCCTACTTTTTCCCTCCCACTTCCACTGCCATTAAAGCTAGAAAGCCTTTTCAGTCCTTTTCCAAGCCCAAACGAGGTTACATTTAGTCTGGGTAGTTTCATGTATGTTGGCCTATTTATTTATTTATTTATAATTTTCTTTAAAGGAAACCTTTTTTAGCATTTCAATTTTATGGGAAAATCTCCTATAACTGCCTAATCACACTTCCCAGGTGATTTCTAATAACATTTTCAGCTTCTGTTATTGTCACACCTACACTTTGGAAGTAAAGGTGTTGGTAAGTAAAAACTTTTACTTGAAAGAAAAATGTTGGTTGAAAATCAGCTTGTTTTAAGAAATAGGTGTTTTTTCTTGACATCTTTATGCCTTTTTTGGTTTTGCAAAACCCTGAACCAATCTTTTAGGAAATATTAAGTTCCTTGTTCCAAAATATTCTGCCTACTTCACTCCAGAAATATATGTAAGAAACCCCACACAGCTACCTGTGTGCTCCATAGAGAGATCGTTTGAGTTCTGTTGGTTTGGGCATAATTGGTTAGAAACAAGGCTGGCTTTCTGCCTGTCTTTCCTTGATCTCTGAGGAGAAAATGATGTATGCAGAGAAGCATTTCCAATTATAAATTATTTCAGGTTTTCAACTGACTGGTTTGAGATTTGATATCCTGTCATGATTCAGAGGTGAGAGGATTAGGTTAAACAAACCTTTCCTTTAGCAGCAGGTAAGCAGATAAGTAGTGCAGTAAAGTAAGATGGCTACTGCAACTTAAGTGGGATTTTGTATGGGGTGAAATGATTTTTTGACAGTTACTCAATTTGAGATGCAGATCAGAGGAACAGGAGAAAAATACTAGGATTTTTCTGTTTACTTTATTGTCAGAGGAGAAACTATTCCTTGTCAAAGTTGGAATAAACCTATTTCTTCCACAAACGTATGCATTTGAAATTGAACATGAATTTTGAATAAATAGACATGTAAATGCTTTATCATAAGTAGAAAACTTGTGAAAATACAATCCTTAGCCCGTATTTTCAGTGTGCTAACCTAAAGGACACAATCTAAATAAAAACTGAAATCTTCTCCATAGTTGTGGGGATAAGGGACACCCAACAGTCTTCCAGTAGGGCACAAAATTTACGGAGGCTGTGGGATAAAGCCAAACATCCACATATGTTCTTCATGGAGACTGTCTATTAAGACACCAAACCAATTGGGTTAAACTGTTTCCAAAATGGTAAAGGGAATGAGAGATTAGGGAGGAAATGGTGGAAATGACTCTGACCATGAAAAAATAAGGAAGAGAACCCCAAGTGAACCAATGGCTACTCTCACCCCTTGAAAATTCCTTGTCATGGAACATGAGCACACTGCTTGGAGAAGAGGTGCCATGAGAATTGGACCTGAGTTGTAAAGAGAGTGATTCCTCGCCTTGCTCTAGAGGTGATCAGAATGTTAACTGTGAACTTCTTCCTTTTTTGCCTGTGACCTTTTAATGAAAAATGTTGATATTTAACATTTTAAAAATTTTCTTTTTTAATGTGTTATTAATTGAAAATTAATATTCACATTCTACATCCAGGGGCATTCTCTGATACAATGACAGTCAAAGCTTTTTTAAATGTAATTTCTGACTTTAAAGTAATAATTCAGGACAAAATTATGACATCAATTTTCTATAAACACTACAAAATTTGATTCCAAATGGCAATGTTTCAAACATGTCTTTTTTTGAAATTTGTTTCTTTTGAAAAGAAACATTTCCTGTTCATTCCCAGAAAGCAACAATACTGTCAGTAAGAAAGATTCCTCTGCATTACTACGAAATTTTAATTTGAAAAGCCAGTGGGTGACTGAGAACTGGCACAGGCTTCCTTGAGAGGTGGTGGAGTCTCCGTCTTTGAAGATACTACAAAGCTGGACGTGGTGCTGTGCAGCCTTTTCCAGGTGGCCCTGCTGGAGCAAGAGGATGACAACGTGACTTCCAGAGGGCACTCCCTGCCTCAGCTGTTCCGTGATTCTGTGGAAAGTCAATTAATTGCTCACCATTGTTTCAGAGCACTCAAAGCAACAATGCCTAAGTACATGCTGACCCTGTAGTGTAGTTCTTCTCTCCGCTTTTCACAGGCCTCTTAGAGGTTTTGTTTCTTACCTTCCATTTGTGTCCACTTTTTCTATACGCCCATCATTTTAATTTCCTTTTCTTCCTATTTTCTTTTATTTTTTTTCTTTTCTATTTTTTTTTTGCTTGGTTTTAATTGAAATGTATCTGCTGCCTTGTTCTGAATGGAGGAAGTCTTGTGGCTCTCCTCTGATAAAGACTTTAAACACTTCATGCTGACAAACCAGTCTCATCCTTGCAATATGCATTATTGACTGTGAAGAGTTCCAAGGTTTGTTACTGTGGCAATTAAGGTTCTATCCCAAGCTCATTGAAAATTAGTGACAAAAGTTTAATGACCTTAAGTGCAGGATCAATCCGTCTCAACGGGAAGATAGTGATACAGTGTAGCTATCTCACAGCAAGAAGCAAAATGTGATTTAGTGTAAATCCCTTTTTTTCTTTTTTTTTCCTGTGGTGGTGGTGGTGTTGTTTTTCTCTTTTTTTACTTCCAAAAGGCCTAATGAAGCTTGCTATTGAATAATTAATGAAAATAACTGTATCAAAGTTTGTCAAAATTACAGCCTCCATTCCAGGCTTGGTACACCTTCAAATAATTGAAAATAATATCAGATTTTCCACCTATAGTTTAATTACACTATTTATATTACCATAGCTTTATTGCTATATCTGTATAGACTTTTTGATCTTAGAGGTAAAATTAATTTGTTTACATTTCCCTTATGATTCTGTTTGTTTCAATAAATTGTGAAATGTGAGCCTAATCAGCCGTCAGGCATTCAGCTCAACTGCATTTAATTTCTTGAGCAGAGCAAGCACCCTATGATATCTGATAGGCCAAAATAGACACTTTATTAGTTCACATTCTGAATGTAGACAGGATAAATAATTATAAATGCAGTGCAGTGTGAAATATCTAACAAAAAGTGTAGTTTCATGAAAAACATTGGAAGAGGCAGTCTAATATATTTGCAAATTTATTCCAAGAACTGGATTTGTTTTTGTGTATTGTAAAGGGGTGAGAAGTTGGAAGAGAAAGCTGTAAGAATTGTTCCATATTTGCTTCCCTTTCCCTTCTACATGACTAATGAAAACAGAACATATTCAGATCTGAAGAATGTTCGGACAATTATAGAAATGCAACCAATATAAGGCAAAACTTATCTCTGAGAAACAAGCTTCTGTTTATTTTCCTCAAACTGCTCTGCGTACTGGCACAATACAAAGTTAGAGATTATTTCTTCTAGAAAATGTATATAAGAGTTTTCTTCAATCAAATCTGTGCAAAACATGTATTTTATATCTGTATGTATCGGATAGGTTACTCTGCTGGCCTTTATAGCTTTTAATAATTTTATACCCATCTGCCTGTTCCAGCTTCTAGACATTTACTGTAGACTGTTAGGGCATTTAAATATCTGATGATCACAGTATGATTGGTGCTGGTTTTAATGGAGAAATCTTTCAGTATTCCAATTTCCTTAGTTTGTGATAAAGGCATAAGATGAAAAATATTAATACATACCTAAACTTCCAATCTTACTGTAAAAGCTGCTTTATTCTTTGTGTTTTAATAGAAATATATGCAGTCCCTCAAGTCATTATGCACATATACATTTTCATACATTTAAATAATTATATTTGCTCCGGTAGGACATAGTATGAGTCAGACTATTTGGCTTCTGTAAAAGTCTTTGTAGGACTTTGTTCAGCTCTCGATGAAGACGTTACCATGTGGTTCTCATTGAAATTAGTGGACATTTTACTTTCAGCATAATTTAAATAGAATTGGGATGGAATATTTTGGGATCCCAAGAGATAATTATGGTCTGCATTTTAAAATCTTGCCCTGAAATCTGCACTGGAGAAGAAATTGTATTACATCTACTCTGACAGTCTTGAACACAAGTATATATGCACAGAATTACAGTGAGGAGGCTGCGAAAGCCTAAATTACATCTAGAATATTGGAGGAGGTGGAGGGCACTTAAGGTCCTCTATTCAGTAGTGGTGATTCCAATCATGGGCATCCATTGAGCCAACCTTAACTCTGTTAAATATTCGCAGCTCTTTAGGTGCTGGATTAATAGCTTGTGTTGCCTAGTGCTGCAGTACAGTGACTCACATTTCCCCTGTGTTGTAGATACATTCCACTTGGCCTGAATTAAATGGTCCTGAATCTGACTCCATCAAAATTTTCAATACTCATGCCATAATCATATCTGCATCTAATTAAACTAGCTCAACTTTTTACATTCCAAACGAAGCAACAATATTACTCCCCATCTGTGATTTTTATTATGCATAAATGTTCATGCCTTTCTGGGTGGATTAAATAAATTGCAAAGATTAGGATAACAAACCTGAATGCCACTGCTGTACACTGTGGTACTAAAAAAAGATTTGTGGAGGATGAGAGGAAGAACAGAGTGAGCAGGATCAGAAAAAATTATCTTATAACTGAATTGATAAGTCAGGTGCCATCCTTATGGGAAAGCTGATATTTTAATGACAGATTCCCAGTGGGATGTTTGCCATAGGTGAGGAAAGCATTACTCATAGTTTAGAGACCTTTTTTTCCTAATCAAGGGTGATGTTGATGGAGACAGGAGATGGAGCATTACCCAGATCTGATATACTTGGTGCCGTCTCCAGTATATGTGGCTACACTGAACTCCTAAACTCGCTCTCTAAAGAAACCCCTTGTCAAAATGAGCATAAGGAAAAGTAACTAAAAGTATTTATAATTTCATAGGGATATAAGGACAGACTAGGTTTAGGTCTGGCTAGTTTTCTTGTTTTACAGTTGCCCTAATCAAAAGGGAATACTAAATGTTTTCTGTGTGGGAGCATTGTCTTGACAGCACATGGATTTCCTATGCTCGAGAATGCTGTAGTTCCCTCAGGGGGTAAAGGGAGGATTTCAGTGTCCATTACACAAGGACTCAGGGTTAAGTCAGGTATTCAATATTTTGGATAGTTTAATGTAACATAAATGCCTGTTTCACCTCAGGCTGTGTGTTGGCAGAACCTGTCAGACCCTGGCTGACGAATATTCTGCGGACGGGTAGCAAAGGATGGTAGGATTCCCTGTGTTGTGTGGTCTTTGGTGAAGTATGTCTAGAAAAGACATCAAGAAACCACACAGCTTATTCCTTTTCTCTAGGGCAAGACAAGCTATTCTTACACATTTTTGACAGAAATCTGGTTTGCTCTGCAAATGGAGAATCACAACTTTGCTGGACAGTATTCTTACAGTTCCCTAGTCTTTCTGTCATCGAGTTTTATATACAGCCTGATTTTAAACACTTTCCTCCCCCTTCCTGCATCTGAAGCATTCTTTTCTATCTAAGCCCCAACACAGAGATTTGTTCATTTCTTAATTTGAAACCTTTCTTCAACCTCCTCTTCTCTCATTCTTTTCTTTTTAGACTAGAAAGCCCAGTGCATTTGTCTTTCCATGTGTCATGCACTGTCTCCTCTTAGGATTCCTGTGCTCACATTTGTATTTTTTGGCTTTCCAAATGAGACGTGGTGCTGTGGAGCTGGGTGGATTTTAGCTGGCTTTGTTTGCTGTTACAGTAAAGACCTGCTTAATATTTACCTGTAGTGGGGTGCATATTCCCTATTCCATAGGCTGGAGCAATGATTAGTAAAGGAAATGTTACTGAAGTGGCTGAATCCTTTAGTGGATTCATTTCCATATTTTACAGTATTTTATTGCTTCTATTGTTTCAAATTCTCCATTTAAAAAATAAAATTAATATTCTATTTTAGATATTCTGTTCAAAGGCTCTGAGCTTTTAACTCAGCATTTTGCTTCTATTTCTGTGTAAAAATGCGTATTATGTGATACTCTGAACGTTATGAACTCCTTTTTTTTTCTCTTAAAAGCAAATCCCTTTTTGGTCCCTTCTAATCTCTCATAATCTCACATCTTTCTTCCCAAATAGATGGAAGCGTTTTTACTGTGTAATGTGTCCCTAGGCAGAGTGTTTGCTATTAGAGATGGATTTGCTGGTTCTTCCCAGTGTGTCAGAACCAGTGTGCCTCCATTTAGCTCTCATACTTGTTTCATTAAATCTTCTGCTTGGAATGTGTTTGCTTTTCCCCAGGTTTGAGCTTAGCAAGCAAGTTTGTGAGATTACCTGGGGAAACAAAATGCAAATGTGCTGAAGTGTTTCACAAGTAATCATACATCAAAGGGGGTAAAGCCCCTCCTTCCCCCACAAATCTCGAAGAAAGCTTGCAGATTGATATCAATGAAAAAATTAGGGCATCTATAAAGTGAGAACTTTATAAACAGCTTCGACAACATGCAGAAACTGAGTGTTCAGATGTCTGGGAACTTCAGTGGATTGTCAGAGAGTGTGAAATGATTTTCTGCAGTGTCATAATTCAGGATATACCTGTACATTCAATCTTTATGGCAGTGCTGTAACAAAGAGACATTTTTATTAGTTTTTACTTAGACAAAATTCATAAAAGAATCCAGAAACCACACTCAGTCAGAAGAGTAGTCAAGAGCACTGTGTCAGGGATGAGTTCAGCCTGCTGCATCCATGTGTCTGTTGGCATTACACTCTAAGAAATGTTCAGAAAGGTTTTCCCAGGAGCTAGCTACAGCCCACTTCTCTACTCTTACAACAAAACAGTGGGAAAGAAATAAAATGCCCTTCATGTTCAGAGCCCGGCAGGTCAGTATGTTTTGATTTGGTGTTGTCTTTAACTGTTCCAAAATAAGCCAAGCAGTCTATGCTAATGCTTTCACCTCTGAACACTTTACTACTTCCAAAGGAAACTTCTTTTCAAGTCAGAGTTTATGAAAAACAACCTTGGTGGTGGAGGGGACAGTTGTTTTTGTGATGAATAGCATTTCTGAAATTGCAAGTTTTTGGATGGCAGAAATTGCGTTTTCTTCCTTCCTCGATTTTTAATCTTTGTTTCAGTCACCCTGGAATTAAAGGAAAATTGAAAATGTTAACAGGCTGGAATAGGCTGGATGAGAGCAGTAGATGTTTCACTCCTTGCATGTGTTATTTTATTCTTGAGTTTCTTTTGATTCTTCAGCAGATACTGATGGAGGTGTCAAATGTTTCAGAAATTTATGTAGATTACAGAACTAACACAAGGGATATCCACTACATAATACTCAAGAAATTCCTCCTCCTCTTCACTGTTAAACAGTATTTAACTGGTAATGCATTGTGTAATAGTGTCAAAGAGACTCTGTTCTGAAGAGATATTTAATATTACTAAACTATATATTATATCCTCAAATTGACTTTGTGATTTAAAGCAGAAAATAAATTCAGTTAGAGCAGTAATTAACCACTTTCTCATCAGACATTTTAAATTATGTTGTGGCTGGTGTTCAATCTATTTGGGTTTGTGTTTGTCTGGGGTTTTTTTCCCCTTTTTACAAGAGCTATTCCATAAAATAGAGCTACTTCTGGACATCTATATGCTTACACAGTTTATTCCTTTTATTAATTTCCAAGAGTCAAGACTCTATTGATCAACAGAAAGAATAGGTTTAAAATAGTAGTAAATTTTTTTCCACTGGAGTCTTGATGAAATGTAGTTTTTGTTTATGCACATCTCTAGGTAGTTGAAAGTAGCTTGCATTTAGAAGCACATATGTTATCAGAGAGTGAAGAAACAGCCCAGTTTTACAAAAGTGATGTGTAGGCCTATTTTAGAAATAGATAATACTAAATAACTCCTGCTGAGATCTCTCAGAGTAGGAAGGGACACTGAGAAATGGAGACTGTTGGATCTAATGGAGTGAAATTTATCTGTTGGATTTAGTAGAACTGATAGAAGCAGTAATTTCTCCATCTAAAATCTTCATGACTGCTTTAAAGCCCTCATATTATATACATATGTACACATTTTCTTTTTCATGTCTATGTTGACTTGGTTTTATAACCTTTTAAATTTCCATGGCCATTGTGGTTAAGCACTCCATGCATCACTGCAGATTTGGGGCAGCGTGGCTGGGAAGTGGCCCAGGGAAAAGGACCTGGGGGTGCTGGTCAAGAGCTGTTGAAAATGAGCCAGGGTGTGCCCAGATGGCCAAAGGCATCCTGGTCTGGATCAGCAACAGTGTGGCCAGCAGGAGCAGGGCAGGGATTGTCCCTCTGTACTGGGCACTGGTGAGGCCACACCTCGAGTGCTGTGTCCAGTTCTGGGCCCTTCAGTTCAGGAAGGACATTGAGGGGCTGGAGTGAGTCCAGAGAAGGGAAATGGAGCTGGAGAGGAGTTTGGAGCATGAGTCTGATGAGGAGCAGCTGAGGGAGCTGGGGGTGTTCAGCCTGGAGAAAAGGAGGTTCTGGGGGGACTTTATTGCTCTGTACAACTGCCCTGAAGGGAGGGTGTAGCCAGGTGGGGGTCAGCCTCTCCTCCCAGGAAACCAGTGATAGGATAAAAGGAAATGGCCTCAAATTGCACCAGGGGAGGCTCAGGTTGGACATCAGGAAGGTCTTACCCAACCTAAATGATCTTAATGATTCTATTCTATGATTCTAAGTATCCTGCTGAATGTTCCTGACAAATGCTGTTGGCTTTATAATTATGTGCTGGATCTGTTGAACATACGGGCTGCTTTGATCCAAAGTTTAAGGGGATCGATCAAATTATTTGTGATTCAAGTTCTTTTAATTTCTAAAAAACTAAAAGCTTTAATGGGAGTGCCTTCACAACTGAGAGCAGATGGTTCTTTTGAAAGCAGCCCATGTCCTGGACGGAAGGTGTGAGGGGTGGCACGTGCCAGTGGGCTCTGAAGATTTAAGAGTGGCTGCCAGACAGGGAACCACTCTAACCCTTTAACTGGTATTTTAATTTTTTTGGCTGGATGTCTCAGAAGGCCAGTCAGGTCAGGGATCTGCATAGGTAGACATTTATAAGGAAGAGTTTTCAGTCTTCAACAGATAAGAGTCTAAAGCACTAGACAGAGCAGGTAAATGAAACCAACAGATGGAAAGAAGTGTAGGAAGAGAACAAGTAGCAGAAATAGCTGCATATTTTGACATAATCAAGTAGTATTCACTGACATACCACTATATCTGACTACAACTGCACTGCATGTTCAGTCTAGGTAGTTTGAATCTCTTCAACCAGTAACACAAAGTTCACATGGCACCTTGTGCTGGATAGCATCCTTCTGTTTTACATTTGGAAAAACTGCTTTGTCCTTGGTGCCAAAACAAGTTGCTGACTTTTTCAAAAGCAGTGATTGTGGAATTTTTTAGCACCAGCTTTTGATTTACCTGAAAAATGTCAGCTTGTGTTCAGGAAGGGGAACTGGCTGTCTGTTTTCAGCTGAATTTGCAGTTCTGCTTTCAAGGTAGTAGAATATTGTCACAGGATACTGGATCCATGCCGAAGTTAAAGGTTTCTAAAATAAAAAATAAGAAAAAGAAAAGATCTGAACCACATCAAAAAAATTGTCATTGAATGTGTTATTATGGCAGATAACCAAAGAGCTGCACATTTTGTCTGACGACAGGAACACAATAGAGTGGTAGATATTTCAGTTTCAGAGCCAATGTATTGCAACAATATGCAATAACCCAATTTAGGAGGTGACTGTGCCCAAGAAAGTCTTCTGGAATTTAGAATGCTGTTTGAATTGAAGAAAGACTGTTTTATAAGCAATATAAAACACCAGCCATGCTGATATATAGATGTTAGGTATTAGAAAGAGATATATGTAGCCTTATATTACTGAATATTTAACCAGCCACAGTAATGTCAGAGAAAGCTGGCTCTAGACTTGCTCTGGAGGTGTCTTTTATTCCTCTCTCTGTTGATTAAAGAGGGAGATCTCTCTCCCTAAACAGGAACATCCAGCTTAGGCTACATGTTTAAATTCTAGGTGTCAGATGATTGGTCAAAGGAACGCCTTCCTCAAACTTTATAGTTAAAATGTAAGGATATCATGAATTATCTTCAGCTGAACTCATAAACTGAGTTTGTTTAATGAAGCAAAAAGTGTCAAATCCTTGGACATTCTGTGATTGCTTTATCCATATACCTGCCCTAAAGCAAAATCTGAGTGAGTAGTCCAATGAGTTCTGGTCTGTTACCTTATTACCTTTGAAACCATGAAGAACAGAAACCTGCCTGGGGAGCAGATATTCCTATTTGTAAGTTTTTACTTTCAAGAGCAGTTTGTGTTGGGTTTGCAGCTGTTGCAATGGGCACAAAGGATTCCAGGGATGCTGGTTTTGTCTGATCCTGGATGTGAGTCTTGCCTGTGGAGTCAATGGGATTGTATACGTTTTCTAGGCTTAGCTCTTCACGTATTTTTATGCCATGTTGTTTTGGAACTTCTCTTCAACCTGTCACCCTTGAGCCCTATTTATAAGAAGTCCTAACATTTCTTCCCATTTTCATAGGTGTCCGTGTCTTACATCTTGTACATAAAGGAAAATAATTGTCCTTCTTGGTCTGCACCCTTGCCTTAGTCTCCTTTCAAGCAGTTATGAATTATTGCTCCTTCTTGGTGTTTAACATGCTGATATTTTTGGTTGTTGGTTGATCAGTAACCTGTTTAATATCTCTTCATCTTGCCAACAGCTGCACTCTTGATCTGAACTCATACTTGGCTTAATTTTTTCCTGGAGCCTGCAGAGTGTTCTCAGACCCCTAAAGCAGGCAGTTCGCCAGCAAGAATTGCTCAATCTGCTCGATTCATTGCATTCTGAAAATGACATAATGAAGGCATTCATTTTTTCATGGTCAAGTTAAAGAGTGTCAAGGATGGGGAATTCTTCTTCATTATTTACATACTGGTATTAAATGAGACTAATTTTTACTTTCTCACGCACCAATTTTTATAAACAAGCAGTTGTGCTGTCTTAATATATAAAAATGATTCTTTAATATCCTGCCATGATACAAGGACTATTTCAGAAGTTAATAGTTTGTTGTGTTTTTTTTTTTTTTTTCTCCTGGAAACTGTATATTCTGACGTGTTCCTTTCCTTCCTTGTATCATTATGAATTTAAAGCTTTTTCAGCACTGGACTAATGTGTGTCACTGTCTTTTCTGCATCCCCTATTTATTCAGTTAGAATTTTAAAAGCTGCGGTAATGAGAGGATGCCTCTGTGGTTTTGTATTAATTGAGCCTGATTTCTGAAGTGTAGGATCCCAGACTTAATTTGTATTTTTTTACCTATTGCTACTCATTATCACTACATGTTATTTCTCCTTATTATTTCTTTTAATAATTCAGTGAAAACACTCTCAGCAGTGGATACTTTTATTATTTCTGATCATTCTAGAATCGCATTGAAGCTGCATTTCCTGTAGATAATTAGTTGGAAAACAGCTGTTTGTTCTTGCCCTGTAGAAATTTCAGCATTGAAGAACTCATTAAAGTACTAGATTGAGCTTTGTAGGGTATTTTTGAAACCGAATTTTTCCCCCCATTCTCTACCAGTCTTCCTTCCAGTCAGTGTAATTTCCTTCCTATATTTGTACCTTATATATTTCCTGACAGTTTTTTTTATTCTGTTACTCTTCACTCTTTCCAACAAATAATGAAAATCCTGGATTTTGTGTTTTACTTCCTGCTATATCACTGATTATATTTCAACACTTTCATGGTATTTTTCACGTTACCATGTTTCTCATCTTCAAAGCTGTTCTTTGCTACTGCCTGGAACACCTGTACTGTGTTTTCCTCAGAAACTCCTACTGCCTGTTGTTTCTGTTCTTGTTGCAAGAGATGACAGGAGTGAAATCTGCCTCTCTGTTCCCTTTCAAGATTCTGGGCAGCACATTTGTGTCCTGAGTCAATAATTAATTACTGTGTGATTTTTCTGGATACTTGTTCATATTCGTGAAATTTTTTTGTCAGAGATTATGTTTTTCACAAGGGTAACTTCAGATGCTAAAATGAATCCCTCATATTTTGCTCTAATGCATCATGGGGAACCTTACTCCCTCCTTTACACAAAGAAAATTTTATTTTTTCCAATGTAGTCACTTGGAGAGATTCCTGTGATGTATCTTGGGCACATTCACTACAGTGATTCGAGTTTTCTAGAGCACATTATAATGTACAGAGAATATTCATCTCTTGTTTCTTCCCTGTAAACATATTGATGTTATCCCAACTTAATGGGTAGCATGATGTCCTTCACTGTAGAGTTTATCCCTCTAGTCATTCCTGCCTTATAAGGGTCTAAATTTGCTAATTTTGAGAGCCTCAATTCTCCAATTTTTTTTTTGTTTTTTTTTGCAAAGCTCTGACATCCAATACATGCTGCATCCAGACTTTGGAGGCATCAAAACACTGATACGAATATCCCAAGCACCATCTCTTCTGAGGCCTGCTTAAACATTTCTTGTTTTGCTTTTTATAACGTAGAATCACAGAATGGTCTGGGTTGGAAGGGACTTCAAGGATCATTTATTTCCAATCCCCCTGCCATGGACAGGGATACCTCCACCAGACCAGGTTGCTCAGAGCCCCATCCAACCTGGCCTTGGGCACTTCCAGGGATGAGGCATCCACAGTTTCTCTGGGCAGCCTGTGCCTCACCCTCACAGTAAAGAATTTTTTCTTAATATCCAATTTAAACCTACTCTCTTTTAGTCTGAAGCCGTTCCCCCCTGTCCTGCTTAATTTCAGGGCTTTCAGAAGTTCATATACTTTTAATCAGGATCCATACAAAAATGTGGCAATTCAATTAGAAATACAGCTAGAGAAGTAAAAGCCGGGACAGGGAAGTAAAGCCGCATTTTCTGCAGCTGTTTCTTCACACATAGATCCTTATGCCTGTGCTGAGATTCATGGAGGTCATTGAGATTCTGTGTGGATTGAACAGCAAGAGTCTCAAGCTCCAGAGACTTCCCTGATTCAGATGTTCAGAGAAAAATTATGTATGTGTGCATTTCATGTTCATTTGAGTTAGAAAACTAAACACAAAGCCAATTCTTGCTAATTCAGATTCAAATCAAGCAATGCAAACTCAGTTGAATGAATTTTCCATATAATTAGCTTTATCTGTAAGACTGTAGTGTAACACAACTTTTTTGTTATACTTAACACTAAAATGTATCTGCTTGATACCCAGGAGTAGTTACGGGGTTTCAAAATGAATAGAGATAACCTAATTTTACAGAAATCACTCTGTATTAGTTCTGTTTTGTGCAAGATGGCAAACGGTGATGTTAATTAAAATGCATCAATGTCAAGTAGTATTTCTGTTTAATTTTATGGAAATAATTTCCTCAAATACATTTGTAACTGAGATATGTGCAAGGGAGCAACTCTGATTTCCAAACTCTTTGCTCTTCTGAAAGGGTCATAAACCTCAGCGAGAGGTTCTAAGCTTTACTCAAGCCATTGAACTAAGCCAGTGGATAACATCCAGCTCAGGCATCGTTGAGAGGTGCAGGCTTGTAACATGACTGGTATGCAGAAAAAATAGTGACTGACTGGCAGTGCCATTTTCTGACTGGTTAAGGTGCCTACACACGCTGCTGAGTGATGGGTGTTGGATTCAGAGGGACACCTGCATGCTTCAGGTGGGACACAGACCTGCTGCACCATGAGAAACTCAGAATAATGCAACAGTAAACATGCAGAGCTGTGGGATGCCCTTTTCTAGGTAAGTTATATATGTGTATATGAAATATGTTGTTCCTCTTACACCTTTACTGGTGACTTTTTACTACCAGTAAATTATTTCGGGCTCACATTTTTTTCGTTTGCCCATGGTGGGAGAGGGGTTGGAATTAGATGATCTTTAAGGTCTCTTCCAACCAAAACCATTTGATGACTCTATGATTTTCTTTAGGCTCAGATATGTTACCTAAAAACCCCTGCCTTGTCTATCCTGTGCCCTTTCCATGCTACAGGAATATTGAGAGTAATTGGCCCACCCTCTGCATGTGTTTGGCTTTGATAGAAGATTAATGGTTTTCCAGTCACATTTTTCCCCCCTTGATGATGTCTTTTTTTTATTGTTGTTTTTACTTTCTTGTAATTTTTTTCTGTGCCAGCTTCCTATATGGATTTTTACAGCAGGACACCTGGTTTGACTCGAATTATATATAAGCATGTAGTAAGCTTCTGATCCTCTGGAATAGCTCAAAAATGATTGTGTTAAACAATAAAATCATTAGGTTGTGAATAATTTCAATTTTCTGCAGTGGTTAGAGACAGTGGTTATTCTAATCAGTGAAATGTGAGAAGAATTTGACTGAATAGATCTAAACCCACATTTAAATATTTTCTACAAGGATACATGGGCATGTCTCAAGGTTTCCTTTTGAGAGTTTTTTTTTTTTTTAAGATGAAAGTAGTAAGTAGTCATACTTTTCATCAACAATATCAGTTATTTTTCTAGACAAAACGTGAAAATATGTGGATTAATTATGTGCTCTGCTTGCGAAATAGTCAGGAAAATATGAAAGATGGACAATTACACAAGTATGGATATTTGGTAAGGGGAATGGGTAACTGGAGTGAATGAACTATTTGCCCTTGCTCCTGTTTGTGCAGCAACAAAAGAATTTGGCCTCAGAGTCATACATTTATTCTCAACAAACATTATCAATGGTGTTACAAAGCCCTCCAAATTCTACAGCAAAAAAGGAAGAGTCAAAATATGCCATAAATAAACACCAATTCCGAAACACTTTGCCCCACTGGATCCTGAGCAGAAGAATGATGTGGTAACAAGCTTAGCACCCAACATATTTGAGGTTAAATTCCCAACCGGAGCAGAAAATTCCTGCATGACCTTGGGTGAGTTTTTTAATCTGTGGTGCCTCAATGTCCTGCCACAAAAGGGGTGCAATGATTCTCTCACGATTTGCCTGTCCCACACATACATAAGTTTTCCAGTGTGGGATCTGTCCCTTCCACCTGTGCAGCATTTGGCACAATGATGCTCATACTTAAAGCCCAAAGACACTTCCCTAATAATGTTTTAGATGGAAAAATCTTCATTGGACTTAGCAATGAGATTTCAGAGTCTCACTAGGGATTGGTGTTCACAAAGTTTTTCCACATAAACATGTGCATGTCTGTGTTCCTTGCTTTGCTTGCAACCTGGTTTGGTCAACAGACTCTGGACAAATATGACAGCACTGTTTTTGGTGATAGCCAGGAGTCAAAAATGCTTTTCTCACTGGCTTGATGAGATGACAGATAGCAAGAAGGCAAATCTGAGAAAGGAAGTGTATCTGAAAATGTGATTTTTAAAATTCCCAGTAGTTATCAATTGCTGTAAGAAAAGATACTGCTTCTCCTAATGACTCTTGCCTAGCTATTAGGTATTCTAAACAACAAAAAATTGAACAGCACCTCTTTTTTGGTGAACTTGTCATAAAAGCAGAAATAGTGCTTGCCCAAAAATAGTTTGCAATGCCAAGCAACATGAATCAGGTTAAGAAAAGAACCATAGGTCAGCAAATTATCTCTTTCCACAGCAATGATTTCATGCTGATGCATTGACAATATCATAACGATGCTCATCACTTATTGGAGCATGTTGTGAGATACAAGGTGGATCAGAAATAAAAAACACCTCTGACCTTTCTCTGCTGTGAGGGGAAATAAAAGCCTGGCTCTCCAGTGTGGTCAGAATTGATCACAAAATCAGGATGCTCACAGCCTCAGGTTGGAAAGACCTCAGCTGCCTCTGCCTTCAGAATCCCACTTAATACAGTTTCAGCACAGAGTTCACATCATGTTGCTCAGGGCTTTTTCCAGTTAGGTCCTGAAGACTTCCAAGAGGAGGGTGGCCCCCTCTTCCAGGTCATGACTGTCCTCTTGTCTTACAGAGCTAATTCCTTCTACCTGGAGTCTCTGCTCTAGGTAGATTCTGCATCTTTTGGAGCTCCCAGATCCTTCCACCTCCACAGAATCATAGAGTGATTTGGGTTGGAAGGAACCTTTGGAGATCATCTAATCCAACCCCTCTGATAAGCAAGTTCAGCTAGAGCAGGTTGCACAGAGCTGTATCTATGCAGGTTTTTACTATCTCCAGAGAAGGAGACTCCCCAACCTTTCTGGGCAGCCTGTTCCAGTTCTATCACCTTCAAAGAAATGAAGCTTCTCCTCCTACTCAGATGGAGCTTTCTGTGTTTCAGTTTGTGTACCTTGCCTCTTTTCCTGCTGCGGGGCACTGCTGAAAAGGATCTGGCCCCATCCTCTTGAAACTTGAGGTTTGGGCTGTTTGGCCACAGGCTGTGGGTCCACCAGACTGCTTTTGGGGTGAGCTATCTCAATCCTTCTCAGCCACCCTGATATCACACAGCTTTCTTGCTGTCTCCTGCGGCTCAGCCACCTGCTGCTGTGGGATGTCCTCTGCCTGGGCACATCTTTTGCAGGCACCTCTGCTGCCTGTCCCTGCTCCAGGAGAAAGGTCCAGGCACTTGCTGCACTCTGAGGTCTTCACTGCAGCCTCTCCTCTCAGCAGCTCTGTGTGAGCAGAGGCACCCAGGTTGCAATGATTCAAGTTCTAGTATGAGTTGGTGGGTTGGGTGCATGAGGACTTGGGAGGTTGGTACAAACCTGTTGTGGAGAAAGAGTGCAGGACGCACCTTAGGCTGGGTTTAAAGTTGTGAATGTTGGGTAAACTCAGCCTCTGGAAATCCAGTTCACAGTTTGTTAGTGGGAAGATTTAGTTAATCTTCCCACACAAGAGCCATCCTGCAGGTGTAAGGGAGCACTGGGATTTATTCAGGTCCTGTGAAAGCAAGGGAAAGCAGTTTGCCCAGCAGCGTCTGTCAGCCTGAAGAGCTATAATGGACAATTTCTGCCTTGAAATCCATCCCCAGTGTTCCATGAGTCTCCAGAGATGTACCAAGAAGAGGCAATTACCAACTGTTCTGCTGTTTTGGTTTGCATCCTTCTCTTTTCTTTCTTTTCTTTTTTTTTTTTTTTTTTTTTTTCTTTTAAATCCAGGGATAAGTTAATTACACCTCAGTATACTGTCACATAAAATGACCCAAATCAAGTGCAACTACTCTTGGGGAAAAAATAATCCAGCCGTAACTCTGCTCTTGAGCAAAACAAGAGAGATATTTCTCACCTGAATGTCAAGATTGATAGTGTCCCCAGAAGTCACCTCATCCTAAAGTAGAGGGTACTAGCTAAGAAATGGATATGTGAAGCCACAGTTCCCTTTCACTTGGAGGGGCATCCAGTACTAGCTTAGAAGAAAACAAGCCTGATAAGGCCAAAAAATAATCCCTGTGGGGGATCTCGGTCAGGTTGCTTTAATTTAAAGGTCTCAATTGCGAATGAACAAGAACAACCAGAGCAGCTCTTAAAGCAAAGAGAGATGGTAAATCTACAGCAAAGAGGCTCAGTGAGAGGAAAACACTCAAGCAGCATAAAGAAACATCCAGGAGCTGCTCTGTCACACTTGTGCCAGCAGAGGGCAGTGGCAGAATAGCGAAGGATCCTGCCTGGGTGCGTGGATGTAGCAGCACATCTCATTCCAAGTGCTGGCTGATTTAGCCTTCCTGCTTCTGCATCTCGTACTGTGCGTGCAGGGCTGTGCAAAGGTCCTGGCTCTTCATGCCCGTTCATTACATCGCTCCACTGTAGGTCAGATTCTCATAAAGTAGATGCTTAGTAAGCTGCAAAATGACAAAAAGGGTACATTTCCTGCACCAAATCTGAAGCATCACTTTAACAGTGTAGGAGCTTTTTTATGACACAGACCACACTTACTTTTTGTGATGTAGGTCCAATCTGGGTGATCGTATTTCACAATGTTACAAATTTGAAGCCAGATTTTGATTCTGTGTTTTCATGATTTATCCAGGATATTTAATTTAAGAGGATATTGAATTTTAAAAGGCACCAGCTGTTCCTCAACAGTTAAACCTGCTCAGAAGTATAAAACTTGGAGAATGCCAGCATAACAATATGCCATATGTTTTGAAACATAACTGATGACACTGACACTTCGTGCTTGTTACTGTCAGCTCTTAGGTGCTGGACACCCTGAGTCACTTCTGACTCATTCCATTGAGAAGGAATATCCCAGCAGAGAACTGACTGTTCCCCTTGATACATACAGAAAGAATTTAATCTAAATTTGGTCAAGTAATTTCCTCCCTTCATTTTGCACGTGTGTTAGTTATTCCATTCTCTGGAGATGCTATCTGCATCTCTACTTATCGTCATTATCAAAATATGGAGAATGTCTGTTGAAAGATTTGCGGTTTCTTCCTTTGTGAGCTTTACTGTTCATTCCTAACTGTGAAAGCACAGCACCCTCACATAATCTGTAATTAATTGTGCATCACATTCTATTATTCTTGTTTATCAATTAGTATGTATAAATTGCATTGTTTATAGGAATAAAAGACTTCTCTAGTGAGGCAAACGTATTTATTGCCCTTACAAGGAAAATGTTCTCACTAAAAATCAATATGCATATATAAAAATATGGCAGAACAGTGTAACACATGTAAAGTATGTTTGTAGTTGTGTCCCTTTTAATCTAGAAAAGTTGTTTCTCATGCTAAGACTTGTCTTGTTTCACGTGTGTGTGTCTATATGGCAGTGCCCTGAAAGAGCATTGAGAGGCCACTTGTTTGTAAGTGTAGCAGGTCTGCTTCTGGCACAGAAAGCTGTTCCACAGGAGGAGTTTGGGAATCACTGGCTGCTCATGCAAATTCACGTTGTCAGTCTAGCAGTGAAAGACAGCTGTGCAGAGCAGAGACTGTTACCAAGGCTGGCAGGCAGCATCTGGCCCCCTGCTCAGCAACCCATTGTTCAGGCATATTAAATTGGAAACCAGAAATGTTATTTCTTGCACTGTGCTCTAGGTAAAAACTCAGCTGTTCAGAATGGTCACACTCATGACTTGTGGTCAGCAAATGATGTCTGAAAAAAAGATGAATATTACTTTGAGATGTGCTCACAGAATTAATATTATAGTTACACAATTTTACATTTACCATTACATTAATAGGGACAAGGACAGAATTATAAAGCAGAGCATTATAAGCTGAGAACCAAACAAATCCGTGTGCTTTGAGTGAGTTATTTCGGGGGTTTTTTTTGGTTTTTTGCATATGCCATTGCATTTTTAAGTGGCGATATAACCCAAGATGCTGGAATATATTCTGATCTTCAGTAACCATCTATCCAGAGTTAATATTGATGAAAATCACAGTTTGGCCCATAGACCTGGCATGACATTTTCAGTGGAGATACTTGACCTGACTTTCAGTAATTGTTTCTTTTGAACCTGAGAGACAGCTTGGTAAATATGTAAAAATTAAGGCTTATATCCTTGATAGCTGTTGGTGGTTAAAATCATAATGCTCTGTTGTCAGCTGAAATATTTAAACCAGTAGCATTCAACACTGGTTTTCTAGAATTGGCTACTGGTACTGGTGTTCCAGGAATGTCTTCTGCAGAGCTGACCTTGCCTTCAGGCAGAGATATGGGCTTGGTGATGAAATCTATTCCAAACCATTTATTCATGATCCATTGCCTTCTTGTCTTCCCTGCAATGGCAGAAATGTATATTTGCTGCTACTTCTTACAAGGAGTACAGGTGTTTTTCAAGAAGTTCTGATCTGGTATTCTGTGAGCTGTCACAGCAATGAAAAAATTAGGACTAGGGATACCTGGAAAAGAAATGATAATGTTCCTGGTTACTGCATCTTTACTTACAGATGTGGGATGGCTTCAAGTAATATAAGCTTGCTGTCACTTGATTCTGAAACTGGTATTTTTGAGTTTGTGATCTCAGTATTAATCCTGTGGTCTGAAAACCGTGCCCTTTTCAGGTACCATGGGCTTGACACTCAGAAAACTGTTGAATAATTTTACACAGGAGGTAAATTCATACGTTTTGAAATTGATGCTGTTTTTAAAAACTGGTTTAGAGCTAACAGGAAAAAATTAGTTTGTGTTTTGATTAACTTTGAAGCAGTTGTTGCCCTGATGGGTGCTGTGGATGAGGCTAATGATACATGGATTTAATGTGATATGTCTGAAATTTTTTGGTTTGCATTAGGTGGAAGACTTGTGAATGAAAGATGGTCAGGTATGGTCTTGTTACGATTTAAAATCCAGCATGTTTTCAGTTGTTGATTGAAAACAGACTTTGTTACTGTTCTGGGGTTTAAAAAACAAAGTGAACTGGAAGAGGAAATAATTGGAGACAATGGTGAATTAATGTGTGTGTGTCCAAATGGAAACACATGTCACCTAAGTAAGTAATTACTAGTACATTAACATTTGTAACACTATACACAGAACACGATTTTAAAATTCTTTTACTGTCTGGTAAAAGGTAAAGAAAATCTGACAGGTGCTTGTGTGTGCATACAAATATATATATATATGCAAAATGCACCCCTTCTATTTTCAGCAAGTGATTCAGAATGTCAGCTGAGTCAGCACAGAATGAAAGAAGATGATTAATATACCTCAGTGATAGGTACCCTATGGATAAGATAATGCTCCTAATGTACTAAACTCTTCCAGAATTCCTTACAGAATGCCAAGTTTAAATGTGTTGTTCCAAAAGCTAGTCAGAAGGCAGGACAGTTACCTGCATGCACCTTGTGTGATATTTAAATTTCATTATTGGCTACTCTAAACCTCTTTGTGGCTAATAAGAAAGGTATTAATGTAGCAGGGGGATTCAGGGGAGGATAAACAGCATAAACAAGTAGCTATTTTCTAAAAATTATCCCAATAAGCTCTTGAATTTAGTCCAATAATCCTGTTAATGAAGACAGTAGCTTGCAGCAGTTCAAAATTGAGCAATATGAAAAATCAAATCGAATCAATTAAAAGCCTGCAGCAAACACAATAAGATACTGTAGAGTTAACATATTTTTGAGGAAAGGGACTTCATTCAACATATGTAAAATGAAATGGCGAGGAAGATTTCACTTTGAATGCTCTTTTCAAAGTTTCAAGTGTGGTCAGAGCTAGTTGTTCAGATGGTTACTAAGAGACAGTAGAGTTCCATCCTTTGTTATTTTGGGGGATGTTTTGTGTAATGGATTTGTCAAAGTAAAGAGGAAATGGTAATTGCAGGATGAGGAAAAGGCAAAGAGAAAAGGACCAGGAGAACCAGATCATGCCAGTAGCACAAGGAAACATAAAAACCTGGTGGCTGCACAGTGTGGCTGTTGTGACTTCATGCTCTGCTACATCAGGGCTAAAATATGTTGGTAATTAATATTCTTGTTCCTAGAAAACTGCATAAGGATTATTTTTTTTACCATTTGCTTGTTTAAAAGAAGAAATTCTGAGGACAGTAACTGAAAATGCTCAATAAAAGCTTGCATTTAGTGAAAAATGCTTCTACTGATTCCTTTTCACTATCCCTCTGAGGGAAGCAAGATTCCTTAGCTCTAATAGTATGACATAAATGACATGCAAAGTCTGGTACACCTTCAAAAGCTTTATTCCCATCACACCACCGATGGTGTATTCTTTTACCCAGCAGGGTTACTTCCACTCAGCAAAGAGAAAAAGCCCCTTTTAAAAATAAATAAAAAAAAGAAAATAAAAATCAGTGAATCTAGGTAAACACTGGGGAGTTTACCACTGCAGACCTGCTGATAATGACTGTGTGTGACTACAGAAATTCTCCGTCCTGTGACACTCCACATGCAGAGCAGCCCTTAAACCTCTGTCTGTCCAGTTATCAATCATACCCTCCTTTTTTTTTTTTTCTGTTTTTGGCTTCTTATTTTCCTTGAAATGTGTTCTTAGGATTCCGGTAGCATTCAAAGTAATGATGTGGTGAACTTTTGGCATCTCTACGTTGTGGCACCCTGGGACAGGTCTGCAAATTTCACTGTGTATTTCTCCATTAATTACACTAAGATCCATCAGTCTTATCAGAAGAAGCAGGATGAGGGAATGCCTGTTAACCAAACAAAAGCCCAGTATCAAACAGAACAGCTCTCTGAGAAAAAATGCATTTGGCAAACCAAAGGAAAGCATGGAATTCATAGTAAACAGAGCACATGTTTCTCAGCAATAAATTAGCCTGAGCATAGTGTATTCACATTCCACTTTGTGTTATTGTAGCTGTGCAAACTATTATGCAGAAAAAGACAGCACAATCTTGCTGCAGACTGAACCAAACCAAGCATTTACTTTGGCTGCTTGGAGAAAAATGTTGCTAGATTTTCCCAGTGCATTTTCAGAGTTTATTTCTAGAAGGTGGATTTTTCTTTGTTTGCTTGGGGTTGTTTTGTTGTTGGTTTGTTTGTTTGGTTGGTTTTTTGGGTTTTTTTTAGTTTTTTTTGTTGTTGTTGTTTTTACTGATTAATGTCAGCAGTGGGATTGGACATGGCAGTTTATTGTCACAGAAAAATACCTTGAGCACCTTGCAGTCTGGAGGCCACAGTGATGGATGAGAGTTTAGGAGTCATGGGATCTTTTTAACCATACATCTGCTGTTTGGCTTCAGTCTCTCCTGTTTTCTCTGCTGCGCTGGGTTTTGCTAATTCAGGAGAGTGAGGACTGTCCTCTGCAAGGTGTTCATGTAGCTTCTGCAGAGCCATGCTCATCTTTGTTCTGGCTTTAGTGCAGTAAAATAAACAGCAATCAATTAAACAGCCCATTCACCAGTTAACTAAAGTAGAGGGTCACCAGCTAATGCTGGTTTTTCTAGTCATTATCATGCTGTAAAACTCGTCACACCATCCTTTGACTAGTTAAATGCTTGAAGGATAATAAGTCTGATCAGTACTGAAGTCCAGGTAAGACTTTGACTTGCAGATTCTTGGACCATTCTGGCTTCTGTTGTTTAAAAGTTTATCATTCAAATAACCTGTGAAATAAATAATGTAGATATTTGAATGTATCCTCACCTTAAAAATAAACCCACAGGGAAGAAAAATGGGGAAATCAGACAGGAGAACATGATTCTACAATTTGTGACTTGAGACAAAGAGCCCACAGACCTTAGCTAGTGTAGTAATTGAGTAAAAAAGTTGAGAAAATAGCATAATATTGTGTCTTTCCATGCCACACCTCTGTAAAAATTACCATTAGCTCTGTAATCACAAAAATAAATGCAGTGTTGCCACTTTTTACTAAACTTTACTATCTGCAAGAACTAGGCAATACCACAAATTTCATCTGAGGTAGTGTTCTTTGCACAGTGAATACAAACATTTCCATTAAGGTTGAAGCTGAGCTACTGTGAACTCCATTTTAAAATATAGATTACAGTTTATGCTAAATCCTTCTGGTTTTACACTTTATTGTTTTTCATTTCTCAGAATCTGACAGATGCAGAGTGCCCCATGAAGCTTCCTGCTTCAAGAATTCTTGATGGAATTGTTCCAGTTCTGCCTGTGCAGCTTCGAATACATTTCTTTTTTAACTGATTTTAAGGCCAGATGACAAAGAGCTGAGCCAAGCAGAGTAGAAAGCAAACTTAGGGCTGTGTCCTACCTGGCTGGTGACTGGGTGTCCAACTGTGCAAAAGAAAGTGAGAAATACTTTACTAAAGACTTAGGTCACAGTTCTGTTACATTTATCAGTGTGTGATTTCTGTATTTGGTAGACCCTGCAAGAGTACATTAAGATGTAAGGATGTGAGCAAGTTAAAAGTTTGTCTTGGAATGGACAAAGTAAGGGACAAAATAAGATCTGATACACCTTTAAATACAATGATTTGTTTATCAAATAGCGTTATTTGACCAAAACTTACCCTATTGCGGTAGTTTCAAACTTTTTCAGTGTACAAACCTCTTGAAGTTTTTCACTGATCACCAGAGTCCTGATTAATTAAACCTTATTGGCCTGAGCATGTTTCCCTTGGTAATATGTCTTGTGGACATGAAAAGTAGTCCATGGATTCTCAAATATCTTCAGGCTACAAGTTTTCAACCTCTTTGTTGCCTTTTAAAAAATGCACTTGGAAAATAAATTTGTAATTAGAATAAGGACAAAGTTTTCCAGGGGTTTCCCTTCGGTGATTGTTGCTGTTATCTCTGATCATGCAAAAAAAAGTGGAAAAAAGCCTGGACCTAAGCTCCATGATCAACAAGGAACAATGAGTGGGAAAGTAGTAATTCTAGTCTAGACAACTAGAACAACTACTTCTTGCTGAAGAGAAGTGAATACCACGAAGAGTGATCACACTTCAGTCTGTTTGGGGTGATATAATAAAGCACAGTTGGTCTGATTTGCCCTCCAGCCCTCTCAGGTGCCTTTTCACTGCCTCCTTTGCAGGGGTTTGTGCCTGTGATGGAAGTCTTGACTGAGCATCTCTAAGCCAGATGAAGGCGACTCCCAGCTCCTACTCTTTTCTTCCTGCTGTGAGGCAGGATTTGTGCTTTGGGGCAGGCAAAATTTGCTTCCACTTGCACATTTTTTCCATCTGTGCAAAGACTGTGATTCAGGATAGAACAGTGAAAAATGATTCCCTTCTCCCTGTTCCCATCCTTTCCGTACAACTGGCAGGCAAGATTTCACATGTGTGTATTAACAAATGTCTCTTTCTGAAGAGCAGATTAGCATGATCGATCCCAGATTATCAGAACTCTGAACCGAACACGGTTAGTTTCTTTTTTTTATCTTTCAAAATATTGCATCCAGGAAATATTTAAGGATTCTCACATACTTCCTTGGTGCTGATGCACTTTGAATTATTACAGTGCGTTTTGAATTATCTCTGTGGAAGGTGAGAAGGAATCAGATAAAGTCCTTTACTGCAGGAAGCAGTTTGTTGGGGTATCTTTATGGATATCATTTGCAGAGGTGAGCAGGCCCCATTTTGGTTTTTATTCTCTGTTCTTGAGCTGCAATGGATTCACTGTATTCCTAGAGAAGGCCCAGCTGAGTTTCTCTTTGATGATCAGCCAGACAACCTTTATCTGTGAGTTTGAAAAAACAGCAAAACAGCCCTGATGCTTCAAATGCTGCTCAGGGCCTTTTGTTTTTTCTCCTTACCTATTTATTACCATCAGCTACCTTGGGGGGACAGGAAGAGCAAGAACCCCAGCTCAATACCAATTGTGCTGGCTCTTAGCAAAGTAGAGGAAAAAACCACAGAACTTCAAATGAAGCAAAACGTTCTCTAGCTGAAGAGTCAGTGGGCAGGTCTTAACTACTCAGAACATCTGAGCTGTTCTCTTACAGCTTCTCTGTACCTCTATTTCTGTAATGGTTTTAATTGGCAGGTTCTAAAACTTTCCTGCCCCCAGGAGGAATATAAAGATTATTCAGTGTTTCTGAAAAGCTTTGAAGATGAACAAAACTGCCCCTGTAGAGTTGTCTGTGATTTCAGCAGGACTGAAAAACTTACTGGTTTGTTTTGCTGGCAGTTAGAATAATTTTTTTGCTGCTCACTGGAGAAAAAAGTTGGTTTTGCTCACTGTTTGATGGGGTGGATTGTCCCCTGAGGCTTGAAGCAGAGCAGGTGGTGTGTGATGCACGAGCTGGGCTACACAGCAGCTCTGCCAGACAAACTGTGTGTTCTCTGAAGAACTGCCCTGGGCCCCCTGCGTGACCCACTCAGTCCTGGCCTGTAACATCGGCAAATTGGACATGTCTGTACCAGTCTGTGAGGTGGGAAGATGAGGCTAAGGCTTTCCTGTTCTCCCTCTCCTGACCACTGGTCTTTTCTTGGGGGAGGGTTAAGCAGCAGTTCATAACTAACCATGCCTAGAGTCATGCACAAACTCTCGTGCTATCAGTTGTGACCTGGGAGGAGAGACCGACACCCACCACACTGCCACCTCTTTCCAGGTACCTGGAGAGAATGATCTGGTCTCCCCTGAGCTGTTTTCTCCAGACTAAACATCCCCGGTGGGCAGTGGAAAATGTTCCGTCTATTCTGAGCCTTTTTGTATAGGAAATAGAAAGAACAAATTCTTGTTGCCTGTTCTTAAGTTTCTACACCAGTTGCAGGATAAATCTTAATTTAGAAACTCAATACTGAAAAGACACTGGCTTTTAGCACAGCTCTCTGCAGAACTGCAGAGCTGCAATAAAACAATGGGCAGCATTTATTCCATGCTACAGCATTTCTATGCAGTAAAGTACCAGAACCTCCTCTTTAAGAGTAATGTCATGTTTTGGGGTGTGAGTAATGTTCCCACATAAAAACATGCATTAACCATCAGTTATCTTACAAGGGGGGAATAAAGTAGATATCCATTAGTATATTAAGTTGCTGGCGGTAATAGCAAATAATTATTCATTATTGCAATCTCTTCTTGACATTTCTGCTGCTGGAATTTTTAGAAATACAAAATGTGTTTTCAGATATATTAGAAATCTATTGATGGATGTTCAGTTGGTATCAACCCCTTAGAGCAAGCTGGTGTTCTGGATTGCTGCCTAGTTAATCCGTGATTAATGAATGCTTCCATTTTGTATATGAATTTGGGAGCCTGTGTTCTTGGCATTGTTGAAGTATGTAAATGTCTTCCTCAGATAAAACATGACAGACAACACCTAAAATACGAGTGCTTTGTTCTGCTACCTGTCAGATCAAGGGAAAGGTCTGCATTCTTAAAGCTACGAATTTAATTGGAAGAGGAGATGAGCTGGCAAATGCTCTGTACTCAGTTCTTTTTGTGACATCCTCTCGAGTAATTTTGCATACTGAAGGGCAAAACCAGCAGATGAGATATATTGATGTCCTTAAATATAGCACATTTGTAAATAAAGACCTGCAAATTCTTTAAAGTAAACACTTTAAAGAGCAAATACACCTTCTTTAAAAAAACAGCAGATGACCTTATCAGGTGTCCTACTGAAGGTCTGGCTGGATGTCTGAAACTTCAGAAAAAAGTAATGGTTTAAAAAATCTAATTACTCTGAGTGAGTGAAACCCTGAGTGGTGATAAGTGCTGGAAAGATCCTTTGGAATTA
Organism: Pachycephala philippinensis; assembly: GCA_013397055.1. NCBI lineage: Eukaryota > Metazoa > Chordata > Aves > Passeriformes > Pachycephala > Pachycephala philippinensis. The sequence goes on along the minus strand of VWZT01014313.1, from coordinate 400,089 downwards.
ATGCACTTGTAGGAATTGTAGGAACTTCACAATTCCTAGAATTTGCCCCAGTGTCCATAGAAAAGGCCTCTTTTAACTCTAGGTAATTAAAAGGTTATTCTTGTAATGGAACAGCAAGGTGCACTAACATTGTGCTGCAATCATTACCTGGCAATTATTTCTTCTTTAGGACTTTCAGACGTAGCTCTTGAAGCTGACAGCTGCAGCCTACAACATATCAAGTGCTTTAGATAGCTACTTTAATGAAAACTCAGATGAGTGTAAGGTCAGTCTCTCCACAGTACGTTCTAATTAGATTTCCACTTTCCTTTAGAAGGCAGATCACATCTGGCCCAAAGACAGAAGCCCATTGTGCCAGACGTGGAATAGAGTAGGTGTTGTTTTGTACTTCCCATTTCAGAGAGATAATGACATGGAAAATTCATTCTCTTCCACTTTTTAGTAATCTTCCATCTGTTATTGTGTTTGTGTGTGCAACTGGATACAAAAGCTAATCACAAATTTCTGTTTAAAAGAGGTTTTTTGTCGTCTCCCGTGTCAACATTAGCTGATGCAGACAAGGTTGTTGAGGCAGAAATGTTGCAAAGCAGTGTGGAACATTGCTCAACTGTATGTGCAAGACTGGATTAATAATAGCTGCTGTTGGATCCTGGCAAACCAGAGAAAAACCAGATGTGCACGAGACTTTTCACTTAGTAACGTGTGTCAAAATGTGGGAATGAAGGGAACAAATCTGTGTAAATTCTTGAGTCCTTTAAAGTGCCCAGAATTTCAGAAGAACAGAATTTCACTGTAGTATTTTCAGAGAGATTGAAGTTATTGCAAGGGGAATTGACAGCTGTGGAGGAAACCGTTCATGCCTGTATGGAAAATGTTCCTGGTTCTGTTACTCATTTATTTTTGCATTGTTTCTCAATAGGACCAAATTCTCTCTGGAGCTGTTGGTCAGAACTGCCAGGTGAACTTCCAAGAACCATCTTAGAATGAGCAGTTTTACCATGAAGGTGCAACCGCCACACCGTGATGGGATATTTAGTCATAAGGGATGAAGAACATGAGAAAAGTCTGTAAGAGCCTGGAAAGCAACACTGAGTTGAGTGACAAGCATTCCAAGAGAATAAATCACAAACTGTTCCTCGGGGAAGCAAAAATTACTGTAATCTGTGCTTGTCCATTCTGACCTAGGGTCCTCAAGGTGCTGTATGCTAAGCAGTTAATAAATACTGTCTTTTCTGAACAGGCTGCCCTATGTCAATGTAATATGTCTCCTGCTGCATCTGAATCATGAAAAGGCAAACTCTCAGTGGAGATCCACCCTGTAAGTGAAAGAAGCCAAAGTGAGAAATAAGGTGTATGGGAGGAATCCAGTCAGAATGGATCAAAAGATTTGGCAAAAAATTAAAGGAGTGCTGATAGGCTGTGGTATTGTATTGCTCTTTGAGGCAGCCAGTTGCAGGAGCTGTAAAAACAAAATACTAATTTAATGAGTTTTGTGAACAATTGATGCTCTGGGGGGCTTTGGTTTTTTTCCCCTTTTACTTTGTGTAAACATTCTCCAGGAAGCCTAATTGAAGCATGTGAATAGTTCCATTGAAAGTAATAAGATTAATCATGCTGGAAGCCAAAAACATTGTTAAGTATCTTCGAAACAATGGCTCGGGCTTCCTTAGGGCCCTTTCGTTGTTGTCGTACCTCCAGTGGAAAAAATGTGCACAGTAAACTACTGAGCTGATAAATCCTGTTTCTTCCCAGGAATGCTGTCCGTAATTCCCCTAAATGTCAAAACTTAGTTAGCTTTTTCAATTTTATTTTTCGGTATAGCCATCTCCTCCATTATTTTGTCCATATTTTTAAACAGATTTCAAAGCTTTTAAGAATGTTTTATAGATAAATCATTAGTTATTTATAGGTAACAGTAAAAAACAGTGTAAAATACAGATGCATATCAGGGTACAGAGACATAAGTAAAATGGATATGTTTCTGTCTGCTAGCTGGGAAGGTAAACCCTTTACTCTTCTTATTCAAGTTTTTCTTTTCTTTGTCTTTTGTCGTAGGATTTGTGTGAATATAACTTTGGTAGAAGACTTTTCCTGTCCTTTTCCATCCATGATCAATGTGCCTGATGGAGGAGATGGTTCATTCTGCAAAGAACACTCTCTTTGGAGAAATGCCACAGAATCACTTGTGGATGTGGAACACCCGAGCTCCAGGTGCAGGTGACAGAGAAAGTCACCAGGCCTAGGGTGACCTGGGTACTTTCACTGTGGCCATTCCCTTTCAAATCTTAGTTTTGTTTTCCTGAGCATATTTGTCCACGAATACCGTACATCCGTTAGATTTTACGTGGAAAAATGACAGATTCTGGTGCTTGCACATCTGCTGGGTTTTCAAGAGAAAACACATACATAGTAAAGTGAAATCCCAGGTTTCAGAGGACCAGGGAGGTGCATCTGTATTTGAAGCCGATGAGGTGTGGATATTTCTAGAAAGCCTTCCTGACCTGGTGGCTTGTGAGGCCCAGACTGTGGGGTAAGGAAAGGGCATAAAGTATTGAAAAGTGATACCACATGTGTAAAGATGCCCCTCTGTTTCTGGCAACTTTTATACACAGATATTTTCTGTCACAAAAGTAACAGGTTATTAAAGAGATAGACTTGCAGACAGATAGTTGACCTGGAAACTGTGCAGGCCAGGCTTAAGCTGGACAATGTATATGCTTTTTAGATTAACTTTGGGTTTAAGTGACGTGAAAGCTACTAGCCAGTTTGTAATTTGCGTTTTTGGCAGCTTCACATGAGTTCCTGTCTGTGCTCTGGGCTGAGCTCTCCAGAGGAGACAGACTGAAGACAGAGTCACAGTTTGTGATTCATGATGTCCTTTTAGACTCGTGAAAAATTTTCTGATGATGGTTGTGCTTCAGAGTTTATGGATCTCACAGTGAGTGGCACAGCTAAGGAACAGACTGCCCATATTAAGCACAGGATCTAAGTGGCTCACAAGCAGTGGATGAGCAATTAATTTTCAGTCAGAAGTAGTTATGGTGTGGGAGAGAAAGAATGCAATTTGCAGCAAAGGTTTTAATGCAATCCTGAGAATATTAAATAGAAGTTTTGTTTTATTTGGCACTTTCAGTGGTCTCCCAGTGGAAGACTAATGCTCACAATTCAGTAAAGCTGTTGATCACCAGTGAGAAGAGCCAGTGGAATAATTAAAGCGTATGAAAAAATGTTATTAAAGAGGAAGTGTTCCAGGAGCTCAGTCTACTTAATCTATCAAATCTAAGGTGAAAGGGTGGTTGCAGTACTCATTATATGAGAAATATAATTTATATGTTCTCATAACTTATGACAAATACAGTTTTCCTACAGAGGGTTTTCTGAAATCTATCAGATGAAAATAAAGCAAGTTCTGATGTTTGAAATTGATAAATTGAGAGGCAGGGGATTAAATATTTTTTAAAAATGGGACCCCCACTTGCCAGCAAGCCATGGATTATGTCTTGCTGGACACGTCTTAAATCAAGAACAGACATTGCTTCATAAAATATGAATTGCTGGAATGACTTGTGCCTTTGACTCTCTCTCTCATGGCTTTTTCAGTTTTGTGCTGCTCCTGACAAGAAAGTACGTGCTACATGTTGGTTACAATGGTTTTGGATGTGGACTAATGGCCTTTAATGGACACTTGTTTTTCCCTTAGGACCTACTAAAATTTTAGAAGTCCATTTATAGAAAGAAATAGCTAAAACATCCCTTTTCCTACTTAGGAACATTAATTTAAAGTAGGTTAAACTTTTGCATATTGTTTACAAATTGAGTTCTCTAAAACATCCTGAGTACAGGGAAATGACAGTGATTGATGGGAAGTAACACACACACAATTAATACTGACTGAATTGCTAATTACAGGATTGACATCTCATTTGCCATGAGATGCTGCAGGTCTTTTGCAAAAAGACCTGGCAGTGTTGTCATGTTATTTGTCCTTTTCCTTCAGCCTGTATTTTGATGCCTTGTAGTTAAAGTTCAACTAAAGATTTATTCTCATCTTGTAAAATTCTCTAGCAATGTGAGAAAGGCCTTAGGAGCAAAACCAAAATGGTCACCACTCCCTGAGAATTAACTCTCTCCTGAGACTTTTTCCTACCAAAGAGGATAAATTGTGCTACACTCTTCTTACCTGTTTTATTAGTTACACCACCTTTCTCACCCTTTCTGCTTTATTTGCCTGGCATGCAGAAAAAGTAAATAGTGCTGTTACAGAGGAACCTGGCTTAAAAAGAAAGCGCATTTGAAACAGTACATTTTATTAAGGAAGCCCTTGTATCTGGAAGAAGTAATTTCAGCAGCTCTGCTAGGGAGTGGCCCTTGAGCAGTAGGTACATGTACCAAATGCTGGGATCCACAGAAATGGGCTGGCCAGATGCAATCTCACAGATTTGTGTTAATCCGGTCACCTTGGCCACATGGATCCAAAGGTCAGTGCAGCTCTTCCATGACCACGGCAGGATTATGTGTTACAAGGTGAGCAGGGTTTGAAAGGATTTTAAAATAAATCCTGTGGTCTGGCATAAAAGGGAACAGTAGGAGAGAAACAGAATGGCATCATCAACACTGACAATGGAACCAGAAGCTGCAGGGTGTAAAAAAGTGACTCTCTGGGGTGTTCCCAATGCTGCAGAGTTGCCACTGTTCCTTTACTGCCTTAATGAATAGGGAAGCCAGTGGGATGTATCCCCAATAGTCTTGAAGGTTTTGCCTCAGGCTTTCTCAGAAGCAGAGACCCAATTTTTGTAAGAAAAGTCTTTTGGCTCAGGTGATTTCAGAGGTACGTGCACACCGTTTGATACGATTCCACCCTTCATCTGTTAACATAATTAATTTACAAGAGTGATGTATGAAATGTGCTCCCTGTGGCCTATGGAGAGGATCAAAAACAGGCTCAGTCAAATCCAGCAGAGTTCAGAAATACCTACAAGTCTGAAAGATGAGGAAACTCAAGTAGAAGCACAGAGGAGGCTGAGCTATGAATGCATATTCTAGGGCAGAAGTATTTCTTTACCTCTGGGAATAACAGTGTGCAGAGGAGACCTCTGCATTCCCCCAAGCATTCTGCACATCTGCCCTGCCTGCCATGAAGAAGAGCATGGCTTTTAATCACAAGACCTTCAAATGAAAATTATAAATTTTTTTTTTCAAGAAATAGAAAGAAGCAGCTGCATTATTATTTGAATGGCTTAACTGAGACATTTAGTTTCAATGAGAGCCCTAAGTGTACACACCCAGTGGAAGAGANTTTTGGGTACTTGTAGAATTACAGACAATTTTTCAGAAAGGTAGTCTTGGCTTGGTCTGCATACTTATCATGGCCAGTTAGGTGGGATGAATGAGTGGCCTCACAAGTAGGTAAAAGAACCCCAAAATCTTTAATATTGAGGATTTGTAATTGAGGGAATGGAGTCAGAAAGTGCTCAAGTTTTCCCATGTCTTGCTGAGGACTGGTGAGAACAGCGGGGGACAGAAATGTTGTCTTGTAAGTAATTATTCAAACAGTGGGGAGATGTGCTTACAGCCTATCACCCTAACTGCACCATTTGCTTAGAAAATCAATCCAAAATAGAACTGTGTTTTATACAGGGAGCACATATTGGGGTCAGCCTCCCATGACACATAACCTTTTACCTTTCAGGCTCAGTGGTAACAGGAATGGAAAAGAAAAATTTTGGCTTCTTAGAAGCTATTTTACTATTTTCTATGACAGAATTTTAGGAACTTCAAAGTATTTTGAAACAGAAAAGTAACTTATACTATTTTATTGAAATGAGAACAGTATCTGACAGTTGTTATCCTTTACTGGTCCTCCTAATAAAATATGATATGACAGAAGTGCTAAATGCCTTCAGCTTAGTAAATGGACCTCCAATTCCTTCTTTAAAAGTATCTGGTTTACTCATTTTGACAGCTCAAATGTGAAAATAGCTAGTAGGACATGAACCCATATCATTAAAAAATGTCTTACTTTCCCTAATAACCAGGATGTATCAGAAGGAGAATGTTCCCTGCATTTTCCTGTATCCATCAGTTCTTTTACTGTGCTTATATATAACATAAGGAATGGAAATACAATCGTGTTCACTCAGTTTTATAGATTACAATTTTCTTCCATGGCTCACACAGACAATAGGGATTTACTAATGGTAGAGGAAGAAATGCAGCACACAGAGGCTTAGAAGAGTTTTTGATTAATTTTGTGCTTACTCAACCCTCTGTACAGCCTTTTCCCAGATGAAGTCCAGTGGAATAGGGCTTTAACATTCAAGGCAGGAGGATAAGGTACTTAGTTTGCTGACTAAAGTCCTGGATATTTTTAATGTGATAGACTGACAAGTTACAGCCAAAGCAGAGCACAGAAGCTCTACTTTCCATACATCAGTGTTGCTGAATGCACGAAAGCCATCTGTCAGGGAAATCACCACTTTTCTTGTTCATACTTGCATAACAGAATCATGTCATTCCTTCTATCCCTGTAGGGGGATAAATATTTTGTGCAGATTAGCTAACATGACATACCTAATAAGTTTTTAGTAAAATAAGTCTGTGGTTGGCAGTATTTATGCCAGGCATAGTAGGGGTTTATGATAGTAAAAATGCCTGATGGGGTTGTCCAACTGCAAGGAAAGTTACTGTAAGTGATTGAAGGAGGTGAAAGAGGTGATGTGTAAGAAGTAGAACTGTTTTTTTGACCTGAAAGCAAACACTTCTCCATCCCACAGAAGTGAAATGTTTTTTCCAGCAAGAGCCAGCAGACACAGAATGATAAAGTTTTCCTGGCAAAGGCAGTTGATTATGGTGATAAAAGGAACTTAAGAATAACAGTAATAATAAAAATAGCTTCACAGAAAATTGTAGGTGATTTGCAAGTAGCAAATATGCGAGTGATTTTTCCTCTGGTTATTTTTGTGAAGTACCTGGATGCATTACATGTGTGCATTAGATTATTAATGTATGCATTACACACTGTCTTTAAAGGCTTGGTTTTCCTAAGAGTCATGTGAGAATACCTGCAATTTTAAATTAAATTAATGAGTAAAATGGATGAAGGTGAATGTGATTTTGTGTTTGGAAGATGAGATGAAGTAGTGAATCAAGAGAACTAGTAGTTTTCTCCATTCTGTTTGGAGAGGACAAGAGCCTGTTTCCTGCTGCATGGCTCATGTTTGAGGAGAACAGAGGACACAAGGGGTTTTTACCTGAAAATATGCACGTATGTGAGTATGTGCAGGTGGTCAGAACCCCCGTGTTTTCACTCAGTCTGTCTTAATAAACCTCAGCCCACCTCAGGCTGGCTACAAGCTGGGTGTGGAATGAGGTCAGGAAAGAGGCAAACTCTGAGGTGGGAACTGTCTCTGTGTCCTCACCCAAATGAGCTCAGCTGTGATACTTCCTCTGCCAGGGAAGTATCAAGGGCATTCACACAAATCCTGGAATTGTTCATCTTTATTGATGGTGATGCCTTAGGTTTTAGCTTTTATATTTTTCAAATTCTGTATTCCTAGTGTGTAACTCTGCAGTGTCCTGTAGCCTGTGAGCTGCTGCTCTCTCATGCTAAGACAGACAGAACAAAGCCTCTCCAGGCTGCTCTCCAAGGACACCCAGCCTGTCCTAGGCCCAAAATGTGTAACCCAGCATCTTGAGAAGGGGGGCAAGCTGAGGGGAAATTACATCATTAGCTAAAGTTTAATTGGTGAAATTGAGTTATGCAAATGGACCAAACCTATAAAAGTGTGAAGAACTCGTGACTCTGGGTCCATCTTGGGTGTAGCCTTTGGCCTGCCCAGGGTGTGCCTCTGAAGGCCTTTCAAATAAATATCCACCTTTATTCCCTTACTCCTGTCTAGTCTCTGTTTCCAGGTTGGCCTCTTTAGGCATCAATGGGACAAAATGGGCCATCATCTCACAAGGTGTCAGGGACTCCCAAAATGTTCCGTGATCCACAACATTATATCATCCAGTGTGAAACTCCCCACCCCAGGAGAGGTACCTGGGCATTCCCACCTGAACCTGAGTGACTGTAAGCCCAATAGATTCTGTGTTCTGTGGATTCCCCTCATCATCTGACAGATCCAGTCTGCAGCCATCACTTCAGCCAAGACTGTGACCATCACTTCAACCAACAGACACTGAAACTGCAACAACCAAATCGCATTGAGAGGCCTTTGGGTGGTGAGATCCTTCTACTCTTATCCTTCCTTCTCTTTCTTTTCCTTACATGTTTTCCTAAGTGATATTTTTTATGCATTTATATTGTCCTCCTACTAAAGATAATGATAACCAAAATGGCTACATACCTGCTTTCCGTTGCCACCAAATTGCTCTAAAATAAACCTTACAGATTTAAATTTACAAACACCAATCATTCGGTGTTGTTCCACTCTAATCCAGCCAAGGGATCCATAACAGGAACCTGTGTTACTCTCACCTTTGTGGGAGTAGGTTGGAACACCCTGTTAAGTTGCCTCCTTTTAATTTTTCTTGTGAACACAGAAGACCTAATTTGTCTGTGTACCTAATTACTGGCACTATGCAGAGCCATAAGAGGCAATGAGGTACCTTGTGCACACATCTCCTGGAATACATCATCCATACTCACAGGAAAACAGCAGGTGGAAGGCAGGGATAATGTGCAGGGACTCAGGGTGCGATGGAAATTAGCTGTTTGGCATTGTGCTGGATCATAACACTGCTTGAAATAAACACTGTTCTTCACTTTTCGTTAGAAAGAATTGCCTCTGAGAAAAAGGACCCAACGTATTTTATGGGAATTTAAAGGTATTAACAAAATTTAAGTTATTAAATTATTAAACGTTATTTAAATCAGCAGATAATTATTTATTACTAGTGTTTAAATATAGTTATAAAATTATCACAGTTATTTTATAACATTTAGTTAATGATTTAATGGTCACATGCACTTTCTAAAAGGATATTTCTGATTAGACTCTGGAAAATGATAATTTTTAATAGCAGACCTTCCTGTACCTCAGAGAACACACAGAAATTTCCAAAGCTTTAAAAGTTACTGAACAAAAACTGGTAGGATGGCAGAGAGGGTCCATCACCAGTACATTCCTTTTTGGGATCAGGATTAGGGGCCAGTATACAAGAATTATCAGGAGATGGTGTCTGTGACATGGGGTAAATAAAGCACTAGGTTGCAGCTCCAAAGTTCTGTCAATAAAAGAAACTTTCTTCATACCCAAAGGATAGAGAGTTGAGATCAATATGCCAATGAAATATGAACACACTGGTGAACAGATTTATTCCTGAAAATAATTTCCTTATTCATAGTATGTAGTAGAAGAAAAATGAGGGACACCACACTTTGTCAAGCAGTATTAAAATATGTATTCATCTAGCTGAGAGTTTTAGGGATGCAATTTTTAAATAGTTATTTCAGTATTTTTTCATTTTCCCACTGACTGCTTTGATTTGCCTAACAGGTTTGTGCTTTATCTGGTTCTCTTTTAACAGGTTTTCACTGTATGGCTTTGATCTGGAATAACTGGGACAGAGGAGAGTTTTTAGCAATTCTTTTCTTACATGGTAAATGGCATTTCTTCACAGACATTACATTCATAGATATATTAAGAAGCCATTTTTTTTAGGTCCAGTCACATAACAGATCTGGAAGTGCAAGTACTCAAACTCTATAAATTATGGAGATACAAGGACTAAATTTCCTTTCCTGAGAATGTCTTATTTTGGATGGGAATGGCAAATGAGCCAGGGCAGCTTACAGGGAAATGTACTTAGCTGTGTGCTGTGCATGGTTAAGTGTATCCAGACCGATAGGACTGGCCTGTGTTTGATTCCCATTGACCTCAACGAGCCAAAAATACATAATTCAGTGTTTTGCTGAACTGGGCCCAGCTTCATTGAAGTGCTTTGACTCTGAAGTGTCTGTGTGGTTTATAACTTAGTGTTGATATCACAAGGAGTAGGTGACTAAATATTTTTTTTTAATCTAAGCTAGAAAACATTTGATTATGAAAGACATTTCAGGGAGCTTTTTGTAGTAAAGCTGAAGTTGAGAGGAACACAAGATACTCCCAGCAAAATGAAAGTAGGTCTTGAAGAACCCGGTACCATTCCTTGTTTATAAATGAACGACTGAGAACATTTCAAAATTTAAAATCTAATTCTAAGGGCAGAAAACAGGTATTTCCATTCTGTCTTTCCTGAAGTGCTAGTTCATATAGAGAGCAAAATTGCTGTGGGAGCAGAAACGCTGCCTGTGTATAGAAGTAAATACCTTTGCAACCCTGTAAATGGATTTTTCAGAAATGGAGAAACAGTTAGAGCATACTTTCTTTAACAATTCCCAGTCTGATGCTTAGCTAGGCCATTTCACTCTATTTAAAGAGTCATGATTAAAATAATATCTAGAAAGGACTGAAGAGTAGAATCTTTCCTGAGGGAAATGCTATTTCAACATTGCTTTCAGCCTGAACTAACAAAAAAGTCCAAGTATCAAAACACTTTGCTGAATTGAAAGGCTCAGAAAAATCTCAGATTGATAGTATAAGAATAACCCCCTCTGATTAAAAACGTTTTAATCTCTAAGTTGGTGTCTGCATGGGGCTGAATGGGAACTTCAGGTCTGGGCATTCAGCCTCTTTGATTGGGCCATTCTCTCAAGAGTTGAACCCGATGATCCCTGAGGGTCCCTTCCGACTCAGGATATTCTGTAATTCTGCTTTAAGAGCTTCACCTTGCTTGGGGGTCACTTTGAGGGTGGAAGCAGCAGGTTAGGAAGCAGCATCCCTGCAGCTTCCCCAAAACCCACACGGAATCTCACCTCCACCTTGTGCTGCCTCCTGCCCACCCTCAGTTATTGGGAGCTGGAGGTAGGCTGTGGTTCCAAATGTATTTGCTGCAAAAAGCAATAATAATCCTAAAATCTCTTTTGGTGTGATGGGAAGAGACAGCTGTGAGAATCCCCAGCCAGGCTGGGTCACAAGTCATGCTCTATTCCCTCAGCCTCACCATGTGCTCTTCTTTGAAAAGGCCAATTCTTTTGGTGCTCACTACCCTTTTTTTAGACTTCTTTATATAGCAAGGGCTATTAATTAGCCTGCATTCCTCTTTTGCAGCACATAGGGTGGCTGTAATTGTGTGTATGTAGAAGGTAGATTCCTTGTCAGTTTGTTGTAATTAATGCTATTGGAGTTACATGCCTGAAATAGAGAAATTCTGCTTGGTTCTGTCTGTGGGACTGTGTTAATGTCCCTGTGGGTGATGTGGTGGTGTCCTGCATGTAACCTACAGCCGTGCTGGGACTCGTGTTCAAGCTGTGAGTGCACAGAATAGTCTGCTGTTCAATAGTGCCTGGAGAGAAGGGGCAGTGGGAAGCCAAGTTGTCTCTAGAGATCTCTGTGACACTGAGAGAAGAGAGGAAATTTTAATTTTTTTTTTTTTTTTTTTTTTTTAAAGAACTAGAGCAGTAACTCTTTCCGTAACTCTTGTAGAATTGTCCTCTACAGAGTTGGTGAAAATATGATTTCTATTCTGGAATAAATTTTTGATTTTAATCTCAAATTTGAGATGTGGTTTGAATGTATTTTTGTTTCTGGAAGCTGTATCAGCTTTACCTGCAGCATTAGAGCAGAATAAAGAGAACAGAATCATATTGTGCCATAGCTGTGCAGGGTGACAGCCTCCCTGCAGGTAGAACTCCTCCTCTCTGACAATGATAGCTCCTTCTGACCTGCTTACCCAAAGATGATGAAAAGCTGCAGAAACAATTGTATTTACAGATTCTTGGCTGCATTTGTTTGTTGCTTGCTAGGATTTTATGGACACTGGGAAAAATATTGATGAAAAGAGGAGATGCTGCAGGGTTGTGCTTTTCTCTCCCCCTTTGCAAAGAAAAATGTGTGTTTTGTAGCATTTAATGTCATATTGCTTGCTTCTCTAGTCCATTTGTTTTTGGAGCAATGCAAACTGTTCAACTGCATAGCTGTAGAATGCATTATTTCACATGGTCCTGTAAAGAAACTGCAAGGATTATAGGTACAGCCTCTCACAATTCACTGTAATGGAAACAAACCTATAGTTTAGTGTATTTATGTATCTCCAATCTTCTCCTGGCCTTTCCAGTGAGGGTGAGTTAGTGCTGGTATTCTGCAGCTCTTTGTTTTGTCACGAAATCAGAACTGGGGAAGAGACTTCTCCCAGAGAGGGTGGAAGCTGGGCGCTCTCGTGCCAGCACTGTGGCTTCAGGAATTAAGCAGGAGTAGAGAGACATTCTGGGCACAAATTAGGCTGCTGCTTTTGCTGTTGCTTTAGCATGCAAATGTTTTCAAGTTGAAGCCCAGAGAGATGCCCACGGATGCAGACTTGAGGCGGAGGAGCAAGGGAAGGTGAAGCCCTGTTGAACTCAGCAGGAATTCTGTCATGGATTCTGTGGAAGGTCCTCAGAGCTGGCCTGAGCCTTGTTGTGCAGTCTTGGGGTTATTCCTACTTCAGCAATGACACTGCTTTTGGAGGAAGATTGCTATTTTTATGGGGCCTTTTATTAAAAGTAAAATAGTTGCCTTTTGTATATTTTAAGTTCCAGGGCCTTTGGGTTGATCTTTCTCTAGCACCCATCAAACAACGTTCTGATATAGTCACATAAAGCCATTCCTGCAAAAAGTCACTCTGTCAGGGTTTTTTCCTTTGGTTCTCAAGTTGCCTTAATGTTTGCTGCTGACAAATGACATTTTTAGCTTGATTTAAATGTATGTTCCTATCCTTGCTGAATCATACAATTGTGACCATACTGCATTTAATCTAATCCATTCATTTGTTTGAATTATTTCATTTTTGTTCTAGTTCTTCTTGGTACATGCTTCATAGTATTGAATGCATTTAAGAAAAGTAGCACTTATTTTGATAGATTTGGAGGTGAAATTTTCTGCCCTATAAGACCGTTCTGTAATTCCCCAAGGAAATGAGCTGTGCTAGTTCTGGGTAATCTGTTTAGTTCTGTGGAGGGTTTTTTTTTCTATATTACAGTAGGTTCTGCAGATTCTGCTCTAACGTTGTTTTATTCACATGATTGGCTTCAGCAAAAGTGTTTGCGATGGACAGGGACTCTGTATTTCTCAGCACAAATAACTACTGAAATGCCTATATAAAAGAAGCCATTTATACAAAGCCAAACCCAAACAAAAAAAAATACACTATCAGATTTCAGCAGAGTGGTTAATAGACTTGTAACATGTGAGAGTGTCACACTCACTGTCACAAATGTGAGATTCACATTTCACTTGAATTTGCCTTAGCTTCAGTTATTGATTGACATATTTTTCTTTGATTTTTTTTTAAAATTAAATTAGGAGCCAAAGCATCTCCTCCTCAAGACAGGGTAACAAATGAATTCAGAGCAGGTTTCTCAGGGTTTGTTCCAGTCTGGATCTGAAAACATCAAAGGACTCCACGAGCTCTTTGGGCAATGTGTGACCATTGTCTCTCATCTTCCTGCTGTGCACCTCGGTTAAAATCCTTCCATCTTCTTGATCACCTCCTCTTAGGATTGGATCAGGGTGAGCTACTTGAGTAGGAAATAGTCATCAGCAACCCCCAAACATTCCATATATATGATGCTTGAAGATCACAAGATCCCAGTGACTTCTGACACACAAACCAGTCTGATTAATGCAATTATTAGGAGTAGCAAAATCTCTTACGAAAAATATGAAAGAGCTGACCTGAACAATAATAGTGTTAAGTGCAATTTCCCCAAGGTGACTTCCACTATGGCAAAAGACCAAAAAAAGTATTAAGAAGTAAGCCTGATTGGTTTTCATTTCTGTAAACAATATGTAATAAATTAATTTGTTCATTGTATTGGTGGTACTCATAGTTTCTTGTACATTCTTGCATAGATATTTTACACTATTCTTTGAAGGTCTCATTAAAAATTCAGCAAATATGAAGATACACTGTAATTTCTGAGACAAGTTCCAGAAAACGTAAATGGAACTTGTTCTGGATGAACATGTATCGTTAAGGTATCACTTCTATTTTGAAAAAGTGTGTCACAAACCTAAGAAAAGAAACATTATAATAGAATTGAATCTTTATCATATCATCATAAAGAAATTACAATGTCTAAGAGAAGAGCCAGTAGCAAGACTTCATAAATAGGTTACCATGTGGGTTTTCTTGCTATTTAAGTTTTTCTTGCTATAAAAGCTGTTCATGATAACATCAAAATGCAAGCTTTGGTAATTCAAGAAAGATTGCAGTGGTTTTCAATGGAAAAAACAGAGCTCTGAGAGCACTTCAGAAAGGGACATATGCATTTTTTTTTTAATAGAGAGACAAAAAAGTTTCACTTCCAAAATGTCTATGGCAAGGTCCTGCTGAATGTTCTTTCAGGGGTACTTGAGTGCTGTGCTGCAGAAATAGGATTTCCATCATGGACAACACTCAACCTTTTTTCTGAAAGGCACACTCCAAAATTCTGACTCTTAAGCAGGAGAATATGATGGCCCACATAGATTTTATGAGGATGGACAGCTGCTTCTGTCGACACAGGGAAAAAGTTCCTCAAGCCACTCAATTTGCACTTGGCAGATCTCCAGCTTGTGCTGTGTGGCATCAGCTATGAGGCTGTACTAGGGATATTTATTTTTAACATTCCAGGTTGCTGCCAGGTAGAATAATGAATGAGACTGCAGTACAATAAGCACAACATGCCTTTCATCTGATGATGTATGATGGGAAGACTGCTGTATCTGTGATGGTAAAAAATTTCTCTGCTACTTTGCCTGGTTTTATCTCATCTATGTAGAACGAAAAAATTAATAAGATGAAAGATGTGGCTTCATGTTTATGCACCCATCAGTCTTAGACTCTGCTTGTGAATTTCACACATTCTGTGATTTTTTTTTTCCTCCCTCTTCTACTGTTATGGAATGATTCTGATTCTTATGGAATTACTGATTTGAAGGGAAGTTGTCCTGGGGTGCGGAGGTCATGTTACTGGAAGAAGTGCTTGAGCAGTGTGTCAGGATTAGTGTGTACCTGTGCTGCACCCTGTTCAGCAACTAATTAAGAAACATAAGTTTGTGAAATGACATCACAAAATACACCTGAAAATTTAGTTCCCTTAAAACTTGTGTGCACTGGAAGGTGGTTCTGATGTAGCTAGAGTTGCAGTAATACCAACCTCCTCAGTTTTGTACCCTCCAACCAGCCAGGCACATTTCTGCACACACTCTCATCCATGCTGTGAGTCAGTGCTAGTGCTCTGCAGCACTCAGGCTTCTTCTGCCCACGGGATGAAATGTTTGGTATAGAGCATGTTTTATGCCTGCATAATTGGGGCCATTCCTGGATTTTGGAATGGCACATCAGTGGAACAGCACTTTTGTGACTGGAGAAGTCACTGCAGACTGATGTGTTTACAAAAGACCTGCCCCTAGCACTTCTGTTGCAATTTCCACTTAATGTTCCTCAGATAGAAAGTGTCTTATATGAGGATCTGAGTTACATTATCCCTGATGCATATTTTATTTATGTGTTGAGAATATGAGATTAGAGTTGGTCTTCTGAGGATTACTGATCATTGTTTTAGCTGAGGAAATGAGTTACACTGCTCTGCTCCCTTGTACTGTGTATTTGTTTCTTGCTTCAGGTAGGTTTGGCTGTACCACTCTGGTATTTTAACAGCTTTTAACACTTTAAAAAAAACCAACTTTTTGGTTCAATATTTCATTATTCAGAAAAAGTTTGAAATACCTTCCTCTTTGGATGAAGAGCCTAGTTGGATATAAAACATGACGCTTTGCATTTTGTAGTGTTGTGATATTAATGCTCTGAATGCCTGAATATGTGGATCACTGGTAGGGTGCAAGCTGTACTGCTTCTGTCATGCATTACCTTAAAACTGGGGATCATACTTTTATTTTTATGGCAAACCTATTATGGGATTATATAATACTACATTTTTAATCAGCAGTGCTTCAGATGAGGTTCCAGCTCAGAGGTAAGGGCTTGCTTTGGCTTAACCAGTATTTTCCCAAAGCTTATATTAATGCATCTACTTAAAGCTATGGTCACACTAAGAGGCATAATTACAGACTGCATGGAGACTCTTGATAAGGAAACAGGGAAAATATATATCAGGAAGATCAAAGAAGCACCTGAAGTTAATTATAAATTAGCACTGAAGTGTAGCCGCCAAAGCACTTTAATTATTACTGGAGGTTAAACAACCCCAGAACGATCTTGCTTGTTGGTTAAGCTTACACCAGAGTCCTTTCATTGTCTTCATTTACACCTAAGATAACTGAAGGATGAATGACTCCCAGTCTAAAAGAAGACACTGGAGATGTCATTTCCATAGGAAGGTTCTACATTTTCAGATGTTCTTCACGTTATGGTGCCTTCTACAATGGGAGCAATTAGAAAACCCCATTAAAATAAGATGTAGGATTGATAAGTAAAACTGAATTTCACTGTTAAGATATTTTTTTTTTCCACGCTGAGGTCAGGAAGGAACCTAAAACTTTATCACTGATTTAGTTTCAAAGCTGAAACCTATCAGAGCCCAAGTGTCTTTGCAGTTGTAGTTCACTGTTTCTTCCTGCAACCAAAGGTACAAAGTGACAGCCAGGCTCCAGTGAAGGTCAGGGACCTAAGTCATGAGACGGACCTTAGTCAAGGGCTGGCATTGCTAATGATTCCAAAATGTACCTTCTCTGGCATAATCTGGACAGCTCACAGATTAATAAAGATTGAAAGCTCTTATTTACAGTTCTGTTTTTTTAAAAAGAGTCATTCTTTGTCCGTAAGTGCTGCTGTTATCCTCAAAGACCCAGCAGAACTGAGTGAATCCAAGCATTCTGCTTTAGAACCCATCTGATCAAGAAATAAGTATTTATTTGATAACTTTTCATCACCTGCATTTTCTAAAACATGCTTTCTTTCCGTTTAAAAAGTATAGTTTTATACTCATGATAAATGAATTATTCACAGAGAATAATTTAGCTGGTTCATATGAGATTGTTTTCTTGCTTATAAATCAGCAAGGAAGTTATAATTAGAGCCAGCTGAAAAATTTTTAACAAATCAAAAGGTCATTTACTCTGTTCTCTAGCATTGGTTGTCCATATGGTTTCAGTGTAACTACTGCAGTTTATTAAAAACTACGATCTTGCACATTTGTTACACATTAAAAAAATGAAAAGGTGAATAATAAATGAGTGTGTGACAAACATCTGGAATCGGAACTTAAATTTGATGAAAGATATTGTATTCATTTTCTGAAAACCATTTGATAAATACCACACACACAGTCACTTTGATTTAAAAAAGCTCAAAAACAATGACTTTATCAGCCTGGACTGGTGTCATTCCATACAGAAGTTTATCATCTGGACACCCCAGTTTCTGCAGGAAATACAGGGGAGTGCTTCTTTAATCTTGCTATTTTCTGCAAGAAATGTAGGCCACTGCTTCTTTAGCCTTAAAATGACACATTTTTTTCCCCATATCTGATATAAATCATTCACGTAGAAATTTTAGCTCTTTGGTCTAGGCCATATCCGCTGTGTAGCTGGAAAAAAAAAAATTTGCAGCAGTTTTTTATATGTTTGAAGGTTGTTATTGTGTATTCACTAAACATATTTTCTGTAGGCTAAACAATGCCAGACGTTTCAGGTTTTCTTCACAGAATGTGGTCAACTGGTGTCCATTATTCGTGCCACTATGTGTTTTATTCCAAGGGATCTACCTGAAAAATATTAATAATAAAGAACAAATTATGAACTCCAGTGCCTGCAAAAGGAAAGGAATTTGAGAATTTGACAGTTTTCACATCTTTGTGCCTCACAGTAGTTATTTCCGGTGGTTTTTTGGGAAAACTTTAAAAAAGTATGTCCCTTAAAATGAAATTTACACGTGAAAGGGGAAATAAATTCTCAAATTACACATTTGCAGCAAATCTGGGGGCCATCTTCGTCGGTATGAAATCTAGCTGTATAATGAGAAATAGGCACTTGAAATAATAATATAAGAATGCTGTAAATGGATTTATAACATTCAATGGAAATTAGACACATGAATATGTAAGAAAATATCTGTACCAGAATAAGTTTACTTTAGTTTCATCCTTGTTCACTCTTTGGGTATCTTTTTATCATCCCTCTATTATCTGAATATAGTGAAACTTGTTTACTACCATGGAAAAAGCAGCTGTGGAAGCACTAGAATGCCCCTTGGAATGCTGTGATGGAAGGGAGAAACTTGGCCAGTGTGGCAGCTCCTTGATCTTCCCTGCAAGGTGGGAGTTGCTGCTGGAGGCTGTGTGGGAGGTGTGGAAGTGTCTCTATAAACAATGCACTGAAACTGGTCACAGAATAAACACTGTTCCCGTGTACCATTGATAGCGGGCTATTTCCAGTGCAGGTATGCAAAATGCAGCTGCCACATTATTCTGCATTGGGAGGTGGCTAGATGGCCTAAAATGTGTTCTTTTTGGGGCCAATAAAGAAAATGTATTTTTATTTATTTCTGTGGAACTAGTTACACATGTTTTAATAAGTGTGGTAACTCTGCTCCTTGCTCCTTGCTTTGATTTTTTGGCTGTTGCTTGCAGCAGCAGTGAGTATAAATCTGCCAAGTGCCCACCTGCTGGTTTTGTGGATCGTTTTCAAAGTTGTCACTGGCAGGTATCAAATAGCAAAAGTGCTACAGGTAGGAAAAGGCCATGTACTGCAAAAGAAACTTGTTTTGATTACAGCAGATACGAAAACTGGTGATTCCTGAAGTGTATGAAACTGAGTTACCTCTTACTTACACAAAATAGAGTAACTCCAGCCAAGCCAGTGGTGGCAGTCAGAGCCACGCCAAAATGAGAGAATCGCTCAGCAGTGCATTCTTCCCTTCCTCAATCCACGGGGCCCATCCTGAAAAAAACTCACAATGGAAGCTAAGTTCATTAATATTTCAAGCAGAAAATGTACTGGCATCTGCCTGTCTTTCCATCCCAAGCTAAGATTAATTTGGCTGCGTGTCAATTGCTTCACAAAAATTGCTCAGATTTGTGGATTCTTGCTTTTGAAAGCTAAGAAGAAAAGTACCCTGAGGAGTGTTTTTAATCTTCTCAATGTGCCTCTAAATTTCTCTGTGTCTTTGATATCCTCAGGAAATATTTGTGTCATTGCTTTCTTTCTGAGGTTTTAGCCTGCATTTTTAGGTGCCTTATGATTATCTCAGCAGTACAGGTGTATTTTTTTTCCTAAAAAAATTAAAATAGGAGGTTTCTGAGGCACAGGATGAGCTGCTCATGGTATAAAAACCCTACTGTATCAAGCTCTTGCTGGCTACTGTTTCTGTCCTCTCCATGCCTAAGTCCTGTAAATTTTCCAACTCTAAGTAGTGTTTACTGGAGGGATTATTTCAGTGTGGTGGTTTGAAGAGACTGAGTTGATGGACAGGGTTTTGGACCAATCGCTTCTCACGATTTTGCATTATAAAAGGGCACTGGTGAGGGGAAGTCACTCTCTTCTTTTCCGGTCTCTGAACCAGAGGGGTGGCGGGCCCG
>VWZT01014313.1:315175-380077 GCA_013397055.1 Pachycephala philippinensis | reverse complement strand
AGGCTGGAATTTGTTTATCCTTAAAAAGACACCCCATGCGTGGCTTATGATAGCAGTTGTGGGAAGACTGCAGAATTCATGAGAGAAATGTATTTCACGGCAGCAGATTTCCGGGCGGGTTTGTTTGCTGTGGCAGTTTGAAGTACCACACTGGAGCAGAAGAAACCTCTTTTTCTTTCAAATATGAAAGAGACTTAAGAACTGCAATTCTGACCTGAAATCATGTGTTATCCTTTGTGCAAGTTGGGACATTATTAGGGGGAGGTGCTGGAGAGAAAGGGAGGGTTTGTTTTAATTTTTATCCTTATCATTCTTCTTATTACCTTTAATTCTGTTAGTAATAAACTTCTTTGTATTCTTTAAAGTTTTGAGCCTGCTTTGCCCTTCTTCTAATTCTTATCTCACAAAAAAGTAAAAGATGCAAACTAAACCACCACATTCAGTCAGATCCTTATGCATGTTTCTCTACCCAATGGCAAGCTTTATGTGCCAGATGCGTTGGTTTCATTCTCAACATGTTCCAAGTCTTTCTGCCTGCTTTTTAGGATGACTTGGTAGATGAAGTTTGTGTGCATCTGTGATAATACGGGAAGTTGTTAGTGTTTTTTCTTTTTTTTCCCCCCCTTAAATTATATTTAATTATTTCTATGACAATTTTTTTCTTCAGGTTTTTGAAACCTGTCTGTAAACAAATTTGGGATAACAAATTTTGATGCAACTGGATTAAGAGCCTTGGACACGGCTTCCAGTACATCACATTTGAAATAATAAATCCATTTTTTTATTTCCTTCCAGATACCAATGAGAGATACACAGAGAAAGTAATTGTTTAAAATTTAAATGACTATTCCGTTAATTTTTCAGTTTGGATTGATTTTCTTTTTCATTTAAGAAAGAATTTACATTTTTATAAAAAACCCCTTTGATCTTAGTTTTCCAAGCTTGAACTAAATATGATTCAGTTTTAGGTAACATGGCATATTTGGTTATGCTTGTGGTTGGGAGTTTTTAGTTTTTAAGAGTAGTGTGTTATTTTCGTAATTAATTTGTAATTTGTATAATATTTGCTAATGTCGCATGCGTTGTAGGACATACAAAAAGCATGTTGCAACTGCCTGAAAAACTTAAGAGACCCTTACTGACAGGCACACAGCTTGAACTTAAGCTGCCAAATGTACCTGCAATATCTGCTCAGAACGAGCTGCTGCTGTTTTCTGGTAATTCAGGGCATCCTTTGTAATTAGACAGGTAAACTTAATTCTTCTTTTTCTCTACTGTACATGTGATGAAAGCTGATGAACAAGAAAAAATAGTACTTTCTTTGGCATAAAGGCTTTTAAGGTAATCGCTCAGGAACCTTAAGGGGCTTGGGGTGTTTTTCTTCTCTTTTTAAAGCATGATCTTTCACAGGAGGATGATTTAAAAGAAACAAGCAATGATCTAATGGGAGGTTTGGTGGCATTTGAGGCATTATCAGGATGTATTGTGCTCTCAGAAAGAGCTGACTTGTGTGAATCATAAGGACAAATGCATTTCTTGAAACTAGGCAACTTTTCTTACACCATCCCAGCCCCATTACTTTCAGGGACCAGAGCATCCACTCGTGTAATGGAAGCCATTTGCAGAGAGAAATATTTTCACAAGTCCCAAAAAAATTCAGGATCTAGGAGGAACTGAGAACCCCCAAGTTGATACTTTTGTAAGCTATTTACAAATTTATTAATATACAGCACCTTGAAAAAGAATAGTGTCATTATCTGTGGCTGAATTATCATTTTATCAGAAACTAAAACACTGTCAGAGTTATGAGATCACAAAGCTTGCCTGTGACAGAGTTTCACAGATAGTTGGTCCTTGTGGGCCTTTGAGAGGGTGCCCTTCCATGGTAACCCTGGTGTTTACAGCTTGGTAGCTCCAGTGATTATCCACAGGTATGGAATCCAGGGCTGGAGCAGAACTGCAGAACTGAACAGTGTTCACTCCTTACCCATGGCTTTTCCATTGTAACTGGAGGCTTCCAGGTCAATGTTCCCTGCCAGAATTTAATTGACTGTCTTAAGGTAGTATGAGTCTTGAGGGATGGTGACATTGGGTGCAAATCCTGAGTGAAGAAGGCTGCGATCTGAAAACAGATTTTATTTATATATTTTTAAAGCTGTCAGAGTCAAAGAATTAAAATGACTTGTGTGTGGCTGACGAGCAGATAAGAAGTAAAGCAAAAGATGGAATCGCAATGTCTCAGCCCCATGACTGTTGCATAAACTCCTTGACCAGACTGTGTCAAAGCAGATTAATCCAATGGTTCTGAGCCACGTTTTTAAGCAGGCACTTGTATAAATGGCATGTGGGACACTGCCAGCAGGACTCCGGATTGGGCCCTTCTCTGGGCAGGAATTAAGTCAGGCAAATTTTGATCTGAAAGCAGAGAGCAGGCTGAACTGGCTCCCTCCACTTTCGTACCAATTTAACAGACCACCTCCTTTCCATTTCTACCTCCACTTTCCTTCCACTTCTTCATTTCTCCAGCCTGGCTCTCTGTCAGGGTTTTGTTAGCTAGCCAGGAGATTAAATGGCACCACGGTGTTGACCCTCTTTGCACCACTCAAGTGAAGGGTGGTACCAACACTGTGCTGCATTTGGGCCTCAAAACTGGGCAAATTAATAGGAATCGGGGCAGATTTGAACTTTAAACAAGTTTCTTCTGTACAAAAGACCACTAGATATTAATGATAGAAACATCTAATAATTTTTTGCTGAAAATGGATGATACTGGCTTTTGTTTTCCTATAAAAGATAAAATACGGGATGGTTTCTGGGGTCATACTTTGTTTTGAAACAGATTTTTTTTTAAATGGGGGAGTTTGCCTTACAAATGNTTTGTTTGTTTGTTTCTTTCTTTATCACCATGTTCTCTACCTTGTGTTCAGCTGTGCTAAAGGCTGTTCAAAGTGACAGTCAATTATTAGGCTGAACTGGAAAACAATTTGCTACTTGTACAGTTCACTTGCACCCCTCTGCTCTGGGGATAAGAATTATCAGTTTATAAACACTTTGACCTCTGAGGTTCATTTCAGAGTCCATTTAAGTTTCTACAGCCCTCTGTGCTCCTCATTGCAGTGAGATGTAGAATGACTGACTCTAATGTGCTGGACAGATGAGATCGCACCTCTGATGAGGAAGAACTATAATTCACTTTACAACATCCTGAAGCAGGTGACAGAGAATGTTGTTAGGAGCGAGAATTTAGGAAATGGGGAAAGCCTGTGATAATGCCTGGTCTCTGTCTGCCCTTGCCTTGTAAATTTGTGCGTCAGATGTAGGGTGCATTAGTAGAGTGAGCATTTTACATGAGTTTTGCATCCCCTGGAGAGGATTTCAAGTCATAATTGGAGGCAGCCTGAATAACTATGAATCAGTAATGAGAAGCATCAGACCAGAATCCATTCAGATTAATTCACTTCCCAAGTGGGAGGGAGTGAGAAGCACTTTGCAGAACACCAGTGGGGGCACTTGCTGCACCCTTTGTGGCTGCTGATGCCTGTTCCTCCACATCACAAAATCTTAGCAGAGTGGGCAATAAGAACACTGCTGGAGCTCAAGCTCCAGCTCTGTCTTTGCCCTGAGAACCAAATTATTTTGTTCATGCCTCTGATATTTAATTTGTCTCACCCCACATGAAATTTGACCAGTGCAACAAAGGTTTATGCTTTTCCTACTGTTCTCTCACAATCTTGGAATCCAAATTCTTGTATAAATGATATTTTAAGTATTTGAGTGGTGCTTGTTTTTCTGTTCGAGGCATAAGAATCCCTGCCTGCTGTTAGATTTTAGTTGTTCTGCAGCTGCAGTGAACTGTGTGAATAACAATTCTTTAACCAAGTAATAGTCTGGGATTTTAAGAACTCCAGTCCTACACACTCACATACTCCATCCACTTCCCTTTAAAGCAATCTCTTTTAAAACAATAAGGCACTTCTTTTACCCCCAAAATCCTTTCCAGGGTTGGGAGAAAAGTCAAATGTCACTGTTGAAATAGGTTTAAAAATTATATCCTTTGTCTGCTTCTTTCTTGGATGCAGAAAACTTCTAGTTTTCTGTAGTATGATTAGTTCCTAAAGCATAAATAGTAGGACAGATTAGCCTTGCTTGGTGTTAGAGGTTCAATCAGACCTTAATGGGCAGTACAGTTACATAGAAATTGGCCTTTGAAGAATAATCTCACAGGTACAAGTGAGATAGATTAAGAATTTCCAAAGTTTACTTGAAATTATTTGAATCTCTCAATAGCTCATGTAAATAAGATTCTGTTAGCATATAAACCGAGATTTTTGGGGGATTTTGAATTTGAGTCAGGTTGGTTCATAGGCTGTGGCTCAGTACATCCTACCTGATCCAATTATAAGATCAAATAGACAGAGGTAGGCTGTGCTTCTACTCTGAATACACAAATGTTACTGCCATTAATGAGAACAAATCCCTGAATTGCTTTTAAGTACTCCAGAAAGCAAAAGCTACTTACTGCAGTCGACTACTTTGCACAATTAGTGGATCCTCATCCTAAGCTAATGGCACTTACCTGCCAGCACAAAGTCAATTAACAGCTCTCAAGATATCACAAGATAGCAGTAATTTCTGTCACCACGGGGATATCAGTACACTTCAGAACTGGAAGGGACATGAATGAATGTGGCTATTAGTAAATGCCTACATTTTTATGCATCCAAAGCCAGTTTCATGTGGGTTGATGCCACTGCAGTATTGCAGCTATACATTAATAATGAGCATTATGTTTCATTGGATGATGTCAGTGCAAATCCAGGAAGATTACACTAAGGTGATGAAAGAATCCTCTGTTGACTGAAGTTTACGGGGACTTGCTTTTCAAACATTTAAATGAAGAGGTAGTGCTAGGTTCAGAGCCTCCAGATAACTGGAATCTATTAACGTTATCGTAGTGGGATTACCAAACAAAGACAGCAAGGAAGCAGGATAATTTCGGTGCAGGCAGCTGGAGACAGGACTCGGCTTCTCCCTTTTCCCAGTACGTGGAGAAATTGGTAACTGGTCACAGGATGGCCAAGAAAAATTATTTAGAAGAGAGAATCATGGAGGAGGGTGTCAGGGTCAGCAAGGACATTGTTGATAATAGTGATGTCTAGTTTGGGAGGGGGACGAGGCACCTGGCTGAAGTAAGTGTGGAATACTCTTTAATCTGGATAAAACTTGTGGAAGTTCAAAGTGCTGTGCAGGGCCCAGCTTTCAGCTGAGCTCACAGGCTGGACCCTCTCTGCCTCTTCTGAGCCAGTAACTTGCTGGAGGCAGAAACAGTTGCTTCAAAATAGATGTGTAGAAGTGAGGATCAAGAGTGGAAATTTCTTGAGGAGCTACTGGGAGACCTTAATCTTCTTCCATGAGAATTTTAACTCTGTCATGAGATAGCTGTAAGCGACAGGACACAAAACAGAAAAAAGAGAAGAGTTCTCAATGCCACGGGGGTCAGTTATGAGGAACTCAATGGCTTGGTGATTTCTTTCCTCTTTTACCTTCAGAGTGTGTGAGGTGTCCTGTCAGGCACTGTGGAAAAGCAGCATTTCATTTGGCTGCATTCTATTCAGATAGTCTGAACCACACCAGGAGGTTTCTGGTTAACATACAGATGGTTATGTATGCGTAGTCTGAGACTGGAACAGAAAAATATAAAACACGTAGGATATTACAGGTTTTTCCTTGATCAAAGGGCATGCATGGCCACATTAATTAAAAAACCAAACCACTTACACTTTTATTTTTCTCAGGTGCCATCTTTGCTTTCATTGCTAAGGACACAACCAATCAATCCTAATTAGAAGCCTAATTGAACAGTCCAAGGAACAATCAATATTAAACCAAATGCTCTTAATGATGATCTGTCAGTTTTCTTTTTAGGCAGCTGCCAATGTCATATCTTTAATTGTTTCTTTTAAATTGATTTCTACAAAGATCTTTCAGCTGGATTTTAAATCAGCACCTAATGGAGTATGTGGGTCCATCAGAAATTAGTAGCCTTATTAGTAATTTCAAACTCAAATGACTAGGGTGACATCTAGTAAATTAATGAACACTGTTAGGTGGAAAAATATTATTTAAATATTTAAAACCCCCCAACACTCTCAGCTAAATCCCAAACTCTCTGTGGGACAGCATTTCAGCAGGTATATATCAGCTGATTTATGCCAGCTAAGGATCTCATGTTTACAGGAGGAGGCAAATTTTGAGTTTTTCTTTTTTGTTCTAAATAATTTACACTAGCATGTGAAGAAAAGAGAGTAAGAAATACCATAGTAATCAAGAATTGAAAGAACGACGCTGGATTATCTCAACTGTAGTGGCAGTATAAAATCCCAGTGTACTGAAATCTGTGCACTGCCAGGAGAAATCCTTTCAGTTTGAAGGAAATTAAATTGAAAATTCCATAAGACTTCAAAATTTTCCTATGACAGTATAATTTTCATTTTTGAAATGCGCATTCGGCAGAAATTTTTTTCTTAATTTCTTTGAAGGCAAATGTGTGGCAGATCCTGACATCTCTGTTATAGATGGAAACAATGAATGAATGTGTTGGAAAGCAAAGAAACAGCAACAACACGCTCTTCCCCCTCAACTGAAAATCACATTCTAAACTTTGGGAACGTTCATATTTGTAACCAGTAACAGAATTTCAATCCACACCTGCATAGTATGTTTGCTGCAGCAATTTTGGTTAAGTATTTCTAGCATTAAAAGATATCTTTAAACTCTAAAAAAGAGCTATTTATTGGGCAATCGTAATATAATATTTAAATTATAGTATTTAAAAAAATACAATCATTTGTTACTTTCTTATGTCAAACATTTTAAGAAGTAGTGGAGTGATCTTCCAAAGCTTCCATGTGGAAGGTGCTGTTGGAGCTGTGATCCTTACCTTGCTGCAGCCACAGTGCATTCATTTCAGAGGGGTTCTGCTTACCCAGGTCTGATTTCTGTTTCTGTTTGAATCATAAGTCATTGCATTTTTCAGGGCTGTAAGAGAGGATTATTTCCTTACACTGCCAAGATCTTGTTCCTGTACTCTATTTTTTGAATTCAATCAAATAATCACATAAATTAAGTAACTTTTTTATCAAGTAAATCAAAGTAACATTCAAAAGAACAGGTGTCATCCATAAAAAGGTAACAAAGTATTAATCTGGCTTAAATGATGTAGGACCCTGCCATTAGTAACTGCAATTTACAGACTAAATCCTTCTGCCGATTTTAAATCTTCAATTTAAACCAGTCTCCTTCATTCACCAAGGCTCTTATGAGGGAAGAAAATAGCATGTTGGTAACAGCTACTGTTCCCAAAATGTCCTAACACTGATCTTGAGGTGATCCATAAGATGCTGTTCCTGCCCAAAGTGGGCTTGAGATAACAATGATTCTGTCTTGAGCTTTTTTTGATACAGTGTGGGATTTTATTAATGTGGTATTCCTGTTCTTCAGTTAAAACCATGGAAGAGACCTATTTCTGACTGGATTTGTTTGTAGAGTGTGTTTTCCTAGAGAATTGTCAGTGTAAAGTTACCCAAGTATGTTCTTTGGGACTTTAACTGATTAAATCTTTAATCTTTGCAAAAATACAGTAAGTTTTACAAAATAATTATTAAATATGAAATGTAAGAACAAAACCAAAAAGAAATAGGATTTTTAAAAAATCAAGTCTTTCCTCAAGAGACAGAGAAGATGACAGTCTGCAAAGCTTTCAATATGCTTTGAGAAAATGGAAAAAAAGAGATTATTTAATTCGCATATGTTGAGAGTAATGGAGATGTGCTTGACATCTGGAAAGAAAGAATGGCAAATGCTCAAAATTCTGCTGCTACATCAAGCAAAATCTCTGTGCAGGGAAAATAGAGGATAAATTGGTCTCCAAGTGAAAAATGTAATTTTGGAAAATGACTTTGCAATCGTTTAATAGCCCTGTAGCTTATGTGCAGTAAAAAAAAACCTTCAGGGAAACTATAATTATTCACCTATGTACCTTAGTTTTGCTCGGTTTTGGTTTGTCGCTAAATACCTGTCCAGTGTCCTGGACACTCCATGTAAGTATCCTGATATAAACATGTTTGGTAAAGTAACGTGTGTTAGATTTATGGCCAGTTGAAAGTTGCTATGTGCAATCAGTAACTCCTTCCCATTTTAATGTGGGTGAGGCAGCTGTGAGAGAACAGACAAAGGACCTGGAGCTTTGCATCTTTTTAGGATGAGAAATAAATCCAGCAGAAGTCATGCATTTTGACTGCGTGGTGGGTGTTGATGAACTTGGTTGGGTAGTTTTCCCAAATACAGGTAAATACAGAGAGAAGATTTAGATTTTCATGTGATTCCTGCTACCTCACACCTCACGTTGTACAGACGACCTTGTCAGGGGGCCTAAGAGTGGCTGCAATATCTGCTCACCTTACTGTGCCTGTGAATATAACTGAGCCCTGAAATTCCTGCCTTCGGAAAGATCCTGCTCTTGGGCCTGGAACTTGAAGCTATTCTAAGTATGGGTTATGGAGGATGGAAACTTGAATGGAAGTGTAAAAATTCTGTTATAAAAAAGAGTGTAGAAAGACTTTTTTTTTTTTAAACCTTGCACCTGTTGTTCAGGGTTTGAGAAGTGGCGTGAGTTTATAAATCACTTGAGCATTTTAACAACCGGACTGAAGTAGAAAAAATGCGTTATGAATCAGGGTTTTGGCCAGGCACACCTGTGATCTGTCAGTGTGTGACCACAAAATATGAGCAGCAGAAGTTAGAGGTGCCCGTCCTGGTCTCATCTTTCTCCCCTCTTCCCTTTTTAAGAGCATCATGTTGCACTTGCAGAATCTGACCTTGTTTTCCACCTTTAAAACTTGATGCCAGCTGGATTTTGTTTCGTCAAGCAGAGAAGGAGGCAAGACAGGGATACAGGTCTGAGAAATGGGTGATGTTCTTTCCTAGGTTTAACTCCTTTTTCCCCCCTGGATACATCCCTGAACGTGGAAAAGAGTTTTAAACCCAGGAGTTCTAAGTCAGCTCCTCTATGCCAGTAGAGAAAATGGTGATGGCAACTGTTTCACTTCTTATCACAGTACACAAGAAAATTCTTTCCTTTCAGAGTTAACATTTTCCTGAGTGTGTGAAGCAGGAGATGGGAGGAAAGGAGTGAGAGATGTGCAGGCCTTTGAAGAGCCCGTGGACCTGCATAGCGTTAGGATGTGGAATGTCTTTAGGAATCAAAGGGAGGACAGGAGACACAGCCCTGGTTCAGGGAGGTTGCTCTGGAGGCAGAAAGCAATACTGTGCTCCAGAGAACTCCCTGGGGTGTTTGCATTCCCCAGCACAGGGGTTGCTTTTAGCTGGCTCCCAGCTTCCCTCGGGAGTCCTGGCTGACACACCTGTGCATCTCCTGCCTGAGTGCTGATGTGGAGGGTGGGACTTACCGTGCAGAGTGACTTTGTTCCACTTCACTGCCTCTTGGAAGGACGGGTGAGACTCATTAGAGACTGATGGGCACAGCAACTGGTGGTATCTCAACATTTTGCACCAAAGGAGCAGAGAGGAGGGTTGTGGGTTGTACTGGGTGGGCATTGTGCCCAAAGACAGGAAGCTATGTACACTGCTGAAACTTTGCCTGCAGCACTAATTTATTTTCTGAGGCACACACATTCAGTAAACGATGCCTTTAGTTACGCTTTCCAGCTGGAAATATTTATATCATTTGGTATCAGGTAACCATTCACTTTCAGTCATTCTCCACACATGCCTTATATTCCTGTGGTTTGTTTATTGTTTATTCTAATGTGTTACCCGGCACTGTAAATATATACATCTTGATTTGTCAAGTGTCTTGGCAGCTAACGTGCTGCTATACCTGGGAGAGACATTTTCATAAACAAATATTTACAGCAAATCTTATATTCTCCTATATCATGATATAAAAATACTTTATTTGTTTAAATTCTGTTCAGAATGCATCCACTGGGACAGCAGTTGCGGTTAAAGAAAGGCATCTGGGGAAATAAAGGCCTAAAATATACAAAGCTGAAAATAGTAAACACCTAGTAGCTACTGCAGTCTTGATAATAGACAGTAAAGTCACTAGGCAAGAGAAATTGGGTGTCCTTCACTGTCGATTTGTCTTGCTACTCTGTGTGCAGCAATGAAAATAAGGGTCTTCGTTTTCACTTGGGCTTTTAAGAGCCCTTCTGATACGTGAGAGCAAACTCTCTTTATGGTTGATGCCTTAGGTTTTAACTTTTATATGTTTCAAATTCTGTATTCCCAGTGTGTAACTCTGCAGTGTCCTGTAGCCTGTGAGCTGCTGCTCTCTCATGCTGAGACAGACATAACAAAGCCTCTCCAGGCTGCTCTCCAAGGACACCCAGCCCGGCCTAGGCCCAAAATGTGTAAACCAGCATCTTGAGAAGGAGGGTGTTACGATCCGGTTTAAACTCAGAGAGGTGAAGAAGGCTAGGTTTCTGTGCATAAACTGGAAAGAATTTAGAAGGTTCTTAATATTCCCAGAAATGAGATTAAAACCAAACAAGGTTAGATGTTGTTGCCAAAAAATTGATGTATTTTATTTAATAGGAGAGAGGCAAAGAGAAGGAAAGAGAAAAGGAAGAAAGAAAGAGATAGAAAAAGAGGTGTGCGTGGGGGTTGGGGGGACAGGGAGAGGTGACAGGGGTTAGTTGGAAGCATATCACCCATCCGAGGGTCCTGATGATGTCTCGTTGCTCCCCTCCATCTGGTCTCCTTGGTGGTGAGGGTCCCCCGTCGCCGCCACACGCCAAAGAGTACAGAATTCCATGGATTAATACACGCTTTGGGCCGGGTGGGAACGCCCACGTGTCTCCCTTGCAGGGGCTAGCTTGACACTGTCCCTTGCAACACTGAGGGTCTGTTTCATTATCTCTGGTGCAGGGTCTGGGGACCCCTTTGAGGGGGGCCCCCTCGATGGGCCATGTCACCCCCTTCTGCTGTGGATAAGCTTTCCCCTCCTGGGTGAGGGCCCCTCAGCTGAGCTCCCCTGCACAGTGGAGGATGGGCTGTCACCGTGCCTCTGACCAGAGGCTTTTCCGACACACACCCAAAGCTTCTCTCCCTCCACCCCTTGGTGCGAGGGTCTGTGCAGCCTGGCAGCTGATAGCCCTGGGGCTGTGGTCTCCACCTTGCAGGTGTTAATCCTGTGCTTTTTGAATGTCCCCAGCCCTGAGTTGTTAATTTGTCTTATCTTCATCAGCGAGCAGTCCCAGCCTGTCAGAGCCCCATTCAGGGTGTGGTAGTTTTCTCTGCAGCTTTTGTAATACAGTTTTAAAAGTCCTTCAAGAAAATGTTTAAGTCACAATTTATAATATTTCAGTCTCTGACAGGCGGCAAGCTGAGGGGAAATTACATCATTAGCTGAAGTTCAATTGTCGAAATTGAGTTGATTTGCAAATGGACCAAACCTATAAAAGTGTGAAGAACTCGTGGCTCAGGGTCCATCTTGGGTGTAGCCTCTGGCCTGCCCAGGGTGTACCTCTGACGGCCTTTCAAATAAATACCCACCTTTATTCCCTTACTCCTGTCTAGTCTCTGTTTCTAGGTTGGCCTCTTTAGGCATCATGGTAACAGCTTTGGTAGCCTGTTATAACCCTGAACGCTCATAAAGCAGTCTTTCTTCATGATTTTCTTTATGAAACTGATTGCTTTAGCATGTGTTTATTCTTCATGTGTGGAAAAAGAGAAGTGTCTTGGAGTGAAGCAGGATCAGGTAACAGCATCAGTTAACGTCTGATCACCAACACAGGACTTGTTGGACTTGCCCTTTTTTCAAGGTGCAGACCCAAACCTGTGCACAGAGTTTAACCACACACCCATCCATTGATGGTTGTCAAGTTTCTCCTCACCTTTGTTCTGTCTTCTGAGCTAAGAGACATCCCTGAGCTTGGTGCATCTTTAATACTGCACTCATGCTGCCTTACTGAGGAGGTCTTACCAGGGTTCACAATAAACTAATCAGTGATTTGAAGTCGTGTAAAAGCACCTCACTTATCTCTATTATCCCTTCTGCAGAGGAACTGCAGGTCTGATTTTTTTCTTCTTCTCATGAATGCTGTGGAGGCCTTTTATTTTAAGGTATTTTTTTGGTGTTTATTTCATCTCTGCATTAACAAAGTGAAGCAGGTGGTTGTCTGTCATCTTCCTTTTTAATATATTTTTTACGCACATCTATGCCAGCTTCAGAGAGATAATTGGGAAAAAGCTTTGTCTTACAAAGCAAGTCTTTTCAAGTATAAATTGATTTTGAATACACTCAGGTGACACAGTCACAGATGGCACTTTCTCGAGGGATCAAGGCAGCTTTTAACCATCAGTGAGGGGAATGGAGTTTTTTAATGAATCTTGAGTGGTGAAAGCTAATGTATCTTTTTAAAACTAGTGACTGAAATAGATTGTGCTTCTATGAGGTGATATATGATTTTTCAGAGCTCATATATTAAAAACAAAACCAAAAAGCCCCAACCAGCAAAAAACGTCAAATCTCCCCAAAGGATAACCAATGTCCAAACCCCCACCTTTTCCCCAATACTCCTTAATCATTGGTATTCCACTAAAGAAACATTGCTTGAATGAAATTTAAATAAGCTCTTACCCCCAAATAACTGTATTAGATGTTAATTACTGATCTTCAGCCTCCTTTAATCTACAGTGCTTTTATTTACTTAAAATGAAATTGATTGTTTATTTAATGTGAGCATAAAATATTTTTTTCCAGCTATATTAGTTGGCTTAATGAAAGACACTCTGTTTTTCTGCATCCATCACTCCTCTTTAAGGTTATTTGTTTAGTTCAGTTAGCTGAGAGGTGCCTAGAGAGAATAATCAGTCCTAGCCAAAGAAAGTCTGAATCCGTGACCCTGAATTTGGGAGGTAGGAATCCCCCAGAAGTGTTATGTAAATGAAGCCTCTCTACAGAGTGGTCATTTGCTAGGCAGAACAGATTTTAAAGAGTATGTTTTTGAGAAATACATTTTTTTTTCAGAAATGCCTGATTTTTCTAGTGTGTGATTGTTTATATTAAAAAAAGAAAAAAAAAAAAAAGACAGAACCGTGATTCCTATTAGAAACCATTAAGCACCTACCTTTGGAAATCAAACCCTCCTGAAGGTATTTCAGATTACCCATCCAAAATCATGAATTGTTGCTGAAAAGGACATGTTCTGTTACCATGTTTCATTTCAGTTATTCAGCACTTACACATTAAATCCCAGACATCCCAGCATGTACCCAGGGACTGCTTCTCATAGTTTCTATTTCCACATATAGTAGAAAGAGAGGGCAGAATTTCTTTTTCAACTGAAAATATCCTAAAGTAATATAAATAAAGATAACATTGTGAATACTAGATTGGAGAATTTCATGAGCTCTAGATTTTCTGAGCAGGCATTCAGTTATTTGCCACATAGTTCTAAGAGCTTCTGAGTTATCAGCAATTTAAATTTTGGCACATTTCTTTTGCTATCATATCACTGTCTCCACGTGCTAAAGCATTTCAGACTTTGGCTTAGTGTTCCTAAGTACAGAATTGTATTGAACTGCGGTGTTTGAAGTGCAGTGGACATCAAATTTGTCAAGAGTTCTCTTTCCCACCTGTTATCAAATTTCCGTGATCGCATTGAAGTATTTAAATAGGTTAAATGATACAGGGCCTGAATAAAATTAGAATATTGATTAATACTTAATATTTTCTAATCTCTAGGTTTTCTGTAAATCAATATGAGTCTTGAAGGAACCATATTTAATATCTGAGAAGTACCTTAGCTCACAGGGTTATATCTCTGCAGAGACAGGCTTACTTTTCATAATTCAGAGTAACCTCAGTGGGATATGATGTCAAATAGAATCTCATTCCTTATTTAAATTCTCTAAACTTTTAAATACATCCATGTGCAGAGCAAAAGGCAACGTATACCACATGAAAGATTTCTTCAGACAGTTCTGTGTCAGCATTATACGAAACTCTCTTCATATATTAATGAGGTCTGAACACCACAGTGTTCTTACCTTGTGTTACTGGTTTAATAACAGTATTCACTTTAAAAGTTAATTTTACTTTAACCTTTTTTTTTAAATTATTATTAAATAGAGTTTGTTTCAAACCAGCCTGTGAAAATAATAGTGTATGTGTATTTCTGGCATATCTTATTTGCATAGTAATAAAAGATTAGACAGAACTAACTATTAGTTGCATATCTTCAGTGTGGTGGTTGGTGCTACAGCTGAAGAGAGGAAATCGCCATCCTATTGTATTGCAATGTGCTTTCTGCCTTTTAAATGTTAGTTTTCTGCCTTGAAATCTGTCTAAATAAATGGGAAATAGAACTAGATGGGTGAAATCCTGAATGTAGTTACACAGAAAAATCAGGGAAGGATAGACAGCTCTTCATCAGAGAGAACATTTTCCACAAATATCAAATCTCAGACCTCCTATTTCTTAAATCTAACCTTTAGTCTTCGAGGGAGAGCTACAAAGTTCTTTTAAAGCCCAGGGTGTAAAATCTGTAACTGCTCCTTACCAAAAAAAACCAGGGCAGCAACAGAAGCATCTGTGCTATGGCCCACTAAAATCTACTGATCCCTCTCTGCAAAGGTGCTGTTAATTCTGTCCTTTGGCTTCACGGGCCTGTCACATCTTCCCTTTCTGCCACAAAGGGCTGCCCTGAGTGCTACCTGTGCTCTTGCTTACCTCATGCTCCTGATAAACCTAAGATATCAATATAACTCCTCCTGTTAGTAACATCGGTTCCACTAACACTCATTCTTCACAGGGAGAGGGAAGGGCTTTTTCATCCTTGGTCTGTTTCTCCCCATTTCCCCCCAGTTTCTCACTTCATGCTCTTAGCATTTACCTTGTATAAGCTCTGGAGTTCAGGGACCCTTTTTGAAGGCTCAGAATGGGTCCCTGAACTCACAAAGGGGTTCTGTTGTAAGTGCTGGACGTGCTTTTAAAAAACAAACTGGATGGTACTCTTCAAATTGTCTTTTGATATTTGCACTGCCTGATGTTTTGTGTTATGTGGGATGGTATTTCTGCATACAGATTACTTTGGCTGTATGAGGTCTATTGCTTTATAGGAAAACATTGATTTTTGTCGAACGTTTAACATTTTCTATTAAGAATCTATTTCTAAGCAAAGTTCATATTTATTCAGCAGAAGAGTGTAAGGATGATGTCCTGTCAAGTCTTCTTCCCAGTGAACATGGTTTAGCTCTTCCTGTGTTTTAACATTCAGAGGTCCTCTTTGTTTTCAAAAGAAGGTTAGACTTTGATTATTAGTGCACACTTACGAGGCTGAAATAATACTGTAATATTTCTGCCAGTCTGGACAATATGAGTGGAAGCAAATAAAATCCATTGTGTATATTTTAGTTATGCGTGCATAAGGAAAAGCAATTTCATGCTGGGCCATGCATATCACCCTCCTTTATGGAATCCACTCAGTATCCAGCTCAGGAACTCAGTCAACATTTAGAGAACATCCTGCAGGTTGTCTTGTGTGTCTTCCATTGCTGGTGTTTGTCTCTTGAGTACTGCATTGCATTTGCATGAGCCTAATTTTTTTTCTTGCTGCAATTTCTAAATAAAATATCTGAACCTTTGAATGCTGTCTCTGCTTTCTCAGTTGCAGTTTATGTGCAGAAGGCAGATATGTGGTTAATATGCAGAATATCTATACAGTACCAAGCAAATTAGGAGCTGGTTCCAGTGAGGAGAGATTGAAGAGGCTTGACACAAAATCATCAGCAAAGTAGAACATTTATTGTGAGCATGTTTTTAGAGAGTTTATTTCCCTGTGTGTCTTTAACTGTGGAGGTGAATTTTGGTTCAAATACAAGATAACTTTTGGGTTAAAATAATTGTATTTCCCAATGTTAATTGCTAAACATTCATTGATTTCTCAGATATTAACCAAAATAATTTTCTGATTTGCAGCAGTCTTTCACCTACATCTGAACAGACTGCAGAGGAAGAGGTAGCAAGATTTCAGAGGAATAAGGAATAAAATTTATTCCAGATGTAGGAAAATAGAGAAAAATACAACTGAAACACTTTCTGTTCTAATCTATGACTTTATAAGCATTCTTATATCTTTTCTATTCACGTGTCTATTTTTAAAGTGTATTAATGCTCAGGGAGAAAAGATAGTTCTTCACCAAAGCTGGTAATATATTCAGACACTTTTGATTACTACTGCTTTTATCCCCACATAAAAGAAACAAAAAAACCCATAGCAAATAAATGGAGATTTCAGACACTAGTAAAAAGCCAAAACTACAGGGAAAGCTATGGAATTTGGTGGCCAACGAAGCTGCAGTCATGTTTTGTTTCTGATTTCTATCCTGCCTCTCAAAAAAAATCCCAACCAACCAAAAAAAGTCCCCCACCAAAAACCAAAAACCCAACCTCAAACCCCCCACCACACCCCCCCAAAAAAAACCCAAAACAACCCCCCCAAAACCATGGCTCTGCACACAAGAAGAGAGAAAACTGGGACAGGAAGAGAGCAGAACCTTATGGAAGAGTGCAAGGCTAGAAGCTTGGTACCCTAGAAGTCACAATATTTAAATTTCTAAAAAAAGAGTGGAGCTCAAACCATGGCTGCAGACCCTCAAATCAAATTCCTGTCAAGTTCAGTTCCACATTTGAGTTTGTATCTGTCAGATGTGTTCATCTCTACAGAAAGATCAAAATGAAACCTAGAATTGAATGTCCAGGATGTCTGTGAGGCTTCATTCAGATCAGATTCTGAGGGTTTTTTTCTCCTCTTAGGATTTGCAAGATTCCTTAACCATTTATTGTACCTAGAATTTCCCCAAGAGAAAGGGCAATTTTTATTTTTAGTAGGCCTGTCATTTTCTGCTTTAAAAGATTTATTCAGTGAAATGTAAGCAAAATTTAACATTAAGTGCATTCTTAAGCCCTTGAAATGAAGCCTGCACTTACGTACTTTAATGAATAAAAATGCTTTTCTAATGAAGAAATAAATACCTAATTAAGGCACGAGTAGCGATCTGGGATTGGACATTGTTGACTGAAGAACATTGCTACTACTGTGAGGAGCAGTAATAACACTAGTAATTATTGAATAATATATAGTGCTCTGGGTGGTATAAATGCTCTGATTCCACTATTTAGATTTTTCTAGGGAGATGTAATCACTTTTTTGGGTTTTTCGATTTATTCTCTCTGTCTGTTAAGGACTTTTATTGCTCTCCTTTCCATCCCCCCACTGCCCAGCCCCCTGGTGATACTGATATCACAGCATGTGGCAAAACACTCTTCCTTTTCTGAGAATGACATCCTTTTGTCTAATAAATGACTATGGGAAATGTGTAGCTCCTCTTAGGGGTTTTATTTTGCTGGTATTTTGGCTAGATACAGAACATAGAGCAGGACTTCAGCTATTCATACAGACTTGAAGAAGCTTTCCAGTGCTCCTGCAATTGTTTTAGCATTTTAAACATTTAATATTCCACAGTATTGTATTCAGAATATGAAGATTGTATGAAATTTTACAGGAAATCAAGATTCACAGGGAAAGGCAATGTGCTTTAAAAGATAATTGTGAAGCAGGAAAATGAGTTTCCATGTTAGATTCTGTGGGGTTTGGTTTGATACGACCGGATTATTTAATACATCAAAGGAAATCTTCTGTGTGGATCTTTCTTGCTCTGAATTGAAGGTGAAGTCAGCTCTCTCAGCTCTGGCTTACAGAAACTCTTACAGGTTTTTAGGAAGCTCCAGGGAGAGGATATTTGTCTGGGATCAGTGTAGTTGCTCTTCACAAATACCATACAGACTGTGACAGAAGTTGAATCTAGGACTGCAGTATGACACTGCCAAGCTCTGTGGTCTGTATTTGTGCCTTTTTGTACACTTTTGCTGACCATGGGAATCCTTCAAAATATCACAGAACTGCATTTTGTTTAGTTTGTAACAGCTGTAGCTGTTGAGACGAATTTATTATATCAAGTTATGATTATTACAATATAAAACCAGGTAAATTGGGGTAGTTACACAAACCATGTTATTACCTCTTTGTTAGCCATCACCTGGCAGTTTTAAATTATATCTAGTTTATATGTGATAGGTCAGTGAAATATTGTGCTATGATAAGCAAGATCCACATAGGGCTCTGAATTCAGTTTTACAATAACAGTGTCTTTTAATTTTAGAGTTCAATAATGTGACTTAAAGGCTCTCTGAAGATATTCTTGTATGGTAAATGTACTCTTGTATTACATACAGCAGGTACAGGAGGACATTTCACTGTGTTCCAAGTCAGGTTTTACCATCTGTTTCCTTTTGATAGCTCATAATCTGTTATTATATTTAATTCTAAGCTGGTGGAAATCTTTATATTTTACTTCGTTGTATTTCATTCTATTACACAAAATACTATTTTATACTTTGCATGTAAAGATTTCTAGCTACTTTCTCTAGTGTCAGAATAAATTACAGCGTTGGGAAAATCTGTGGTGCTGTTAGAAGACATTTTCTTTGAAATATCATTAAAATTAATTTTAAGAACTATTTCTTGAGACTAGGTTTTGAGAACAGAAGATGCTATGGAAAAGAGTCATGCTAGCATAAAGGCTTTAGTTATCTGAACCTAAAACCACTAGAAAAATCACTAGATGTTTAATTTTTCAATAACCAAGAACACTGTTTTGTTCAAGTTATCTCACCTGAAAGGTGAAAAACCCCAAAAGCTCACAAATCCATTCAAGTTACTTTTGAACCGTTCCCAAAATGGCCTTTGAATTACAATTTTTGGTGGAAATGATAGCCAGCTGGAAATATTTTTTGGAAACAGAATGCACTGTAGATTTAAAAGGTCCTGATTCTGTTTGCCACCACCCAGAATGGCAAGGTATTTAACTTTACTGGCATTACCAACTTAACAGCGAGTTCCAACAAATGCTCAGCCTTTTCCTTTGCTGAGGGACTGGTACTCCTCGGTCTGAGTGACTGTAGAATTCCATTTGGAGCTCTTTGTAACAAATAATTGTGGCTTCCTTAAGCTGTATGTTGGGGCAGAGCATTTTGACCATGCTTGATAAGTATTTTGCCTCGAATTTAAAACTAAATCTCCAGTCATTTTTGAGAATAAAAGCAACGTATTTTTCAGTAAATTAAGTTTTTGAGGTCCCTATTCCCTCAGATGGTTCTGAATGTCTCTGTGCCTGGATACAGGGGTTGGCTTCTCTTTGCCCTTATTTTTTTGGACTGACAACCATTGCTTCTGTCAGAGAAGTTGGCAGTTGAAGTGTTGATTAATTTACCTCAAGTGGAGTAAACAAGTAGAGAGATAAACTGGATGAACATGAGGATTAGTTTAGACCCTGAAGAACACACACAAAATCCTGGAAGGTTGAAAAGTCATGGTATTTAACCGATTAACAGCATGGCAAATTAAACACTTTACTATTAAAGCTACAGCAAGTTCTTTCCTTGAAAGAATTATAGAGCAGGCATTTAATTTAACTGAAACTATCATTCTACAAGATCTGAGAACAAATGTTTGGAATGTTTAAAGGTTGTTAGTTTTTTTTAATGATAAAACTTGCAGTTGCCTTTTTATTAAGCGTTTGCTTTACTTCTACTTGAGTAGGATCAAAACCAATCTGTATCAGTGGCTGCACACAGTCTTTACCCCAAAGAGGTTATCATGTAAATATACAAAACAAACTGAAGCTGAGAAAAAGGGAGAATCAGTATTTCTGTTTTAGAAAAGAAATACAAATGGGAAATAATTGGCGCTTTAGATTATTAGGGCTCGGTAATGTCACTGGAACCATCTAGGTGAGTTGCTCGTGATGAGTATCAAGGGTTAACTGTCTTGTCCAGTAGAATTTTCAGAGTCCCTCTGGACATCTGGACAGCCTGGGGGGTAACTGAGATCTGTTACCTGCCCCAGTGCCTCTCTGAGCCGTGAAACCACCCAGCTGTGAAACATGCCTGCTGTCCATAAAGCAGAGCACAGCGTGGGGCTGTTCAGGGCTCCAGCACCATGAAAACCCAGCAAAGAATTGCTGGGAGGGAGGGAGGGAATGGTTGAGCAGCTTCAGCAGGGAAATGTCCAGCTTTTGTGACTTTACAATCAAATGTTCACAGAAAGGTGAAGAGGAAGTCAAGGTTTTTTGTTTCAGAAAGAGAAAAGAAATCTCTGACCATGTGAATTCTTTCCCGGGGGATATGTTCAATTTGGGGTTTAAATTGGAGGAAAAATGTAATGAAGAAGGTACTTTCATACTTTAGAGGCTTTTTTGAGAATTTTTTGCATTTGATGTTTTAAATCAATTTTCCAAGGAGCAATAAACTGAACTAAATTAAAAGCTACATGGAACAAAATTTTTAATTTGATTAACCAAGCTGTGTGATTAACTGTTGTTCCTTTTCCTCACGCTCACCATCAGCCTCCCTTAGGTACTTTCTGTGCTGCATAGTACACTCTACTATTGCAAAATATGTTGTCTGATTGAAAAGCACCTTAAATATGTGGGCACATTATCTTGAACTTGTTGCTAATGCAATAGGAATACTAATATTTCCAGCGATCTATCATTTGAGCTTCTCATTTATTGCTCCACATTTAAGTTATAAGCTCATGTGTGAATGCTAGAAAAGCATTCAGAGCTTTTTTTCACAATAAATAAATAAAATATCAACACTAAATCACAAGTATTTGCAAACCTTTCAAGGAATTGCAATGACAAAAAAACCGAAGTGCAGGTTACAAGATCCAGTGCTAATAAATAGCTGGTTCCTCAAAGCTGGTACACACATAATGAACATTTGCAATCTGCATTGCAGACTTTTGAGAAGATTATTGCAGCCTGATAGCGATGCTTACATACTGCAATTTGCATTTTAATAAACGGATTTTAAATATCTGTAAGAAATATCTTCTAAAAATTTGGGCAGTGCCTTTTCTGGTGGTGAGTGACAGCAGCATTTTAACTAGTTTAGTCTCAGCAGCTCTGAGGCCTCCTGATTTCTGTGGGTTCCGCTGATGGTGGGTTTCTCTCACTACCTTTACAGTCAGATGTCCCCATATCCAAATGACAGGCTACATAATGAAATCCTTCTGGACATTTAAAAACATGGACAAGCTAGTTTTGAAATTGTTTTTTTGTTCAGAAAATGAAGCAATATGTTTAGCTGGAGCTACTAACATCTACACAGTAAAATGGGACAGTTTTCTTAGTGGAAGGACAAAGCCTTGGACTAACAGCTTTGAAAATTAAAGTCGTTCTGAAAAGATATAAACTGAAAATTGTGCTGCTTCTTAGCACATCTTGGACATCTTCCTGAAAGTTTTGCATTACCAGTTCCATTTAGCAGAGTGGTCAGATGAGGAATGACAGTGTGAAAAACAACGGAAGACCTGCAAACTCTGGTCTTGCTCCTTTTCCATTAAGCCATCTGGTGCCCTTCAGCGAACCCCTCATTAACATCCTGTATTTCCACTGGAGAAGGAGCAATGAATGGCACTGTGATCAATTTATATCTGTCATTCAAAACAATCTCATTTTTACGACCAATTCGCTTGCCCATTGTTGTAATTTAAACTATGTATTTAAATCTCTGTAAAAACTTTAAAGTGAATTTGGAGTCCTGTGTATTTTGCAATCCCACCTAAGGCAGTGCCATTGGTAATGACTCTGAGACTCCCTTGTTTACTCAGCCTTACACCGTCTCACTATTCCAGACTGCTTAAAGGAGGAAAGGAGATCTTTAACACTGGCAGAAAGAGATCCTGCTCTCTAGTAGCTACAGGAGTCTGATGCAGTGTGGAAGCTTCCGTTTTGTAGATTTGAATTTTGTATTTATTTTTTTTATCTCAGAGTGATGGTTTTACCCCAACCAGCAGCTAAGCACCACACTTCCCCACACAGTGACAAAGCTTGTGTTGAGATAAACAGTTTTATAAACAAAGAGCGAGAAGAAACCCCCAAGCTAATGGCATGAAGGCCATCACTAACCACTTACCATAAGTAGACTAATAGGTCTAGCCAGCCTCTGAGCAATGTCTGCTTCCTCAAAAATCCCTTTATTGCTGATCGTGATGTTGTACCGCAGGGAACATCCCTTTGCTCAGTTTGGGATGGCTGTCCAGGTTGTGTCCCTGCTCAAATTCTTGTTCACCTCCAGCCTACTCATTGAGGAGGGGCAGGGAAAAGAGCAAGCCCTGAGGCTGTGCAAGTGCTGCTGGGCAGTGCAGCAACCCCAGCCAGACCCAGTCATTCAGCTCCATGGTGTTGTACATATTCAAATGACTCCCACAGGAAGTCATCAGCAGTGGAGTAATAGGGCATGGATTGAGGGTCAGTCCAAAAGGGAATGAAACTCGTGTTCTGCAAGTCAAGGCATTTTCAGGACTTGCACTGCATCAGTTCTTCCCAGCGTTCTTGTCAAGCAGATAAGGTAGTATTGATATTTCCTCTATTAAGCTGCTTGTTTTCTAGTAGAAAACAAGGAGAAAGGAAACTTCTGTGTCCCTTTGTTTGTAATTTCATTCTATCGAACAAGAGTGTTTAAGAGAGAACAGCCATGAGCTGTGCCTCATAATCTAAAATCACTGATGCCAGCAGTTTCCAAATCATTGCTCTGATTGTGGTTTAGTTAAATATGTAGGTTATTTGACTGCATGTAGAAAGAAGCATTGCAGGGCAAGGTAGCAAGCTAAGAAATGAGAATTATTATCTCTAGTTCCTTTTTGCATTTAGTTGTTATAATTAAATCACTAGAGCATATTATTGGGAATATATTTCCAATATACTCTAGTGTCAGTCTCTGTTTCTCTCACTGCATACCTGTCTTGTGAAGCATTCTGCAGTCTGATGATGTGTTACTGTTATTTATTATCATCTCTAAATTGTTCCCAGTGAATTCTACCTGGATGTTTTCTGTAAGTTTTGCACTTACACAGAGTTGGGACACTGCAGAGTGCCAGTGGGAATGTTCTGGAGGATCTTCCTTCTGTTCACACAATCCTGATATCAGGATTGCTCTTGGTGCAACCAAACATCCATTGCCTTTCCTCAGGAATGGACTGTGGGATCTTGGATCAGAAATGGTCATTACTATTTGGTTGTTAAGCTGTTATAGTGCAGCAATATATAGTGCACACTATTATGTGCGTTGTATTTATATAACAGTGTC
Organism: Pachycephala philippinensis; assembly: GCA_013397055.1. NCBI lineage: Eukaryota > Metazoa > Chordata > Aves > Passeriformes > Pachycephala > Pachycephala philippinensis. Next base: position 356,835 of record VWZT01014313.1, on the reverse strand, counting down.
TAAAGTCTTACACTTTGCTGAAGTATCAAATCTGACGTAATTTTTTGTTGCAAAGATCCACAGATGTTCATTTGTTTACCTGTTCTAAATAATAGGGAGTTTTGCTATTCTAGGCTGGGAATAAATTAGTCCTGAAAAACAGTTACTAAACGTGTTTTTAATTTGTATTATTTAGGCTCAGGTTATTCTCCAAAAAGATCTTAAGCCGAATTAACCTTCTCTACCAACAGGAACTCAAGCAATTTGAGTAATTGCATAGATGCTTTCCACAATCATCCACTCCAAGATCAAAGGTTCAGCCTTCTCTGTATGATTTCCGTATCAGCCATCTGATACAGAAGTGAGCCTCTCTGAGTCACACAGTATCAATCTGAGTTTGCTGCCCTTGAAGCAAATGGGAGCTTTCAATCAGAATGAGCACATTCTATAAAACTGAGAAAAAAACCCAGACTCTGTGTGCTGAAGGTTTTGGGTAGAAAAGGTGGATGTTCAGTGGTAGTTGCCACTAAAGCAAAGGCTCTCTTCATTGCTACTGCTGACCTTGTGTATGGGACCCTCTCCCTGTAAGTAAACTCTGTCAATTAGCTCATTTAACAGTCTGAATGGCAGCCTTGGAACTCCAGATCTGTCTCTATTTAAATGCTCCTGCCAGGCAGAAGAGCATTTAAAGAAGAGTGAGTGTTTGCTCTCACTCCCCTTTTAATTTGGTCTCCTAAAATGCCTTTTGTGTGGTGTTAGGATGGTACAGGCTATCCCACAAACTGTAATGTGCAGAGAGAATAGAAGTTAATATTTTCAAAATAACCCCCTTTCTCCCTTTCTTTTAAAGAAGCCAGCATAGTTGAAAGGAGTCACTTTCTTGGATGACTGTAATGGATTCAAATAGTGATGAGTATTGAATGAGCTGCCAAGCTCTGTACATCACTGCAGATTTGTCTTTGGCAGCCAGCTGGTTGGCAAACTAACCCTGTCATGTTATTATCCTGAGAGGTACATGACTCGTTGCTTCAGTAAGCTCTGATATTGTAAAAGGTTCCAGAATATCATTGGAATAGGCCTGAATGCTGTATTTGAGTGCATGTAAAATGTACATGGATTTGATATGGAATCCAAATTTCTTCACTGACCTATTTGTAAAGGGTTGGTCTCGGAGACTTTGAGAAAAGTGCAACTGTAGACTAGTTTTGCATTTTCTCTAGAAATCTTCTCTTTTATTTCTGCCTTCTAACACTTTTTACCATGCTTATCTCACAGAAATTTTATGCCGTGAAAAATAGCTTTTAATTATCTTGTATGGAAGTTGCTTCTTGGAAATGTATGGTGCTATAAATGCTAATATTTAATTTCTTGTGATTTGAGTGGAAAACGTAGGTAAAAAACTAAAGGGTAGGTTCTTGGCTGGATAGTAAAGGAAAGGAAATAATTGGTTTGATGTGAGAGACATCTCACATCAGAATTGAGAAGAGACAAGCAATTGACTGAAATATCCAGACAATTAATGAAGTGGAGAACATTCTCAGGAACCTGATGTCCCAGCATAATCTCAACATCAAAGATGAGTGCAGATCCCAGGATACTATGACTCTGGGATTCCATGAACCTAGAACTCCAGGGTTCCATGGCTCTATGACGCCGTGGTGGACTCGAGGGCTGTCTCCAGGCAACGAGAGAAGGTTGATGCCAGCGGGAGGTGCTGCAGTGCAGTTGCACCAACCCGCTGAGAGGCAACTGCTGCTTGTGGTCGTGCTGCTGGTGGTGCTGCTGCTGGTGGTGCTGCTGCTGGTGGTGGTGGCAGTGTCGTGGTGTGGCTGAGCATTGGCATCTGCAGCCTGCGAGCTCCTGGGAACTCAGGACAGAGCCCACGGACCCAGTTTGGGATCGCGGTTGAGGACGGACACAGAGAACAGAAAGTGTGCCCACGCAGTGGTCAGAGCAGGTCTGTGGGAAGGAGGGAGGGAGGGTGGATGAATGCCCTGCCCAAGGCTGCCAAGGGAAGGGCTTTGGGAGGGCAAGGAAGCCTCAACCTGACACAGCCCTTCAAGGACCCAGCTGCCCAGGCTGAGAAGGATTTCATCAGGATTTGTCTCAAGAAAGTGGGAAGGTTTGAAGAGGTGGGAGCAGCTGGAAAGCAGGGCGGTGGATTCCCTCTCCCCAGCTCATTTGTGGACATCTGGGGAACATCTCCATTGTCTGCCTGCAGCCAGCTTGGGGGGCCCTTCCTCTCCTCCTCCTGCTTGGGGGACTGGACTTAGTTTCTTCTGCCATCTGCAAAGCTGAACTTCTCTCTCCTCAAACCTGGCCGTTCATGCTTTGCGTCTCTGTGGCTCGCACCTTCCTCCCCTTCCACCTCACCACGGGCTCCTGGAGCCTCTTTGGGCAGCTGGCTTTGGAACTTGCAGCACCAGCTGTGCCCTGAGGAGCACCTCTGGCCTCCAAGCCTTTTGGCAGGGTTAGCAAGGATGCCAGAGCTTTTCTGCCGGGGGGAGCCTCTTTCCTTTCTCTTCCTGAGGGAATCCAGTCTGAATCTGGGCTCTTGCCTCCTTTCTTTCTCTTTCAAGGAAGAATCTGCCATGGCTGAAGGAATCTTCCATACATACCTGCTGCTGATGGTTCTTATCAGCATTGACCAGCCATTCCCGTCCTCTCAAAAGAAGACAATTTCTCCCGAGGATGAGGTAGAAATTGCCCAGAGGATGAAGGAGCGGGAGGTGGTCCTTCAGCAGCACCAGCTGCACTTGGAGGAGGAAATTGCAGACCTGGAAGCCAGACAGGCGTCTCTGGCATGGCCTCTGTGGGAACTGGAGAGAAGGATCCCATGGCCCACGTGCCTGATGTTTTGCTTGGTTGTCCCTGTGGTGTTCATGATCTGGAGGCAGCGTCGGAATGGAGCCACAGAGGAGGACGAAGAAGAAGAAGAAGAAGAGGCTGAGCTGGGGCTCCTGGGGAAAGCCTGGAAAGGAGTGGCCTTCCTGACAAAGCACTTTGTGCTGTTCAGGGCCGTTTGCATCCCCGTGGGCAGAATTATAGAATATTTTCAGTTAGTTGCAAATAGACTTCTTGAATTACCTTTAAAATCGCTTCGTTCCCGTAAGAAAAACTTGGTGCTTGAAATTCCTTAAGTTCCTTAGGTAAAGAATTTCCTTATTTCTCTGTATTGATTGTTATAAATACACTGTATTGATTGTTATACTCTCTGTATTGATTGTTAGAAATACTCTGTATTGATGGTTATAAATACTGTCTGTATTGATTTTAGAAATACTCTGTATTGATTGTTAGAAATAGTCTCTGTATTGATTGTTAGACATACTGTCTGTATTGATTTTAGAAATACTCTGTATTGATTTTTATACTCTGTATTGATTAATAGTAATAGTCTTTGTATTGATTGTTAGAAATACTCTCTGTATTGATTGTTAGAAATACTCTATTGATTGTTATAGTCTGTATTGATTGTTATAGTCTGTATTGATTGTTAGAAATACTCTCTGTATTGATTGTTAGAAATGCTCTGTATTGATGGTTAGAAATACTCTCTGTATTGATTGCTGAAAATACTCTGTATTGATTGTTAGACATACTGTCTGTATTGATTGTCAGAAAAACTCTGTATTGTTATACTCTGTATTGATTGCTAGAAACAGTCTCTGTATTGATTGCCAGAAATAGTCTCTCTATTGATTGTTATAAATATTAGGCTTTCATTAATAAGATAGATTTAGGCAAAGGAATAAACTTATCAGAATTGTTTGTTTGCAACCAGATGACTTCCTGTTATTTTTTGACTCTGGCATTTTCCTTGCACCCTGCGTTCCTATTACAGGCCAAAATACAAACACCACAGAAATAGAGACCCTGTGTGCAAAACACAACTGGGGGTGAGCAACATGTCTGTACTCCTCTAAATGGACAGACATTTAGAGTATGATGTTTCAGAAAGAGGCTATGCACATTTTGGCCAGAAAGCAGGAAAAGAACAGTTTAGCACAAGGTTTCCTTCAGCAAGAAGGGAGGCAGAAAAAGGAGTTTGTTTCAAGTCAAGTGAAATCTGACGCTGCCATCCGATGCTGGCAAGAAAGGTAGAGCAGAGAAGCTGAGAAAAAGGCCTCAGTGTGTTTAGTGTTGATGACTGGACTCCAATGATGAGGACAAAACCTTCCTAAACTGAACATTAGATGTCAAACCCATAGAATTTCGGGAAGGAATGCTAGGAAATACTTTCTTCACTGGTGTCAGTATATTTTCCTACCCTTTTCAGGTAAGAAAAGATTTCATTCCTTGGATGCATTAATGGATGCTGGAATTCACAGTGCTCCCTTCAGACTTCCAGGCTTTGGAGGGTGCACTGCAGGATGCAAGGAAACACTTCCCAGGCATGGCAGAGGTTGTACATCGTTTCAAACAAATGGGAAGTGCAGAGGATTCTTTCAAAGTCTCGCTCCATCCCATTCCATAGGCAGTGCTCTTCCCAGCATTTCTGGGTCAGGAACATGTACAGTACATGTGACAGAGAAGCTGGGCAAGCAGTGAGTGCTGCACCAGGATGGCCGGAATGGTGCAAGAGCCAGCGCCAGCCAGGCTGAGGCACCCACACCAATCCCATCTGTCCAGGGCTCGGGGCTGAACACACAGCTTCAATAACGTCAGGTGCTCTTCCCACAGAGCCCTCTACCGAACTCGGGGTTGGCACTGTCACACTCCTGCTTTATTTCATAACAGAAAGAGAACTTTTCCTCTCCTTTTGCCCATCTTAGCTACACAGATGTGAGCATGGGAGGCCATCTCTCCATCTGTGCAGCTGTTGAACCTGAGAAAGACAGTTTGTAGTATCAGTTTGATATCTGAGGATTGTAACATAAGCAATAAGTGTGAACTGTCAATTTAAATTTAAAGTATGTTCCAATCCTCCTTAAAGTTAAAAGTCAATGCCACCTGTGGCTCCTCTGGGCTGTGGATCACGCATGTCTCTTTACAAACAATGTGATGCTTATTCTAATACTTTCCAGTTGGGATTGGGCCCAAAAGCAGGAGGATCTCAGTCCTAAATTAGTATTCAGTCTAATCATTACAACTAATTAATGAGTTTTATTGAATAAATGCACATGTACAACTGTGCCAGCAGTTAGTCTCTATGATGAGTAGGTTTGAGGCATTTTTTTCATTTAGTCTGTAGTGTGAACCTCAGAGTCTACAGACTTACATATTAAATTTCTCTCTTGGTCATCACTTGATGATTATCATCACTAGAATTAAATTCTTACTGTAGAGAGGAGGTAGGAAATAGATGAGAAAGTGCATTGGGTTTGTGTGGTCAGGTTTTAGTACCCAAAGCAGTGGTTTTTGTGTGAAGCTTCTGGAGGCTTCCCCCATGTCCAATAGAGCCAATGCCAGCCGGCTCCAAGAGAGGCCCACTGGCATAGGCTGAGCCCATCAGAGATGGTGCTAATGCCTCTGTTACTACTGTAAATATGTAAACTTATTGAGGAAGGAATAAAAGGTTGTTGCACAGAAGTGATTGTGGCCAGAGAGGCGTGAGGATGATGAGAGGAACAGCCCTGCAGTCCCCCAGGTCAGTGCAGGAGGGGCAGGAGGCGCAGGAGGTGCTGCTGGGGCTGAGATTCCCCTGCAGCCCTTGGTGCAGCCCAGGGTGGGACAGCTGAGCCCTTGGGCACAGGGAGGGCACAGGGATGCTGGGATCCAGCTGCAGCCCCTGGAGGAGCCCACACAAGAGCAGGGGGATGCCTGAGAGGAGGCTGTGAACCTGAGACCTGTGCTGGAACAGGCTCCTGTCAGGCACCTGCAGACCAGTGGACAGAGGAGCCCACGCCAGAGGAGGTTTCCTGGTGGGACTTGTGATCCTGGGGGGGACCCACACTGCAGCAGGCTGTCCTTGAAGGACTGCACTCTGTGGAAGAGTGACCCCCATTGGAACAGTTTGGGAAGAACTGATTCCCATGGGAGGGATCCCACATTGAAGCAGGGGAAGGACGACTCTGAGCAGCAGCAGAAACAACGTGTGGTGAACTGATCATTAGCCCCATTCCCTGTCGCCCTATGCCTCTGGGTGGGAGGAAGTAGAGCCCAGGAAGAAGGGAGGGGTGGGAAGAAGGTGTTTTTAAGATTTGTTTTACTTCTCATTATCCTGTTCTGGTTTTGATTGGTAATAAATACAATTAATTTCCCCAAGCTGAGTCTGTTTGGCCCGCAATGGTAATTGGTGAGTGATGTGTCCCTGTCCTTATCCTGGCACAAAGCTTTCATTACATTCTCTCTTGCCTGTCCAGTCGTGGAGGAGAGTGGTAGAGCATTTTTGGTGGGTGCCTGGAATCCAGCCAGGGTCAACTCACCAGAGAAAACTGCTCAACCTTTAAGATCCATTTTATGCCAGGACCATATATTTCTGTTATGCATAACTTAACAAGTGAATTAACATACAGATTGAAGTTTAGATCAATAAAAATTAAGGGTTTTGGGGCAGAATTGCCACTGAACATAAAATTATACCCCTTCTTGAAAAATCTTGGATGACCTAGTGGATTTACAGTCCAGTGTCTCAGTATTTTACACCCCTGTTTGTTCAGAAACATTAGGCTTGTGCTGCCTAACTTGTATTCTAAATCCTGATACTATACACATATGAACAGAATATAGCTGGTATTTTCAGGGCATTACTTCTAGGTTTAGGAAAGGAAAACCAGCTACCACTGTAGCGCTACAGCCCCACATGCAGCTCCCTAAACATGCAATTCACAGTGCCTCTTCTTGTTTACCCTGGTGAAAAATGTAAATATGAATCCTCCTCAAATGTTTTGTCTGTCAGTGTTGCTACACAGAAGGCAAACTTGGCAGCTGTATGACCCAGATACCAAGCTCTGGAGTATTTTCCATTTGTAGAATCTGCTTCTTGGTTGCTCATTTAAACAATAATATTTTCTGTTGCCTGAATTTTAATTGAACTGTTCCATGCAAGCTTGTAGTTATGATCATCCAATGCTTTTCTTTAGCAGTAGATGCAGCCATAAATTATTATTCTAAGTGCAGAATTTCCTAATGACTCACAAAGCTTCTCAGTAAATAGATTATAGTATAGACTGATACTACAAAAGAATTCTTGCAGAATGTTCTTTCCGTTTGAGTCATAAGACATGCAAGGTTGTGACGTAGCCTCACTACCTATTTTAAATGGTGTCTTGAATAATTTTTGGCATCACTGATGAAGGTTGCACTGTGCAATGCACTGGAACTGAGTAATCAGATGATCTGCAGTATTCATAAACCAGACCTGATGGCACTCTTAAATCTCTAAGTTTTAAAATATGCATGGATAGTGAACTGAGTCTTGTTTCTTGTTTAAATCCATACCTTATGTCGAGCACTTTTCTTGCTATCTACTTTCATGACAGGAAGAATTTCCCCCTCAGTACACATATATAAACGAGTTATAGGAAGGTCACTGTTTTCATTAATTATTTGCTGTGGCAAACAAAGTGATTTTAAAGTTGTGTACCAGCAGGTTTCTTGCATTGTTAAGCAGAAAAGAAGAAGGAGGATAAAAAGTGGCTCAATAAGTATAAATTGGTGGCTCACAGACACATTCTGCTGGCAGTTCTGATGGTAAAAGGCAGTAAGCATGTTACACTTTATGTCGATAAAGCAGGCTATTACAGAGTGAAATGTTTATCCATATCTTTTAGCTAATGTACTTTGTTGAAGATATACCGTTTTATCTTAGATAGAGTGCCTAATTTTTTCTAAAAAACATCAAATGTTGCCTAATCTTTGCTGGTAGGAAGTGTGAGATTAGCTATTCATACACTCAGGGCAATTCTCATTCAGCCCAAATGGCTCTCTGTATTTGAGCAAACAACACATGTGCCCATCTCATTAAGATCATACCTCTCTTGTACCTCTACAGCATTACTGAGATGCTTTGTGCTTCCTTTGATGTAAAAGATCCCTTATTTATTAGTAATTCTGTTGATGTGAGAGTTCTTGTGGTTCAGGTGATCCCATGAGAGGACAAGAAAGTGCAGTTTATGAGAAGCAGAGTAAACCTTGCTGTGAAGTAGGTCAGGCAAGAGCAAGGTGAAATTGGTACAAAGTAAAAGGTGAGTGGAGAGCAATGTCTGTTTCAAAATAAAGCAAGATATCATATTAGAGACATATTTGACATGCCTAGACCTAGAGCTTAATTTAGATTTAAATATGGTAATAAAAGAAAATGTCAGTTATGGATGCATTGTGGCCAATGCTTTGATTTTTTTTTTTTAAACTTTTTTAGTAAAAGATGTTCTTTATTCTTAGAATAAAAGTAAGACATATTCTAGGTCAGGTTTGTAATTTAAAATGGGCAGGGAAAGCAGACATTTTTCATTTGGACTTCATTAGTAAATGACAACAGCAGTATCTGATCTGTAACAACAGTGAAATAAATCAGGGCATTGGGACCAGCACTGAGCACTCAAAAATTAGAGTGCAGATTTCTATCTATGAGAACTGTTATCTTGATAATTGATAGTGGTGAACAGAGAAAGGTTGAGAGAATCCCTTCTGCCAAGAAACCTTGGCTTTGTCTGGACTTAAGACAGGTGAGAATAAGGATGAATGTGTGTGGCACAGGTCCACCTTTGACAGAAAATCTCTGAGCCTGTTAAAAAACTTAAAACTGTTTCAAGAATGCTAAAACTGTTTCAAGAATGCTGAGACAGGTCAAAATTGTTGTACCAGTTGTGAGTGGAGAAAATGCCAAAGATAACCACGTTAAAAAATATTGTGTGGGCTGCTACATGTCAGAACCCAATGGCGCTTCAGCCTCTAACTACATTACCTTTGTCCCTGCAACTCAGGTCAGACATTTCAGACATTTAGTGATGTAAAACTGTTCTGGTTGTGTAGCAGAACTTGCCAGCACAAGATCAGCCAGTAGGATGCTCGATGCAAAGCAGCTGGAAAGAGTTTACGTTGTTTCTGGGGCTCCCGCTTACAGGAGGCGACTGAAATATAATTTCAAAAACCAGTGGTAACACAATTTTCTGAAGTGTTCAGTGAGCCAAAGGCAGCCCTGAACCATTCTTTCTCTAGAGACAGCTGCCTCCTGAAGCTTGGCATATTCTCTAGAATGAAAGACTCATTCATACATGAATCACCAGTAGGCCTTTATCACCGGTAGGCCTTTCCCTGGCAATAATGAAATTTGAAGAAAATACTGAAACACCTCAGTTTTGAGGGTCATTGTATTAAAGGCTTTTGATTTGTGTTTCCAGAATGAACCTGGGGTTTAGCTCCATCTTTCTCATCCCTTCTCCTTTTTCATTCTACCTCTCTTCCCCTCCCCAGAAAGGAAAGGAGATAATAGAACTGTGTTACCAAGCAAACTAATTTTCAACCATCCAAGTACCAATCCATCCAAGTACCATCCAAGTGTAATAGTCACATATAAAGTGGCTGCACTGATGAAAGGGTGATTTTACTTTGCTAACTCACTCATTTATCACGCTCCTTCAAGTGTTAATTTTTATAGCACTCAGAAACATGCGTGATACTTCACAGATACGTACATGAATAAATGGCATTATAGATAACCTGAAGCACTTAGGTATAAACAACTATGCTATATGCACACACAGTTCACAGGAACAGTTCCTGTGATTAACAGAAAGTGAGAAAAACAAAGTATTTTATCTTGCAGTGTTTCATTTTGGGAAATTAGTAAAGTTCAGATTATTCTTTCTGAAGGGAAAATAGCTGAATTTAATTAATTTCTTTTGCTACTAAACTGTGACATTTCATATTTTCTGTTTATTACTCATTACAGTAATGAATTGGCTTGAATGTAACAAAAATTAATGATTTTATGCTATTAAACAGAGGAATATTACAAATCCTACCACTAGCAAGGCCCTCCTGCCAACCACAGCGAAGAACAAGGTCCTGTGATGCCTCCTTTCTCCCCTGAAGCCACCTATGTAACCTTAAATTCTAACATCTGTAGACAGAAGGTTTAAATGCTGCTGTGAAACTGTGTCTGGACAGTTTGAGAAACAGCTCATTCATCAGCTCTGATAAATGGAGGTCTCCTAAGCAGCATTAAGGACTTTCATATGCTTGGTTTTCTCTGTGTTTCTTAGTCCCACATAGGAACAAAGCCATGGCTGCTCATTTCTGATTGAGCTGACAAGAGACACAACACTTCAGTCAGCAGATATTTTGTTTATTCTGTTACAAGTTAAGTATCAGGCAGGGTTCGTCTCTGTTATTCTGGGTAAGTTCAGAGTTGCTTAAACCCAACATGACAGCATCATTTTGCCCTCGGTGCACTCCTGCTTTGTTTCTATTTTAAAGACATCCAATTTTGTTTTCTAGGAATATTGGTGTGCCTTTTGCTATTAAGAAGGTTATAACGTTTGGCATCATTAATTGAGCTGCATCTCTGCTAGTAACAGGGTATCATTCACACATATCTGGGATAATACATTATTAGTAGGACCCATTAATTAAGTGCGCCAATTTGTTTATAATTAACTGAAGAAAGTTATGGCATTAGAAAAATTATTACAGTAGCTGACATAAACACATTCAGTAATGACAGCAATACCAAGTGTAAAAGCTTCCAAGAGGAATTGCTGATATTAATACGATGATTGCTATTCATGTTTGACAGCACTATGTAGATACAGCAATTATTAGTTTTATGTTCTTTTAAGTCCACTTTAAATATCAGCTTGCAAGCTATTAGGATCTTTTTAGAAATTTTGCAGAAAGCCACTCCAAGGCTCCAAAACTTTTTAGTTTTACAGCAAAACAGAATATGCGTTCTGCATAATAAAGAAAATCTCTGAAATCTCAATACACTCAAATAGAAGAAAAAACACTTGGATTTATCTTGTCTGTGCCCTTTCTGACATCACTGTGCACTTAAAGATAAGGTGGGGAATTGTGCTTGAGAAATAACTCATCCTATTAAATGCTGAAAACGAGAAAAAAAAGATCTTGGTTAGAAAGTGTGAAAAATTGGTCTTGCATTTGAAGGTCGTATAGATTGGATTTTTTTTATAAATTGCCCATTAGCCAAGTATTTCTGTTTTATCTCTACGCTAGCAAGAAAGTGATCTTTCATTTTGTGGCTGCAAAAAAGCAGACATTTCAGAAAAGAGAATTATTGCTTTGTCTTAGCTATACTAGAAATTTGATGACAAAATTGTCCTTAATTCTAGAAATACTGCAACTGAGACGGGAAAAAATCAAAGTAGCAAGGTGTCTGTTCTATTGGTTTTCTCAGATGGGAGAAGTTAGGGTGTAACAATTCAAAGGTGAATGTGGATTTACTGCTGCCTTGAATTACATTTGGCTACTGGTACCAAGACTGCAGGCAGATTGCAGAGTTTACAGTCAAACCCAAAATTTTGGCCTGAATTTCTCAAAGATCTAAGTGCTGCTAATCCTACTGATATTGAAGGAATCACTTAATCCACAGTATTGCATGTCAGATCATTTGAATCTAAAAAGAAGCACAGTTAACACCACCTACAGGAAAGGCTGAGGGTTTTTTTGGTGATTAGGCACTGTGGGTTTTTTGGTGTTATGAGCCAAACAGTGTTAGACACAGTTTTTAAACAAAATATTTTTAGGAGAAAAACCCCTTCCAGTGAATCAGTACCAAATAGAGAGCATATATCTAAGCTTTTAGAATATATTTCTGTTTTTATAATTGCATGGATAAGACTAGTTATGCCTGTTATACAAAGACAAGTATAGTATCTATCCATAAGCAACTTCAGTGCTTCAGCTTATAGTTTAGAATTCTATTCACCAAAAAAAAAAAAAAAAAGTGAAAAGTAAATTCCAAGTCTTGCCTAAAAATATGTCAACAATTAAATTTCAAGGTTAAGTAATATCTCTTTCTTTGCTATGTGTAGAGGCAGTGAGGAAAAAGAGAATCTTCTCAATGTTTTTAATACAGACTAATTAGGCTGTGACTTTTTTTTTTTAAATTATAAAGTGAAACCCATGTTCAGGGCCTGGAAAAGTGATTCTTGGATGCAGTAGTGACTGTGCTCAAATGCAAAAAACTCCACAAACAGACTCATTGCCTGTTTTTCTGGTTTTCCATCACCTAAGAGTAATAGCAGCCATTTCTTAGAGGGACTCATTAAAGAGCACAGCAAGGCAGGAAAATGGTAAAAGGAAAAAAATATGTATGCACAAGAGAAACTCAAGTAAAAATGCATTGAGTTGTTGAGAATTGGATACATAAATTATGTAAATGACAAACTCAGATTTAAATTATTTTTATTCCCTCATTTATTCCATAGTTATAGGAGATTATTGCTGGTTGTCCAGTTGACAAAGTCAAAATCAATCTTTTAGATGACCTCAGAAGGAAGCATTTGTTGGTATTTTCAATGAAGCTTTTGTTGTGTTTTTAGCCCTTCTTCAGCCACATGAAAGGAAAGCTTTTGAAGCCAAAATAAAGGAAAATTCTTTTGTCACAAGATATTTCTCATCTGCTTTGCCAGAGTGACTGTGCAATTTGAACCTAGGATTTAAGGACTCAGCTGAAGAATCAGAGTTCACTTCACCAAAGGCGAGTTCCTGGGAAGTGTCTGATTAAACTACAGCGAATCCCAGAGGTGAAGGCACCTCTGTTCCTAGACCTGGGAATATCTGGACTGTAAAGTGTCACAGACCTGTGGCAAGAAATCAAATGAAACTGTGCTGTACCTCACTTGGCAATTCAGATGGTTCATACGCTTTTAGGTATTATTACAGGCTCTCAGTTTTCTTACTCAGAACTGTTAAGGACTGTGACTGCTGTTAGATGTCCCCAGATGAAGTTTTAGGCCGTCAATGCATTCAGAAGCTGGATAAACTCAATTTCTCTTGGATTACAGTCATACACTCTGCAGTCTCATGCTCATGATGAAGCAGAGGACAGGTTTTAGTCTGTAGTTTTCACCTTCTTCTCCATCTGTCTTCAGTGCTTCCCTTTCCTTGAGAGGATTTTCTAATGTAATTTTCCAGACTCTTTGCAGTGATTCAACAGCTCACAACCCGAGGAAAATCTAAGGAGGTAACACACATCATCTTCCAGGGTTGTCCCTTAAATAACAACTTGAGGGCACACTGCGTTACGGTCAGAAATCTTGTTGTGAACACACGCTGATTGAAAGGGTGCTTTACAGCTCTACCTCTGTTCAGATTTTTGCTGTGTGCAAAAGGCAACAGGCAGAAAGAGAGAGCAGTTTTATTCTCTAGAGTGCAATTAGGGAATAGACTGTGATCAAAGACCTTCCACAGCTGCACAAAAGGCTTCAGAAGAAATTTCATTATGTATCCTCAATCCAGTAACCCATAGAGAGGACATTTTTAATATTGTGCTGTGGACAAGTATCACAGCATCTTGCTGTGTCCCTCAACATCTTCAAATTAGGTCTGCTAGAAGCAAAATTCTGTGCCCCTTCTGAAAATCAGTGAAAAGGGAAGATTTATTTCCGTAGGAAAGTGCATTCTGGAACTGCTGTGCAGCTGTCTGCAAACCGGTGTGAGATCTGACATTGTCTCTTCTCCAGATGTCTGATAGAAAGATTTTGTTTGCTTTGGTTTCTGAAGTAAGAAATTTCACCAGATGTTTAGAATTTCTACTCTCTTACTCTGGTACCCTGGTATTGTCCTTCCAGGGATTGACTGTTGATGTAGCAAACTGTCCTCTAGTTCTTAAGCACAAAGATCAACCAATCTACAACTAAAAATGCAAAGCATCATGATAGATAATGTATTTCCTTTAGTTTAGTATAGAAATTCTGAGATATTACACAATTTAGTATTTATTTAAAAGTAATGCATAGCACCATATGTAGAGATAAGTGGCTAAGCAGGTTATTTCAAGGTCTGGAAGCTCAAGTCAATTCTCATCTTTGAAGCTGATTGTCATTGCTGCTATCTTTAAGCAAGGCCTAATATCTGACATCCCTTATCATACCTAAATAAACAAATCATGAAGGAATTTCAAGAGGGGAACATCAATATTACAGTCATAGAGAAGCTGAGTATGTACTGGAGCAGTAGTAGGCGATTCTTGTTTACACCACTCTGCCAGTGGAGATAAGCACATTGTGAATAAAGCTGTTTATGTGCAATAGCTACAGATATTTTATTGCTGCAATTGCAGGATGTTGTTATACAACCACTGACAAAGCTGCTGCCAGTGGAAATCAAATGAATCAACCAGTTAGCATCAACTTCACTTTGCCAAACTGATACCGATTAACTTTATGGTGAAGTTATGTGTGTAAGGCTACAGAATCATGGAAGCATGGAATAATTTATGTTGGAAAAGGCCTCCAAGATCAGCAAGTCCAACTGTTAACCCTGGACTGCCAAGTCCGCCACTAAACCGTGTCCCTATGTGCCACATCTACACGGCTTTTAAATACCTCCAGGGACCATGACTCAAACAGTTTCCTGGGCAGCCTGTTCCAGGGCTTGACAACCCTTTCACTGAATATTTTTTTCCTGAATATCCAATCCAAACCTCCCTTGGTGTAACTTGAGGCCATTTCCTCTCATCCTATCAGTTGTTACTCGGGAGACCAACCCCACCAGGCTATGATCTCATCTCAGGTTCAGTTTTAGATTAAACACCTAAGTCCACTTTGTTTCCTCAGCCAAATGCTTCTAACTTAAAATCCTAACCCCCAGCCTTAGAAACATATCCATGACACCAATTGCTTTAGAAAACCTCTGTACATGTTAGCGGGGTATCCTTGTGAGTGTTTGTCAGCTTGCTTACTAGACCTTTACCACTCAGACTTAAAATTGCATGCTACAGAGATAGAAGGTTAAATCTGGGTTAAATCTCTCGTAAAGAGACGTTCTTTTCATAGTGAACAAAATCCCACACCAATTTGGGTTCATAGGTTAAGGTGATAACAAACAATGCATACATTATCTACCACTTCCTATGTTTCATGTAGAAGTACAATAATTTTCTTTTGAAGGTGCAGTCAGAGCAGTATCATCATCGTTAGGCTTTGCATAAACAAGCAAAATGGTAATTTGGATGTAGTATCCATAGCAGTACTTTTTGCAAAGTGAAAGAGACCCATTAACCAGCATTAAAATTTCCAAAGTAAAAGAGGGTTGTGAATGTGTAAAACTAGACACCTAGATTGCTGGAAAAAAACATCCTGATTTTGCTTTGAAACTGGATAAACTACTTTAAGAAACTCATTAACGACAACAACAAAAAAAAGCCTGTGGCTATTGCTCTGCAAATAATACAATACTGAGGAGTCCAATTAATTCGAGAGTAAAATTAACTACACAGGCAGCTACTATTAACATTCAGGTTTGAAGTAGTAACATTTTTAGTACTGGGCCGTAAATCCCTTATACAAATACTGTTTTTCATAACATAGCATGGTCTTAAAGTTCCTTTCAATTTCATAGATTTTTAATGGCATTACATAGCCACACACTTCCCAAATTTACTGAAAGGGGAGAAGTTAAAGTACTGATACACTGTCACCTCTGTATTGTCCATGTAATGGAATATAATGGCCTATTAAAAAACAATAATTATGAAAGTCAAGGGGTTAATACTGTGGTATTTGTGACATGTCCAGTTAGGTTATATTTCCAGTCTTGTGTCTGATTCCCAATGAACCAAACCAGCAGCAGGTCCCATTTATGCCTGAATGTAATCCAGCAGCTGTGCTCAGGTTTGTTTCGCTTCAGTCCCCTGAAAGTCTGCTGCAGTACAAATCTCAGAACAGAATCCAGCATCAGGCTCTTCACAGGCTGTTGTGTTTTCTGCTTGGTTTTATTTCAAAAGGAATTTCCAGAAGGGACTCACACCCAAATTGTTAGAATCTTTGCCCAGGATGTCTAACATCTTGTGCTAGGCCCCAGTGAATGTGCTTTCTTACTTATTGACTGTCATTGTTGTAAGCAAAACTGAGGGAAAAAAGAAAAAAAAAGCACTACAAATTAAAGTTGTTACACACCTGAGGAAGAATAGAGCTCTTAGACTCTAGATACATTTTAGATGGAATGTGTTTTCTGTACTTTTAATTCATTTACACTAAGCATTTAAGCTCTGAATGACAGTTAACTTGAGAACTCATAGAAATATTGCCAAGGATTTAGTTTGTTGGAACATACAAGAAAAAGACATCATGGCAACAAAACGTCAAAATGCCATGAAACATGAAGATTTTCTGAATCTTTATTGTAGGCTCAAAATGCTAGCAATACTGAATTTATTGCCAAAATTGTCATCATATTCCCCACCCCTACTTCTTCCTGCTTCCATGATTCCTTGTGATGCACTCAATCTTGAAAGGAAAAAAAATTAAACAGTACAGGCTTGATGATTTTCTATCAGAACAAAGCTTATCTAAACTGGCAGTTCTCTAGTCAGAGGCCATGGTGTGGTGCTTCAATGCTTCTGGACAACTTCATCTCATGGAGAATGGCCCGAGGAAGGAAGTGGAAATGGTTCATTGTAAAGATGTTATTACAAGATGAAAGGAAGAACATAAAGATCTAAATGTAATATCTAAACATCTTCCCCAAAGCCAGCAGCAGTGTCTAACGAGTCTGTGTTGTCTGCCATCTCACATGATCACTCTGAGACGTTTTAAAAGCATGATAAACTAAAAAGAAATGAAAAGGACCTACAGTCAGCATTCTTAGAAAGCAAGTTCCCTTTTCTGCCAACCTATGTGGTAAAGAATATTAGATAGCAAGCTTAGCACTTGGGTAATTTACCTGGTATCAACAGAATTTCATTTGCTTATAATTGGATTGATTTTGGCCCTCTGATATGTAATATACACAGATTAGCTGCAAATGGAGAACTTACTGCTGCATTGCACACAAAAATGATTCACGAGCTTACACTCAGCAAAAGAATTCACAGTGAATGGTGAATCTCTTCAGTTTCTACAATGAATAAATTATGCTATATCAACATGTTCAGCATGCTTTTAATTCCTTCTGAACAGGTTAGTCACAAAGAAGTACTGAATGGGATGGTTTAGATTAATTTTTTTTTTTAATTTATTTTTTTTTGCATTTAGAAAAAAAAAAATGTTAGGTCAATTAGAAGCAATCTAGCAGGGGGACCGATACTGGATTCTTCCTGCAAAACATCTTTCACACAGATGAAACAAACACTCTTGTTCTTACAAACAACAGGCAAAAACATTTTCCCACAGTATTGGAAGATCACAAATATGCAACAGTAAAAAAGAAAAATAAACTGAGCTTTAGATTTTGCTCCTCAGTACTATTCATCACTCTTTTGTAGGGGATCTTACAGTTTAATAATGATATTTGACCCACTATCTACCCTCTCAGTGAACATTTGTGTTCTATTAATGTTGGTTTTCCAGGGGATGTTTTATGCACGCTAGAATGCACATTCACTCCTTGACCTCCTTTTCATGAACCTGTTGAGCTCAGAAATACACACACATAAAGTTAGTGCCAACACAACTGAGGGGGTCGTACAGAAGATTTAGCACTCCACATTAATTTATTGTCATGTCATCAAAATGAACAAGGAGAAAATATATGTTCACTCAGGAAAGTATGTCATTAGTACTGAATGCATTTCCTCATATTTATTGTATGGATAGACTTGAGAGTAAATCTTTGTATTCCCTTATTTTTATTTACTTTTCAAGCTTCTCTTCAACTAAGATTAAAAAGTACATGTTCATCCTATGAATTTCTGATAAAAACAGATGACAGATATAGAATGTTTTCATCTGGAAAATCATTGCTCAGACTTAGAGTGACAAACAGCAAATGTCTGTCTAAATACTGTTACACATCAGTCTTGCCTTAATCTTACATCTCACTGACTTTTGTGGACTTGCACATTCCATTCACACCAAGAGATCATAATTTGGTCATTTTGCCAGCCAAAAAGGGCTTTGTCTCTTACTCCCTTGTCAGCCTGAGAGGTAATCACACAACTGTAGCATGCTGTTATATTTTTTGTGTTTGAGTCTCGCAAAAATTCAGCAGCAAAAGCAGAGCAGCAGTTTCCATTCCAAAAAAACAAAACCAAAAGGAGATGCTTCACACGTTTAACCACACTGAAGTCAATTTAGTTCTGTGGCAGTCCTGACAGGAGTAACACTGGTGACCAGTGCAGGTGCTTGAATAAGCAAGGCAGGGTAGTGCCCACCAAAACCACTCTGTCACTCCCTTTGCAGCTGGACTCAACATTCCCTCCAGCCCTCCCCTTTTCTGGATTCAACTTTACTCCCAATTTCTCTCCCTCCTCCTCCTCCCCCTAGCAGGGCAAAGAATAGGGAATGTGTGTTGTGGTCAGTTCATAATAGTTTTTTCTTTTAACTGCAGGTATCAGAAAATACTAAACCACCTTGGAAAAATATTTTTCTATGAAAACCATTACATATAGACAGACAAAGAAAAAAGACTCCATTTAGTTGTGTTTTTTTATACAATTTTGCCATTATTTTTGGACTGCAGACCTAAATTAAAATTCTTTTCAAAAATCCCTAGAGTTTTCAGTGTTCTAGGATTTTTAAAAGGGTTTCAGGAAAAGCAATAGTAAATTACTTTTAAGAGTCCAAACAACTCTATCTTTACATCTTGCTTTACATCTCCCTGTAGCTTTAGACTCTAATGAGTCTGTCCTTCATACTTATGGTTTTTCCTCTCAGTGGAGTCTGGCAAAAGTGAACACGAATCACCAGTCGATTTCTTGTACTGACCTACCCACTTCAATTCAGAAATTGTGAGATTCTTAACAGCAGTGAGTTCTTTCTTAGAGCAAACATAAAAAAAAAAAAATCAGTTCTTAGTCTCTCCAAAGCTTTGTGAGTACCTCACACTACTGTGTGTGGAAACAGGAAAACTGCCCTGTGCACCACTTCTGTTGTAGGGAAACAATTCAGATCAACAACACAGATTGCAACCTGCTGAGCCCTCCAGAGGGAAATTTTGGGGCAGGGGGTGGAGAGTTGGGAATGCCCAGGTGCAAGCAGTTAGGTGGGATTGCCCACACCTGCAGGCTGCTAGGGGCAGCTTGCATCAGATCTTTTTCCACTCTTGCAAGTTGAGACTCTGCAGAGTTTCTGAGAAGGTGTTGCTTTGTGGGGGAATCGGAGACAGATAATAAGGTTAGTGACTGTGATTAATATCTGGTTTTCTGCCCATGTTTGGCTGTGTTCTTCAGGCAATACTTTTATAATCCTGGCGGTTTCAGAGTGCACAATGACCTGAGTTTTTATCTTAAGTAATGTCACAACCAATGTTATCTAAAAATATGATGAGGTAACGTAGGAAACGTTAGAAACCTTGAAAACTAATGGATAAAGTAGCTACTACAGAAAACTTTATAAAGCTTGTCTATTATGTGCACAAAAAGAAAAAATTGATCACAAGTCTCCACTTTTTTTTTCTCTTCTTAAATTCTTATTAATTTACGCCGGGTAAACTTCTGAAACTCTCATTTACTGAATTATTGCCCCAATAGGAAGCTGTACAGAGCTGTGCTACTAATCTTAATAGGGTGACGACCCCCTTATTTGTGCTTCTAATTGTCCCATCCTAGGAAAGAATAATAGGAGATGTTGGCCCACAGCCCTTCAGACTTTTTTCTGAGTTTCTGATGAGTACAGACATACAAGATGCATTTAAGTCTTTAAGTACTTGAAGATAAGTGTGTACATCCAATTTGCTATCCTATTGTGAGAGAGAAACTTATCTTTTCCTGTGGTTTTTTTTCCCCAAAGGCTTTCTTTTTCTCTTTTTCTTTTTAAGCTCTCTGGAGTCATTGTATTTGTCTTCAAAGTGTGTGATTATGGCTGCTTCCAGGGAAAAGGCTCAAGGAGGGTTGAGATTCTTTAATCTTTGCAGATGCACAGCTGCTTGTCAGTAGTGGGCTTGTAGTGTTGATGCTGTCATTTTGTACTAGTCATGAAAGCTTAGTTTAGGATCTATGACTTCCTGGTTGGACAATTAATTTAGAAGTAATGAAATACTGCTGCAGTGCAACATAGAGTTCTAAGCTGTATAAACTTTTAGTATGTGTATAAAACTGTGTCACAATTCTCTACTGCTGCTTCTGCATTGGGGCTTTTATGAT
This sequence comes from Pachycephala philippinensis, assembly GCA_013397055.1. Lineage (NCBI taxonomy): Eukaryota > Metazoa > Chordata > Aves > Passeriformes > Pachycephala > Pachycephala philippinensis. The sequence goes on along the minus strand of VWZT01014313.1, from coordinate 336,707 downwards.
ATAATAAATTGTGAAATCAGAGCCATTATTCTGGTGAAATAAATAAGATAGGAACTTTTTTTGGAGATAGTGACTTAATACTGCTGCTGCACATAAAATTAACCATTTATTAACTTGCCCTAGGGTATCAGTTTCAGGTTTCCCAGAGCCAAAAAAGGTGCAGACTATCTGAACCTGTGGGGTTTTTTTATGCCTTAATCAGCTGAATCAAAATGTAGAAGAGAGGAGTTAAAAATGTCTTTACCCTGGTATTGGTTTTTTAACCTAATTCACGTAACATCTAGTGACATGCTCTAACTCCTTTTTCTACATTATATCTCAGGTAAATAACAACTGTGTCCATGGCCATGAAAGTATGTGAGAAGGAATAATATTTTTTGGGCTGCTCTGGACATGAGTTAAAAAATCAGAGTAATGGGTTCCCCTGAAATAGGTTAAACCCCCTCACAATTACTAGTCTGACTTCTTAGCCCAGCGAGAGAAGCCTTAAAAATTAGTCTTGTTTCAGTTCATGGTATTTAAGATATGGGAACTATACGGTAGTTACTTGTCTGAAATTTACATTTTTGTGAATTGAAGATGTAATAGAAATATAGTTTCTCTTTGAAATAAGCCACACCAGCATCTGGACAAAACAACAGCAAAATTTCAAAGCATAGCAGATTTTCAAAACTGTCTGTAACAAAGCCTTTGTCATTCTAGTGTGGTTCAAAGGGTCTGATACAGAGGTACCCGCTCAAAGAGGTGTGATCTGGACAAACATCTTGTGCTTTGGGCTCCTGTTGTCACAGCTTTTGAAGCTGTTCCTTGGCTTCTCATTGACTCTGGTCACAGATAAAGGTGCAGCTTTCAGTGATAATTTTTATCTAATCAGGCAGTCATTGCTTTCTGGAGACAGCAGCTGTGAGCTCTGCAGCCTCTCTCTGTGGGGGTTTTATGGGGTGTGTGAGTCACTGTTTATTGGGGGCTTCACAGTGTCCCTTCTATCTCCTTCTTTCTCTCCTTTCCAAGGCTTGCCTTCTCTTTTTGACACTGGACCATGAATGCTTTTCTATATTTTCTGGATGGTATAAAGTATGCCAGTCTGTAATGAAATGAATAATATTGAAGTGTATGAGAATTTTAATTTCATTCTTGAGTACCTTTTCCACATGACCCTAAAAGGTTACTTGCTGTAATTATTAGAAGATGAAGCTGCAGTAAAACACTGTGGATGCTGAGTTAGGGTCTCTTTAATTTTTTGTGTATCAGAGTTAAAAAATGTAAGAACTTTTCTCTAAACATCTAGGTTTCCTCATGAGATGCCCGCAGTATTCCACAGTGAGTAAAACATAAATTCTGTATGAGATTTCCTTGTGTTATTTAAGCATAAATCCATTTTTTGATAATTTCTTAGAATGCTGACCAGCCATGAGACACAGTTCTTTGTCTGCCAGTTCCTGGGCAGATGTTTGGCCTGACCAAGTAATGCAGGACTTGGCCTGGAACCTCTGCAAAATTAGTGTGTAGAATACAAAGAACATGTAAAATTCCAAACTCAGAAGACTTACACTATCTTCTCAGATTCTGTAAACCTCAAGGGCAAAACTATTAACAAATGTATTGAATTTTCCTATTGCATCTTGTTTCAGTTACGGATTTTTGTATGCAAAATTGTTAAATCTACTTCTAGTCATTCTAAAAGCTGGGCAACAAGGAAAGGTTCATGTGCTCCAATTTGGAAAACTACTCAGTCACTTCATGTGGTTTTTCCTTTTTTCTCAATTCAGAGACTGTGTTATATTCTGAGAGTGAACATGTTAATTTAAAAAAAAAAAATCTTATTAAATGGTAGCACTTTAAAACAAACTCTGAACAAATCATTAAACAAATAAAAATAAGGACCATGAGCACTTTTCCAGATTCACAAATTCTTTAGTTTAAATTTAAAAAAATCCCTTCTCTTCCAATGCAAGATGAGACTGGTGTCCTTTTTATTTCACTGTCATTTCAGTAAAGTCTTTCAAAGGCTCACTTAGACAGACATCATACAGAATCTCACTTCAAGTTTCAAAAATTAGATTAATTTTTGGGCTGAAAACTTTATAATTTTCCTTGTGAACTCAAAAAATTTCTATTAAACCTGGAATGTATTTTCTAAAACAACACATTTGTCTTATTGCTGGAATGGCTCCCACTGTTGGAAATATTATTGTTTATGCACTACTTAAAAGATCTTGAAAAACTCATTTTACTGAATATAAGTTACAGTTACATATGTAATCATGAGAAAACCTCAATAATTATATCTCATGTGACTTCAGTTCTCTTTCCCTGGATAATGATAGCTGTGATTTTTCTCTGGGATGTTCATGAGGGACTTCCTTTGGGGGATTTCTCATTATTCTTGTGTCTGGAAGGAAGATGTTGTATAAACCTGCAGAGCAGAAGTCAAGCAGGCTGCTGGGAAATACTCGCTGGCTGAGTTTCTTTTAAATTCTTGATTTATCTCTTTAAGTGCCTGGAAAAATAATTCAGAGGCAAACTCTGCTTCCCTTGAGAGATGTGGGGTTTTTTTTGCTGGGTTTTCAAGTGAATTAGGAAGTCAGAAAATGGCTCATGCAAGTCAGTAACTCGTTGCAGATTGGCATTGTGTTTTTTTCTTAAGATTACAAAAATGTAGTTTTCTGGAAGAGAAGCTTTTGTTTGCCTAAAAGTTATGGATTGGATATGAGAATCATTTGGAGAAACTCTACATCCTGCTTAGCAGAACAGCTACTTAAACCCTTTTTGGCATCAAAGTCTGAATTTGTGTTGCTGTGAAGAGGATTAAATCTTTCAAAGGCGAAAGCAAAATCTCTAAAGAAGAAATATTGCTATATCAATTTAAAATAACTTCCAGATATTTCTTCAGAAGTCCTATATGGCAGAGCATAAAGAACGCCATTAGCAATGGTATGTAACTTCAAATGGAAATACTTCTGCAGTAGCACAGTCATGGAGAAGTAATAGGAATTAATGTGGGTGAGGAAATAAGATTAGTCCTCCTAGAAAAACAAGGAAAAACAAATGGATCCCTTCAAAGCTGTGAAGAGACTATGGGAAAAGTACTGTTTCACCTGGTGTGGTGCTCCTGGAGGAAATGCTTCTCAAAAGAAATGTAATTTCAACATAACCTGTGAGCCCTCTGCGTCACATATTTGAGGCCCTCCTATGCTTGTACAGCTCTGCAAATCTGTGTATGAAGTTTGAGGCCATGAAATAGCTGGATAAAACATAGCTGTTTAGTACCAGTAAGTGGCAATGAAAGAGTAACCCAAGAAGAAAGTGTATCTTTTAGCTGAATTAAGCTGTGGATCTAAATTTGGAGAATGGCTTACTTGTTTCAATGGAGAAATGGGCATTCAGTGCCAAATTGTCTTGAACTTCAGGGAAATTTAGATATTTCTCTCCTTTTAGTCACACAGTTGTAAAATTTTATGAGTAATAATATAAGAATAATGAATAGTATAAGAGTATGGAGCTTACAAGAACTATATAAGATACTATCCTTGCCTCTTAGAGTCTGCAATCCAAATTAAACGGACACAACTCACGGATAAATATCTTCAGTTGAGATTTGAGCACAGAAGTGGTTGGTGGAGGTATGTGTGTTTGTTGGTTTGGGGTTTTATTTGATTTGGGTTGGTTGGTTTGTTTTGTGTGTTTCCTTTTTATATGGCTGGAGGAAAAGTGAAGGTAAAAAAGATGGTGGGAAAAATACTCTAGACTAATCAATTTAGTGAGTGATTCGGAATAAGCGCTGACATTTTTCTTTGTCTGACTGTGGATTTTTGTGTTTGATTGGGTTTTGTTGCTGTTGTCGGGGTGGAGGACAAGCTGAGATCCTTTAGGGAAGGAAAAAAGTGAGGAGTAGAATTATCAGAAAAAAGAAGATTGCTGGACTACCGGAGGGAGCACGATAAATGCTCTGGAAACAGTTAAAACTATAACATCTCTACTTCAGCTTATCAGAATGGACCTCTTTATAAAAAAGGGATGAAAGAAGTGAATCAGATTTCTGTGCATCTTTGTTGTTCATCTCTAACTGTCTAGCATTTATTTTGATTTAGAATATTTCTACTGTTTGGAGGGGTTATTATAAGATGAAATTTGAATCCTAGGTGGAATATTTTCAGTGCTGAAATCAGTAGATGACCATTTCCAGTTCTCGCATTCTGTTCAGAGCTGTAGCAGGTTAGTAAGGTAATTCTCTATTAAAAGTGTGTAAAATATCTGAGAATGAGGGTAGTTGTTACTGTGCACTGAAGGCAGATGTAAGACTGACAAAGCTGGAGTCAGGAGGAACAGGCTGGTTGCTCTCTCTTCATTTTTTCCCCCTATTTTGGGATAGTATTGACTCTAAATCAATGATCATGCATTGCCCTAGAATGCTTAAAAACAACTGAATATCAGCAGTGGCATTGTTACAGTAATGATGAAAAGAATTATAGCTCTGTACAGGCAGCCAAATAAATGAAATACAGTGAAAAGTATCAGCAACAGTAGTTGATCTATGGTTAAAAACTTCAGTTGTCCAGTAGAAATATTTGGGAAGCACTCTATTTCTATACATTTCCTGCTTACAAAATCTGATATCTATATTACTTCTTTTCTCATGCATTCCCTTGTGGCTGGGGATCTGTGTCCAAGGGAGACCTGCATTTCTGAATTAACGTTTTCCCTTTTCCTTCGAAATCCTTACTATTTTGAGTATCTTCAAGTGATTAAAAAACTGTTTTATATAGAAACATAACTACCCAATGACTCAGCTACCATGACTCAACAGTATCTCCTTCTTTTAATTCAGTGAGTCAGACTCTTCATCTTGCAGAGCAGCATCTCAGATGATTGCTGACAGAACGTTTGCAGGCAACTGTTCAGAATGCAGCTTAAAATGTTTTAGTTAATGTGTGCAGATACCACACAAAGCCTTATACAGACAAGACTTACTGCTTTAATTTTGTACTCATATTCTTGTTTTAAAGAGCACTGAGTAGCTTTTATTTTCCCTTTAGTATGGTTTTATGTCAGAAGCTTTTAGAGCTGAAATGGTGGCAAGAGTCTCAGCTTCTCTTTGCTGCTTTGTAAATATGAACTTTCAGGATTTAAATGTGTTTAGTAATGGTCAAGTAAGTTTTTCTCAGGTAATTGAGTTGTCAAATTGACTCTCAAATATTGAAGAGTCTGTTGATAGTCTGATACATTCTTCAATAGTCCACAGTAATGTTTGTGTTTATTTGCAAACATAGTGAAGCTAAAATAATCCTGGAAGCAATTACATTATATTTTTTATCCAGCTTAAAGTTGTTTAGGTGCTTTAGGTTCATTGATTTCAGTTTTATGTTTGTCACTGCTTTTAGCAACAGGAGTATCTCATATCTGAGTTTTGTTCAGCATCAGACTGGACAAGTATTTTGTGATGAGCTCTCCAGTCAGCAGAAAAATGCATTGGTTTATTTTTTGGCGTTTTTTTCCCCCTCCACATGAATGATTCAACAGAGAGAAAGCACAACTTTGCATCTGTCCATCTGATGGCTATCAAGTGGTACCACTGACTCACGTTATCGGTGTCTTGTTAGCATCTAGAGAACACTGTGCTCCGTGCTTCCCATTCACAGAAAACAAGCAATATATTTTCGGTCCTAAAAGCATCCTTTGGAGAAGGGATACAAATAGGAAATGAAATAGGGAATAGTATATTCAGCTTGCATGAGAGAAATTGGTGACTGTTACTCACTCTGGCAGAAATCTTGAAATAAACTCTTCAGCTGTGAGACCGATTGCTGGTTAAAGAATGGGCTCATAATCTTTTAAGATTACAGCTCAGAGTGTATACTTAGAATTCTATACATCACAAACTTTTCTAAACAGATCAAAATTCTTAAATGTGCTGTAGTTATTAGGGTGTTTCTAGAGGCCACTGTCTAAAGGTTAAGTTGCACAGGACATGTAATGGAAAAACATTCTCCTGCTATTCTTAAACACAGACATTGCCTTAATTAATCACAAACATGCACTCAGTCCCTTCAGCTTTTCATCTTTCATTGAGGACTGGGATTTAAGCAGAACATCTTTTTCAGGCTTCATTTTTTTAAAAGGATGCTCTGCTTTTCTGAGCTTTACTAGACCTGTTTTTAAAATTCTGTGTCAAAGACCTGAGGATTGTGAGGCCTTCAGTATAAGCCAGCCTAGTTTAACCCCTTGTGAGAAGGTGCAAGGAGTAATTAAACATAAAGAAGAAGATGTTAAGGGAATCATCTTTCTTTTCATTTTGATTGACACTGTAGGTACTGGGACCTGACTTTGCTCAGTTTCCCATTGAGAGATCATCAGAAAACTCCTAAAAAGCAACAACAGCAGAAATCTTGCTCCAAGCAGCTAGGAGATTGGTTTTGTCAGATGTGAGAACATAAAAAGGAAAGGGGAGGGGAGAAAAGTGGATTCATCTCTCCCTATCTTTTTTGTCAGTAGCTTCTAATTAGTCCTTGTAGTAGAGTCTCTGTTACTTAAAGGTGCAGCCTGAATTCCACTGAAAGTGAATGGGTCCAAAGCTCCAACTCATTTGTTTCCCCACTATCTCTAGATGTGACTGAATCAGTCCTTAAATTTTAGTGCTGCCACAGGGGTTTTATTTTATGTTGCCTATAGCCAGCTCTACTGTCTGTTGCTGTTTTGGATTTGACAGTTTATTCAGTGGAGGAAATGATGCTCCCACTGCCATCAGAGACAGGTTCTTTCAAGTCAGTAAAGATAAAAACTGCTCAAGGTGGTGTTAAACTTGAGGTTTTTATCCTTGTATCCTGTTTCAGCAGTGTTCTAAGCCTACCTAACAGATCTAAATTGCTAAGCAAGGCTCAGGAGAGGCAGGATTTTTCTTTAAGTCAGAGCTTCTAGAAATATTAAGCTTCTCTTGAAGCAATTTTTTTGAGCACATCTATTTGGGGGGTGGGAGACTAGGGAAAATGTCCTGGGGTGCCTTTGAGCAGTAGTAAACTACTTATTCCTGAGTTCTAATGCCCTGACTAGAAAGAGTTGGTCTGTCTAATTGCAGCTCTCCTGACAGACAGAAAGGAGAGGAAATATATTAACAGGAATCACTGTTATTTTACAAGAAGGTAACAGGAAAATAGTAATTGTGAGCACCTTATAGCACCTCTAAAGCTGCACGTCTTTTAGAATCTAGGTATCAGTTTTCTCTGTTACTTTTGAGTTTAGTTAAGTGTATGTTGGTATTTGCAAAGACAGTATAAATTCTTCTCACTTCATCTCTTCCCTTTGCAATGTCATGCACTTAAAATCCAGTTCGGTCCTGATCTATCAGGAATGCCAGCAAGAGATGTGAACTCATCAAACACTGCTGTCTATATGGCTGGTGCTTTGGATCCCATTTGAAGAGTCAGAAGAAAGGGGAAGGAAGTGGGTTTTTAAGAACAAGAACTCTAACTCCTGCTTTTCTGCTAAAAATGAAGCCTTTTAGCCAAAGGTTTGTTTACTGCTTAACTTGAAGGAGTTAAATTCTCATGCACTTCTAAACTCTGCATGCAGTCCCACTGACTTGCTGACACATGTAGTTGTAGCTGGGAATGAAAAACTTGAAGATATGAACCTGTAACAGACTAAAGCTTTTTTAACAACATAAGGCCTGCCCTGATAAGGGAAAAGCATTTTTTAGTTTCTTTACAAACAGTCTGAATTAACATTTTTATGGCTGGAGAATTCATAAACTTTTAATTCTTGAATTGGAATATTATTCTTGCTTTAATAGCATTATGGTGATATTTTGGTCATTTGGTTAATTGTTGGATAGAATGGTTTTAGTTCAATTTAGTGACTGTAGTTAAAGACAGTAGAAGCTAATGTGGTATGAGAAAACAGATACTCACCCTGTAGGTTAAAGAAAAAAAAAAGAAGGGTTGTTTGTGAGTTGTTTTGTTTATTGTTTCTTTGTTAACTTTCTTTTTCTAAACACAAGAAAGATTGTGTGAGAAGTGCAAGTAAGGCCAACTGACTCTGGCTTGAAAAAACCTCTACATTTCCAGAGCTCAACATGCTTCAGGAAGGAACACACTGCAAGGATTGCTAGGGACAGCAAACAGGCAAAATAGTGCAAATTACATACCAACTCCAGAGACCCTGCTAATTTTAAAAGAATGTCAAGATTGTATCATACAGTCTTTCTACACTTACTAAAAGCAGCACCTGGCTGTCAGAATAGCAGGGTAGTAGGTCAGAATGAGGAAATGAAGTGTATAAAGATGTGCGGCAAAACCACGTGGATGAAATAGCTTGTTACAGTCTTTTCCCTCCCTTCCAGAACGTGGCATGAAGATTTTTCTGATCCATCTGTTACAGCATCCGTAGAGGAATGTAACTGGGTGTTAATTATTGGTAACTATAAAGAGGTAGATTGTTGCTATTTGCATTCCAAAAGCACAGCTGGGATCTACCTCTTCTTTCTTAACTTCATGTTTTGGAAGTCTAGCAGCAAAACATAATTAAATATGCATTATAATACCAATCAGAGCTAAGAAAAAATGAATTGAAAATACTACGGGAAGAGTTTGGGGTCTTTTTTTTAAAAAAAAAAATATTAAATTGGGCCATGGAGTTTATGTGGTCCAATAAGCTGTAAAAGTTAGAATGAGAAGACAGTATTTCTAGGCAAGGAAGAATATGTGCTCACTAATTTGATAGCCTGACAGGAGCTTGTTTTAGTACCCTGAGGGTAGGCTGGTATTTCCCAAGTTTATCAGTAACTTTTCTGACTACCCTGCATGGCATTTCGTAATAGATTACTATTCTGCATATTTAACCAACCAAAAATACTGCCATGAGTTTACTGCTCTTAAATAGAGGGACATAAACTGATGATATATAGCACTTGGAACATTCTGTAAGAGCATTTGATATGCATAGTGAGAAGCTGCATTTGAAGTAATATGCACTTAAATACAGTAGGAATGCAAATGAATGAAGGCAACAGTTGAAAATGATATGTAGCTCAACGGGAGCATGTTCTCCAATTTGAGAATGTTTTATTTGAAATAGTGGGAGAGGAAAACCCAGTGTAGGATGTGGCATATGTCTTTATTGAGATTCAGCTCTGTTAAATTAAGTTGGCAGGATTGTGAAAGAACACTGTTCCCCTACATAAGTGTAAGTGTGTGTGTGTATAATGTAAGCTCAGCTGGTGATTTGCTCAGTGGAGACCTTCACCCTCTGCACGGTGCAGTGAGAACATCTTTTTGTTGAGGAGGCCTTTATCTCCAGAGGGAAGTAGCTGACTGGGCAGAGTTGAGGAGAAAGGGTTTGCATTTAGGTCAGCATACTCTGGGGTGCAGAGCTGCAGTTCAGGAAAGGGAACTTCAAAGCAGGGTCAGCTGGACACACAGAAGTCCTCAGGGGGCAAAGAAAATGCTGCTGCTGTGTAGACAACCTATCATTTTTTAGAGCCCTGAGTTTGGAGGATCTCAGCATTTCCCTACTTAACAAATAGAATTAAAATGAATAAACAAAACATAACAAAACCCCCCAAACAAAAGAACAAAACACGCCCACAAAAACACTCCTAAAATGTCACATTAATTCAAATACTGTTTGGAGTTGTGGCAGCAAACTGCAGGCTAGCTATAATGCTGTCTGCATTGAGAATTGAGTTATACTTTCTTTGGGCTGGCACATGATCAGAATTAGACTCCTTTTTCTTCCACAGTGGTGTCTTTTGCCCCAGAGTCCCCTGCCCAGAACTGCAAAGTTAAGCCCAGCTGTCAGTGTGATGGATCTGTATGTGGAACTGATTTCTCAGAATCCTCATCTCTTCAGTTTACATGAGAAATTGGTTTAATTAATGATACATCAGCACTGCAGAACCAAGGCTGGTATAAGAAGCATCTGTGCATGTGCTGAGCATGTCCTGGGAACCAACTCAATTTGTGAGATCTCACTTTATGTAGTGGAGATCACTATTATGATTTTGGGGTCATGTTACTTATTTGGGACACATCAAACCTACAGTGATCAGAATAGCTCTGTTGCATGTGATTGAGACAAATTCTGTTTCATTTTATGTTTTCAAAGCAGTGGCAAATGTGCCTGCAAGGTCAAAAAGCTGCCCCAGATGTGATGTGAGAGGTTGAAATTATAATTTCCTCAGACTGAAAGAGAGGAAAATTAAACTGTCAGTGGAACTGAGATCCATTGCTTGTTTATGTTTTAGAGTGAAACTCCTGACAGATTATAGTGTTGTCTTTTATATGTGGTGTTTTCTTTTGCCATGCAGAGTTAGTAAAGGACAAGCTGTGTTTTAGGAATGGGTTGCCACAATGGTAGCAATGAAAGGTGTTCCTTGGTTCACATGTAGTCACTTAACTCGTTTTTTTGACTCCCTTGCTTATATCTACTTTTTTTTATTGACGGCAAAGCATAATTCATTTCACTCTAAGGTGTGCTTATAAAATACAGCAGATGGTTTCCTCTCTAGAAGTGCATGCAGAAAGCTAAATGAAATGAATAATGTCCTGTTTAGAAATTGTTAAAATGCACATTATTTTCACCTTGGCCACTGTACATTTTCTTTTTGTTAAACATACCTGTCAGCTGGCTTGTTTTTTTGTTCTTCACTGGAAGCATCATCAGCTCAGTGAAAACAAGTGTCCAGATCTCAACTGCTTTTAGTGAATTTTGGTTCGAGTCTTATCTGAGTAGCAAATCTTTTAGATTCCTTAAAGACATATAATAATATCCGGTGAGAATGTTTGATCTTGTCATGTTTATGCTGTTATACAGAGTTGCAGCAGTTTGATTTATTAACCTAATTGGTTACTGAGCTGGGATCTGGGTTTTATTTGACTCTTGCAGTAAGCTGTGAATAACAATTCCTGAAGCATTAAAAATCCACCAAGCAAAACAACACACTTTTGTTTGGAGACCTCAGTATTCCAATCTACTTTGGAAGGAAATTGCAGGTTTCCTTCTGTGATGTTGATGGTGTAAGGCACATCCAGTGGCAGAAGCACCTCAGGTCCCTCCAGAAGTCCCCAGCTGTGTGATGCAGACTTGTATTGGTGATGGCAAAGATGAAACAAGTAGTGTGAGTTGTCGTGTTCCAGTAGAACACAGCTTCCTGCCAAGCTGGCTTTCAATTAGGGCTTGGGAAAACAGCTTGGCGCCTGTTCTATTTTCACAACTTTGAAACTCTGCCTTGGTTGGCATGGCAGTGTATGATTAAGGGGTTTTTTTTGTTTTTAATTTTATTTTAAAAAATAATAAAAAAGTCATGGTGTGACATAAGAAAATATTCTGGAGATTCTTCTGATTCCCTATACGAATGTAACTTCTAGTTTTAATATAACAAAGCACTGTTTAAATATCCTGTGATATCATAGAACTGTGTCTAGAAACTTCAAAAATGAAGACAGTTTCCACCATAGATTTCTCTGTCAGGGGAGAAATATGGCCTAAATGTATGGTAAAGGGCTGTTTGTTTTCTGAAGCATAGCATCAATTTCAATAATTACACCGAAATAGGGTTTACACCTTGATGTGGCAAACATTATTTCCTTTCTCTTCATAACTTAGTAGAAGATGAGAAATTCGTTTTATAAAACATGAAACATATATGTTGGGTTTTCTTGAACCAGGTATTCCTCTGCAGTCCTATATCCATGCTGATGGTGACTAAAACATCTTGGAAAAGGCTGGATTTCAAGGACTGAGTTTTCTAAGCAACCTTAGAGTTTGAGTACTGAGATTTGTAGTCAAGTGAACAGTTTGATTTATATTAAAAAATTTTTATTTATTCATTTTAATGGAGTAACAGATTTCCAACAAGACTGAAAATAAGGTCAAACAACAAAAAACTTGAGCTAGGTGCAAACTTGGCACAGGTATATTCAGATTAGTCTGCTGACTCTTCAGTCTGACTTCAGGTAGTAAAGAAACTTCGGCATTGCCAATGTTCTTAATTTCTCTTGTAACACCACACTCTAAGCCAAAATTTGTGCCTTAATCTATGTACTGGGTCTCCATTAGTACTTCTGGTCAGCCTAAGGGCCACGTTCCTGTGCAATGTGTATCCTTCCAGGCCGATCTAGTGTGTATTTCTTTGGGTGTGACAGAAGGAAAGCTCACTTTCTGTGGAGCATCTCTAATGAGGAAGTGAGGTGCTGACGTTGATGGCATATTGACTTACTTGGCTGTGGCACATCAGCAGTGAATTCCAATTTTTGGAGCTGGAACAGCTCCAGCTGAGGCTTGTAGGACTGTAACAACTGAGCCTTGATTGAAGATTCTGACAGGCCCATCACTCGTAGGAGGAAAATGGACACTTGCTGGTTTTGGCTGGGATAGAATTACTTCTCTTCACAGTAGCTGGCACTCGGCTGTGTTTTGGATTTGCAATGAAAACAGAGTTGGTAGCACAGGGATATTTTGGTTACTGCTGAGCAGTATCAAGGCTTTTTGTGCCTCTCACCCCACCTCACCAGAGAGGAGACTGGGGTGCACAGGAGGTTGGGAGAAGGCTGGAACAGCTGACCCCACTGACCCAAGGGATGTCCCACACCTTGTGGGGTCATGCTCGGTGGATAAAGCTGGGGGAAGGAGGAGGAAATCAGACATGGATGCTCAGAGTGATGGTGTTTGATTTACCAAGTCACTGTTCTGTGATGGAGATGGTTGCCCACGGGAAGCTGGGAATGAATTCCTTGTTTTGCTTTGCTCAAGTGCACTGTTCTTGCTTCGCCAATTAAACCGTTTTTTATCTCAACCCATGAGTTTACTCACTTTTGATTCTCTCTCCCATCCCACTGTGGGGGAGCGAGTGAGCAGCTGTGTGGGGCCTGGTTTCCAGCTGGGGTTAAACCACAAAAACACATTTTAAATTCTGACACTACAATAAAACTGCCAGCTTAAGTAATGAAGAGGATCATGCCTTGTCAATACTGTAATAACATTCACACTCTGGCAGTCCAATCAGTGGCTGTGATAGTTTAAATACTGTTTTCTTGTGGAGTTGTGGATTTTTGTTATTTAAATTTATGACACTCTAATGGGAAATGAGGACCATAAGAAGGTCTTTCAGTATGTAAGAAGTGGAAATGGACTTACCTTGATTTTTCTTGGGCCAGTGCCTACTTTCCCAGAAGCTGCACTGAGGTAAAGAGCACAAAACATCTCTAACCTACTTATCCCCTCACACATACAGCGGGGAAAGAAATGGTCTTCCCATTTCAGGAGACAAAAATAAGACTTCTTTTCTTTTCTTCCCCCTTCTGTCCTTCCCCCTCCTTAAAACACTGACAGTGCTGGAAGGTTAAAAATTCACCGCTGAGATCCACAGTATTTCTTTTCAAAATTGAAAGGCTTTTCTGTTAATAATTTCTGTCAGGCACTAAGAGCTGTACAGAGCTCAGCAGCAACAGACAGAAGCAGCTGTAGTTCACGTCTCTTTTGTACTTCCTTATCTCTGAATATGAGTAGAATAACTGAGCAGTTTCTTGTTAAGTTAAAACTGGACTTTTTGTGCTACTGTTATTCAGAAATGGGCAACCACAAAAAACTGTCCATTTTTGGTCTTTGAGACAAGGGTATCCACAGTTGCTGCCTGTAACTAGGGAAGGTTTTAGGAAAAGAAAAATGTCCCTCAGCCCTTTGCCTCTGAAATACACTTAACTCCACAGTTTCTCATTTTCTTTATCTAAGGAACATGCAATATTATAAAATAATTTTAAAATCCCTGGAGCCTTACAGAGCACCCTGTTTCCTCCATGTGTGATGCAGAACATTTGCAATGACTGCACTTGGCTGTGCACTTCATCCTCTTCCTGTGTTCTGTATGTTCTGCTTTTGATTGCAGTATTGATTGCCATCTGATCAAAGCCTCAGCCACGCTGTTAGTTAGCCCCATCACCTGTGAAAGAGTAAATTATATAGAAAATCTGCCAACTGCTTACAAAAGCCTTTTACTGCTCTTCTCAAGAAACAGACCTAAATGTGCAGCTAAATTTGTCTGCTTATAGTATGTATTGAGTTTGCTTATGCCTTTTCCTACGTACTCTTAGTCTATTGAAAGATGAGGAATATTTTCTCCCAGTGGGTGTGAGGATGTGTTATTGAGTTTAATCTTTATAGAGTGTGGTTGTGCCTTTCTGCAAGAAGAGAGGGACTGTCAGGAAAATTCAAGGATGGGTTATATTTGATTTTTATGTTTCTGAAATTAACATAGAAAATAATCTTTAGTGAACTGCCCCGAGTATAACATTGCTCTATAAACCTGTCTGAAATGAAATTTTAGCAAGAGTTTGATGAAAGATGAAAATAGAGAGGAGGAAAGAGTGACTGGCTTGGCTGATCAAAGTGTATCAGTTCATAAATAAGGAATGTAACAGGTTTTGAAGATCTGAGCTTGTAGCTCAAGCCCCTGGGAAGACTGGGCTGCCATGACTGGCACATCTCAGATAATAAGCTGGCATGGCAAGGGCCCTATTTTACAACAAATTAAATACTCTGTACTACCTTGCAGCAGAATTAAGTTCTCTATTTTTGGGACTTAATTTCAAAAGATATATTAGCTGTCATTTGTCTCTGCCTATCAACTTTCTGCCATACATTCGAGCTCTGAGTGTTTCCTCCTCTTCTAATACAGAAAGGCAGATTTGGAAGAAAATTCTGGGCTGTCTCAGTGATTATGCATTTTTTGTTCTTGTTAATACAAGAGCAGTGATGTTATGTCAAACTCTTAAGTCTATTGGGCAGCTACTAATATTTTTCTTTTCTTTTCATGCAGCTCAGAATCAATCACCATACTCTTTTGTCCTACCTCTTTCTTAAGCCATATTCTGTGTTAAAGTTCTATCCTTGTCACCAGAATGTGTTCATAGGTTTTCCATTTGTCATCGAGCATGGAAATTCAGAATTGGGGGAGATTTGATTTGGGTCGAGTTTTTGGGTTTTGTTGGGATCTTTCGTTTGGTTTGTTTTTGTTTTCTTGGTACTGTTGATTTGTGTTTTGTTCTTTCAAATAAAACAAAAGCAGTGTTATTAGACACTGAGAACTGAGAACAAAATGTTTTTGCTGAGAACAAAATGGTTGCTCTTTTTGAGTACTGGAAGAGTGCTAAAATATGAAGATTCTGAACAGGGAAAATAAGAGATTTAAAATAATACTTGTTCAGCTAGTGCATTTCAAGAAGTTCAGGAGGTGAGAGGGAATGGTAAAGAAAAGGGCCACATCTATTAGCATTTTAACAAACTGTAATTGAGTGCCCTAAAAGGGTCACTTATTTATTTAAAAGCTATGGTTAAAATTTTCAGTAATTGCTAATGACTTCAGATATTCTTTTGAAAATTTGGTCACTTCAATGTCCACGTTTGGGGTAGGTCATAAATGCTGGAGTTTTATGGAAGGACTGAGAATGAAGAAACCTTTAAAAGGTGGTCTGTGACAGCCTGGTGCAGACTGTCTTGAGTTTTTCTCAAATCCAGGATAGTTTTCAGTATTGGTGGTGGTGTAGAGTTACTAATATTTTTCTTATTTTTGTAGTTCTTAGAATAAAGCAATTTCAGAAATTGCTTAACTTCACTTACTTCAATTGCCTTAACTTCATTTACTTCAAGAAAGAGGTACTGAAGAGAAGGTTTCCTCAATTTCTGCTTAATCTGTCTGACTTTTGGAGCTGTTTAAAATGGTGATAACCCCACTTAGCAGCACTCTGTAAATATCAATTAGTGCTTGCTGAAATGGCACAGGTTTCTCCAGGACTTTTCAAAAGTCAGCATTAATTTAGAGCACAGAATCATCCTGAAAAGTAACTTTCCATTAAGATGAGTTTTCTTCTAATTTCTGTATGGAGTTCTAAAGTTCAAACTATTCTTTTCTCTTTTCCTAAAGACTATGCATGACTGACTTCAGCTACAGGATTTTGCAGTTCATCAGAAAGAACAGTAGAATTGCTTTCAGCTGAAGATCAAAAAAAAAAAATCTTCTTGAAAGATTATGAGGATTTTCCTTTATATTTTAGTATTCTGTAGCAAGTTCTTTTCTTCTGCATTCAGCACTGGAGATATTTGAGTGCCTTGGTACTGCTCTTATCTGTGTATGTGCTTTTCAGAATCTTTATTGTTTTCTGTATAAAATACTTTTGCTTCTCAAGCTTTTATGAAGAAGAATGACTGTTTATACCCTGAAAAATGTAGCTATTAATAAGACAGGCTGACCTGTAGCATATAGAGGATCTTGATTATTAATTGACAAGGAAAACCGTTAATTAAAACAGAATTCTTTAAATACCATTGTAAAGCTTTGCTTAGGGATCACATAGCCACTGGTATGAGATCAGGGTCTGAGGATAGTGGACTCTCATAACGTGCTAAGAATGAAAGAGGACACATCAAACATAAGTTCTATATTTTAATATATTCATATAAATGCAGGGAATTAACTGGATAGGAAATCCACTGTAAAAATGGGTTGTATGTGTCAGTAGCAAAAATGTTCCTGTAAGATACAGGTTTTCTGAAACATGTTTCAGTAACTTTGCATTCTTCTCACTTTGTAGGCTGATGCACAATCCAAAATGCAATTATCAACCAAAAGTCTTAAAACTCTAAGTACCTTCTAGACCCTATGTTTATTCAGACCAGGAAGAGATTGACTACTGGGCCAAGCATCTGTATCCCCACCTAGATGGGTATGGAATTGATTTGGGGCTCACAGAAAGCTGTTGAATGTTTTAATTTGCTGTCCAAGCAAATCTGCAGCACTTAACAGTGAAAAACCATTTGTTGCATTGTGAAACAGATGAGGAAAGTGATACCTTTGTACATCTGAACTCCAGAGTTTGTGCCCTGTGAGGTTTGCATCCACTGTGCTGAGGGACCTGGATCTGTTCAATGTGTTGGTCTCCCATCTGTGCCATGGTGCCAACAGCAGCCCTGGCTTCTCAAACAGATTATGGATCCTCTGAACTAAATGCATGAGGAAAGGCAGTTTTCTGTCTGGAGTTCAGGCTGAGTCTGACTCTATTATTATCTCTGACAGATGTGATGAGTGACCTCGAGCAAGGTATTTTCATGCAGCTGTGTGGGGCCTGGTTTCTACTTTGATTGGGTTGGTTTTTTTGGGTTTGGGCTTTTTTTGGGCATTTGTCAAGCTGATCCTTGTCGGGTGTACTGGTGATTAGGTCATAGAGGAAAGGGAAATCTTCCAGTGGAAGGCACCACAGGAGAACAGAACTAGATCCTCAAATGAAATGCTGCAGGACAGGGTTCCTGGGTTATCATCATTACTTAAGGGTGTTTTGCTGAGGGCCTGGTACTCAGAGCAGTCCACAGAGTAAAATAAATAATATTTTTTCGAGCTGGGAGTTACAAACTTATCTCCACTTCCTTGAAGGTGCCTCTCTCTCCTGTCTTTCATAAGCTGTCAGAAAGAAAATGAAACTGCTAGCCTGAAGAAAGAGAAATGCTAAAGGAAAGCAATGTGTTTACTCTGCATATCAAACTGTCTTATCACAGGTAGGCTCAGAGCTGTCTGTGCTGCTGTCTGCACCCATCAGCACTGGAGTTCTTTGCAGCAAGCTCTGGCAGACACCAAATTGTCAAAGGCTCCACAGCTGGATGAAGAACTGGTATTTTGCAGCTGTTCAAGGAGGCAGGAGATTCTCAAGACTTGTAGTTTAGAAGTCACGGTCCTTGTACAGTTTCCATTATTGCTATTAAATTGTCTCTGGAGTACAGTATAATGAATTTCCCTTGATGCCTTTCCAGTGTATTTATTTGTTTAACTGTGGTGCTCCTTGGATGGAGAAAGCTTTTCCCACAGGGTTGTTGGTTTGTGGGTTTTTTTTCTTTCCATTTTTTCCTTCCTTCTACAAATGTACAGTCCACCCACATGGCTTAGAATTAATTTATAAAACAGGATTTTTGTATTCTTTTGTTGCAACTGGAAATTTCTTAAATACTTTAAGGGCATTTTTTGGAATAAATGGTGAAAATGTGCCTCAGGAAGACAAGGGAAGAAAGCTGGTACCTTCTCTTAGTGTTGTAGGGAGGGTGAATGTTTCCAAGTGCATGTTTTCTTTCTTTTTGCACTCCTGTCAGTCTCCCTTCTGAGCCTTCCTCACTTCAGATTAGTAAAGTTGTATTTACATCTTGCTTTAATAGCAAAGGTAATTAAACCCCTACCTTTCTAGCCTGCCCTGTTCAGATCCTATTAAGTTAGGGAATGAGTTGCATAGGAAATCCATCATAAACTTACAGTGGTTAAAAAGAGGAGGCGGGGGCACTATTTATTAAAAAAGTAAATTGGAGGGGAATAGGCTATCAGTTTTGTTCCATGTCTCAGATGAAAATAATTGGTTCATTAATCACAATATCAACTTGGCCATTTTAGGAAGGTCAGGCTGAAGAATGAATAGAAACAAGGCACATGATTTTAAAATTTAAAAAGCAAACATTAAGAATGCCAGTGAAAGAAACTTCAGTAAATAAACCCTTGACATCTTGTCTCTTCATATAAGCAAACTTCTAGGATTAAATGTATTTCATGTGTCTTCCTTCCCCCAGTTCTTTTAGAATCACACACTGAAAATGTATGTATTTACATATACACATACATGTATTCACACAATAGCATGAAAGTTAAGATTGATTTGTTTCCTTCTGATTTTTTTGGATAAGTGTTCTTTTGGCTTTGCTAGCTTTCCCTGTATCCACCATTTCTTTCCCAAACTGCCCTCTACTACCTTTGAATGCAAGTAGTTATTGCTAAAGCACGGAGAAGGCAGAACAGAAACCCTGGGATTCTTCCACTCTGTAGGGTCCCTTGATGTTTCAGATGTCATAATTCCCTGTGGTAAGAAGGATTTTATTTTAGTCGCAGCTTTGAAACAGCAAACTTCCATAAGGGTGTTGTCTTATTTGTTTGTTTGTTTTTTTTTTTTATTTATTTATTATTAAATAACAACTATCAAGTACTATGGGAAATCTCATCTGAATATATAGAAGCCAGAGAAGTTAGACCAATGAGTAACTTTTCATATCATGTTTAAAAACAATGTTTTAAATTTAGAAGGCTTTTGGCTGGGGATGGCAGTGTCACCTGTTTGTCTCTTCTTTGCTGGGTCTCATCTTTCTGTGTTTTCTTCCCTGAATATCCACAGCAGTATTATCCTCTGATATGGTCTCCAGAGCTGCAGCCCCGTGGATCTCTAACTACGGCATATCTCATCATGGCTCATTTTGCTTACTGCTTTTTTTGGGGAAGCTCAGTACCTTTCTACCCAGTGGCATTTATTTTCAAAGGCTGACTGTAGACATGCACAGTGTGTTAACATGCACTGAGCCAGGATAGGGGATGCCAGGATGATACCCTAGTTCTGCTAAAAGCAGTAGGATTTTTGGTTGATCAGTTGGACAGATTTTTCCAGTTGATCAGTACACAGTTGAAGAGGTTTTTACCTTTTTTATTAACTTAGATACTCTGGAAACATTCATGCCACACCACAACAAAATACTGTCTTGAGGCATGGATACAAAAGGGTGTTTCTCCTGAATTACCACACATGTGCAATCATCTCTCATGAGAACAGATACATATGATTACAACCCTGCAATTTTGACATTCATAGGGTTATGAGTATTTCTGAAGTTTTGGAACCAGCTCAGTTAAATCATCATTTGCTTCTTCTTAAGCTGTGTGTTAATTCCCAACCCTGATTTTTATCTGCAAAAAAGATCATTAACTAAAGGTTTAAGGCTTGGTAATTCTTAGACCCCCAGGGATGCAGGCTTAAATACACCATGCAACTTCTAGTGAGGTGCACAAAGTATGTGTTTAAAACCTGTGCATACTGATGAATTCACAACTTTTTACTTGATTGGGAATAATCACTCTCTTAATTGGCTATTTTTGCATAGAGAATCCCTGAAATAAAGTCCAGAGATTTCAAAGATGAAGAGAGCAGTTGGGTTCTGTTTATGGAGCAGCAGTGCCTATACTCTGCTGTAAAACACTGTTCCTTAAGATTCTCCCAGCAAAATCTAAATGAAATTTGAGGGTGTCCAATTTGATATATTCCTATTGAATTTATAAGGGAAAAAACTGCATAAAAAGCTATTTATGCCCCATATGAAATAGTGTTGTTATTGATGAATCCCATCAAACTAGTTTATTACGCTACACCTGGTATTCTTTATCTAAAAGCTAAAGAGAAGAAAATTGGTAACTTGATACTATTGCACATCTGTACAGAATTGTTTACACTGTATTTGAAATTAGTGAGTCCAGTCATGGAGGATAGTGGCCAAGTGCTGCCACATTTATGCTGCCTGAGGAGCTAAGAATGTGATACAATACAGCAGAAGACAGGTGTGAGACCCTCCTGTGATTATTCCATTGATTTGATCTGTCATTAGTCCAGCTGCAGGGTTTTGGATGTGTTAAAAAGCAAGCTGGAAATGATGCTGATGTGTGAAAGGCCCACTTCTGCTCCAAGGGCACAGAACATCAGGGTGACAATCAGGGTTTTTGTGTGCTGAGGCTTCAAAGAGCTTTGCAGGTGAGCCATGTTTTGCAACATGATTTACAGGCAAATCGAGAGACAATCATGGCACTAGATGAAAAGAAGAGATACGGGAATTTTGCAAGCAATAGTGATGATGGAATTCCTGGGTGATATGGAAGACAAGCTGTAGAGCCTGTGATGAAGAGCTCTGCTCCATGGCAAGGGAAATACATTCCCACTTGACACTCTTTTTCTAAGGAGGATGGGAAATGCCAGAAGTAGGACATGTGGCATGAATGACCCCCTACAAGTGGACATACTGAGTTTCTTTTTCTGGAAAAGGGCAAGAACTGGGTTGATTCTCTGTCAGCTGCAGAAAGCAGCTCCAGCAATGAGCTGACTTCTCTGCTCTGTGTCCCTTTTCTCTCTTCCACTAGATCCCAGAAGTTTATTTCTGATGTCAGAAATGCTCTTCTCTAGTTGGAATGTCAAACTTCAGTTCTCTGTTCTTTCAATTCTCTTCAATTGTCCTAAATGAACCAAGTTTAATGTGTGATAGGGCAAATCAGCTACTAATGGATTTTTTTACATCTGGAAGGGCTATAATTTGTTTTCCTTACTCCTCTGTTCCTTTCATTTTTGTTCCCATTTTTTCACTTTCCTATTGTCTCTCCTCTCAAACATATCCCAAACACACCTGGTGGGGGGATTTCCATGTCTTAAAGTTCATCTACTCTTGCCTGTGGCATCTTTTAGTCGAGGAAACTTTGCCTTTTCCTTTATTAACCCTGCTTGAAATAAAACTCACAGAGACGAAACTAGGTCTAATGTACTCTTTACTCATGAAAAAGCCAAACCAAAAAGCAGACAGGAGATAAGTGCCAAGAAATCAGGGCAATTTACCCTTGAGAAAGGTAAATTAGAAGCCTGGTTTTGAAATTGCCGAGTACCTATTGACTCTCATCTGACAATGGCTAGGACTTTAAATGTCCTACTATCAAGGAAGA